>CAJINU010000008.1:1227305-1458410 GCA_905178165.1 Amoebophrya sp. A25 | reverse complement strand
TCAAAATTCAAAATCAAAATTCAAAATCAAAATTCAAAATCAAAATCAAAATTCAAAATCAAAATTCAAAATCAAAATTCAAAATTCAAAATCAAAATTCAAAATCAAAATTCAAAATCAAAATTCAAAATTCAAAATTCAAAATTCAAAATTCAAAATTCAAAATCAAAATTCAAAATATGAAATCAAAATCAAAACGAGGGAAAAACTTTATACTGTAAGAGATTTTGCAGCTTGCGAGCGCTCAGCAGGGGCGAATCAGTTGATCGATTTAGATCTAACTTTCCGCAACGCGCAAGAAGAAAATCGAATTACCACAAGTGGAGGAACAAACATACTAGTTACAGACGCAGGCAGGAGAAGATGGCACGCCTACGAAGTGACAACATAAGCTCCTCACCACTAACGTTAACAACAATGTTTTAAAGACTAGAACGTTGAACTTGAATAATGATCAACGGACAACGGATACAGAAAAGTAGAACGAGAACGTCAACACCTCCAGAGAACATCACAGTAGGACAAAGCTATCTAAAGGCATAGATATGTCGACATCGTTGTCGTCAATTTCTCAACAACATGAAGTTGCAAACATCAACAACCAGAAGGACTAACAGGGTCTACGCCTAGTACAACATAGGTTAAACCGACTCCGTCTGCGAATGCGCGGCCACTGCAGCTTCATTGTTTAAAGCTTGGTCGTTTTCGCAGCATCAGAGGGGGTGATGCAGTCCTTGAAGAGAGAGACAACGCTGAGCGCATTCATACGCATATTTTTTATTAGTTCTTGAGGCGCTCCACCGGTTCAGGTTCTTTACCTCTAGGTGTAGTCTTCACTCATTTCAAGCACTGTTCTCTCCGCTTCATCAAAGCTTATTAGTTCTTGATACCAGTGGTCTGTCGAAAAACTTGTCGATGAAGTCGAGTTTCTTTGTCTCGAGATTTTTCGGTCGAACAAGCATACAAATACGTCTTTGCTAAGCTGCGTTGCGGTTGCCATGCACATGCAGTCTGTTGTCGTCGGTCCCTCGTGAAAGACTATTTGTTATGAAGTCCGAGTTTCAGGAATAAATCAAATATCGAAATCGATGTCTTTCAAGATTAACATTTGTAATCGTACTTACCTTCTCATTCTCTTTACCTACTTTTAATTTTATTTTCGTCGGTCAATCAATCGACGCTGTTCACAACATCAACAACCAGGAATGCCAAACACAAAAAAACGCTAGCAAGGACTTCAGTAGGCATTGGTTTTCCTTTAAATGTGAGCAAAATTATTATGACTTACTCCGGTCACTCGCGGCTCGGGCCCGAGCCGCAGTTCAGAGCGGAGACGGAGTTCCGAGGAAGATCTGCGTAAAGAGAAGATTGTCATCCTGCTAACAGCTGCACTCCGCGATCGGAACAAGACAACAGAAAAATAAACCGGTTCCCCCTATTACTTCTTCAGAAGCAAAAATCAATCCACAAAATGCCGCCTCCAGGCAGCCAAGGATTGATGATGATGGAGTCGAACCCACAGGATGGGATGCAGGTTGGCGGCAGCAGCTCTTCGAAGTCAAGAGGAGCTGCTAACCAAGATGCAGAACATGCGGGAGGGTCGTCTTCTTCAACATTATGCTGATGAAATGTACGTAAGTAAGTGTTGTAAGTACTTACACTTGTTCTACTTGGTATAAGTAAAATGGAATAAGATATACTAGTTCACTTTACTCGACTTAAGCGCCGGAGAGCTCGCCCTCCACTAGAAAAATCCTCCACCTCCTTCAAGCGCTTCCTTTCCTCCTTCAAGACGCGCCCCCTCCGTTCCTTCTCAGCCTGATCGTGATGCTCACCCGGCGGAGTGTATCAGCGGAAGAGGAGTCGGAGCAAAGGCGCCGCGGAATTGGAAAGAAGAACGCGCAGAGCCAAACACTTTTTAAATATTAGTTTTTTGGGATAAAATAAAAAATTTGGAATTTGAAATTTTGAGTTTGAAACTTTGAAATTGAAGCTTTGAATTCTAAAACTTTGAAATGGAAGCTTTCGGATTCCATGCGGGGAGCTTGAAGTCTCATGCTTAAGATTGCAAATTTTGTTTTGGACTTTAAGTCTGAGCCTTTGAGTTGCAAACATTATTTTGAATTTAGATCTGTTTTAGTTAAAATCAAAAATTTAGGTCCGTAATGCAAAATTTTTGATTTTATCGCTTACAGTTGAAATTTCACTCTATTAATTTCTTCGAATAGTTGATGCTGTACCATGTTCGTGTGTTCATGGGTTCGTGTGTTGTGTTTGTTAGTTTATTAAAATAGAGAGCGGAACAATTTTCTATGGGGGTCGCGGGTTTTTAATTCTCGTGCTTTTGGTGCAGGTGTTTCGGGTTCGAATGTTGTTGTTTTTGGTGCAAGTGTTTTTGGTTCCAGTGTGTTTGGTTTTGAGGTTTGAGGGGAAATTGTTGAGATTAAATTTAGCTCTTCAATATTGTTGTTCTTGATGCTAGCAGCTATTGCTACTATAAGTTTTTCGTCGCCCCCCACCTCCTCCTTGCTTCCCTCTCCTTCATACCTGTCCTACGTCGTCGGCATGCGGAAGATGACGCCATCCGAGATCATTTCGAAGCATCAGAATAAGAATCTGGGCAGATACAACATGTACAATGCTGATAGCGAGCCGGTGAAAATAGTCCAATTTCTCAACATCGGACTCTACACGCACAACGAGCGTTCACGGGTACCAATAGGAGAGCCTTTATTCAGGCCAAATCCACCTGTAGTAGAGTTTTTCGAGTATAGGGCTTTGCGGACGTATGAAACGCAGTTGTATCTGAGAAATCAGGATGATGTGGCGAGAAGATGTAAAGTCTTTCCTCCAGATAGTGGCTACTTCGAAGTCATACCATCGAAAAAGAATAGGGACAAAGTCGCAGCTGGAATGGAGATCTGCTACACTATCCGATTCAAACCGGACTCGATTATGGCGCAACATTTTGATGATTATAGTCCCTACACTATAAATTACAGTTAGTAGTTGTTTTCGACCACATACTTACTATTAAATAGAGACAGAAGATGAAAATAAACCCGCACAAGGAAGATTTTTAGAAGGTCCACCAGTCTAAGTAGTGGACTCGACCTGACCCCTCTCTAACGGAAGGCAAGACTACAGTTACGACCTGCAGGTTGTCACTGAGCGGGAGAAGTTCATCGTGCCGATAAGGGCGATCGGATACCATGCTCTGCTGGACTTTCCGGATCTGGTGGACTTCGGATCGGACTGCCCAGTACGAATGGAGAGCGTGAAAACCATACTCATGCGGAATGTGGGGGAGAAAGCAACTAGGTTTTGCTTTCAAGTTGCAGCCCCCTTTAGCGTCAGCATACAAGACGGATATTTGGATCCGGATTCGACATTGCAAGTCCAGATATTCTTCAAGTACTTGTTGTTTGACTATTTGTTGCTAGTAGTTGATCACCGTGCGTGACAGCTGCAGCTGCACTCTCTTTTCAAATGTTTTGTTTGATGTTGATCAACAATGCATTTTATTTGTCAAAAGAGTAAGTAAGAGTGACTAGATGTTGTACCGCATGAGTAGAGAGTAGGAGAGTTTACGACCCTCTTCTACTGGGCTGGCGAATGATAGTTCTTACCAGATGAAAATTTTGGATGCTGATCGATCACAACAATCATATCAGTTGTATGCTAATGCTCCTCTTTATCTTCTCTCCATTCTCGCTCCACCAGACCCGACCGTACCGACACCGAGTACGAGCGGGAGTTGATTCTGACTTACGGCGATAGCACCCCTATGGTCGCACATGTGAAGCTCAAAGGCTCTGCTGCTGAACTCGACATTCAATTTGAGACTAGAAACGTGCAGATGCCTGACACCTATATCGCGCTGATGTCTCAGGCAACCGTAGACATCACCAACAATAGTGACCATCCAGTAGACTTCAGTTGGCGCGCATTCGGCAATGCAGAGGACGAAATCCAACAAAAGCTGAAATTAGGCGTGCAGTTGAAGGAGGAAGAGACAGAGGAGCAGTTGTTCGTAGAACAGATGGCATTGGAGATGGCCATGCCGGTATTAAAATTAGTTCGTACAAGAACACGGAAGAGGAAGTACAAGTACTCGAAAACTGAAAATAACCGAGTTACTGACTGAAATAAGGGAGGTAGCTTTGACAGGGCTGCTACTCCTTGTTCAGCATCTCGCCTATGTTTAGTAGTTACTCGCTTATTTCAGTTTTTCGAGGAATAGTCAGTGTGACACACTTCACATGATTGTTGGAGGTAACGGTATTCCTCCAAAACACTAGGAAGATACAACAAGAACAAGAACTTGCCAAGGATGTATGATCAGCATCCCCTAATAAGACATCAAATATTTGTCAAGGTTAACATAATTACTTCTACCACGTCTACTTGTACTTACTTCTTTTATAACGTCAACTACATCATTTTCAGGATCCCGAGGACGGCGACGATGGTGACGATCAGGCGACTCAGCAACGTAGTGCGGCTCAGCTTGCTGCTTTGAAGAGAAAGTATGCCAACATCGCTAAGGCCGTCTTAGACGATCCGATGTATTTCTACGACACCATTTTTTCTATGGAGCCTCTGTCGGGACGAATTTGGGCGAAATCAAGGGTCACTGTGACCATTTCCTTCTCTCCGAAGAGCGCTCTGCACTACCACTGCTTGGCCTACTGCTCTATTGCAGGGCAGCAAGAACGGATTCCGATAAAGCTGACCGGGCATGGGATTGGACCGAAGGCGGCTTTTTTTATGGCTTAGTTTGATCAAGAGAATAAGATCATGGTAGCTCCTGCACCAAGAAATGAGAGATTCAAAGAGATCGTGTGGGGCTCTAGGTCGTCTTTAAGAGCAGCTACTAGTCTGCACAGAGTAAAAAATAGAGACACAGCATTCCGATCATTTTACCAGTTGTACGTACTACTAGAACTAGGAGATGTTGACTAGTACGAGACATCTTCTAATAGCTCCTTCGACGAGATGGATGTTGGCGATATTTTTGTCGAAAGCATGCATAGGTACGAAGTCGACATCGTGAATCAAGGAGACATTGCGGTCAACTACGAATTGATGCCGAACACGTCTCCTTTTGGCAGTAAATTTAGCTTCACGCCAGCGAGTGGGAGGCTAGAGGTTGATGGACAAGAGACACTGCAAATCGATTTTTGTCCGAACATATTGGGCGAATTCCACGAAACCTTCATGTGGGAGTTATCGTCGAACAATAAGAGCGCTTGTGCGATTCCGATCTCTTTCAAGGGGAATAGCGTTTGCCCTACTTTCCATTTTGACGTTGACAAGATCAATTTCGGCACGGTCTCTTTCGGTTTCTTAAACTGCAAGACCATCACACTGAGCAACGACAGCGAAGTCACAATGCGCTACGTGTTGCGGATCCCAGGCGACGGACGATTCTTGCAGAAGGAATTCGACGTCATTCCATCCAAAGGCGTGCTCTTGCCGAATTGCTCGCAGAAGATCCAGATAGATTTCATTTCGGCACAAGCGAATCCCAACAAGAGCTACGACTTAGCCCTGGTGGTGGATCTGGATGGGGTTGGGCAAGAGCTAGGGTCTGTCCCCATCACGGCGAAATGCGCAGTGCCAACAGTGGTGTTCGAACCCTACGAAGCGATCTCGTTTGGCGAAGTTTTTATCAGGTAGACAGCTTTTTTTAGATTTAGTGGAACAAATATTAGATATGAAGCGAAAAAGTGCACTCACACTCAAGGAATCGGCTATGATTTCTGTAGGAAAATAGCCACTTTTTTTGAGTGTGAGTGCACTTTTTTCTTTCATATTAGATGTTTCGATTTTATTGGTGCATACACCTCCACCTGCCGCTGGTCATGAACATTCATTTTCTTCATGTTATGAACTAATAAACGTGGTTTGATGAAGTAAGTAGAACACAACTAACACTTCTAAGTAAGCAGAAAAATTTATTGCATTGATTACCAGTATAATTTACAACTTCCAGGGCTGGACGATTCCCAGGATACAACTTCACCATATCTCAAGGTACGCCTTCTGCCAATGCCTGGTGATGCACAACACGAGCTCGTTGCCTGCAAAGTTTCAAATCCTGCCACAAGACGAGCAATCTAAGCAAATAGCAGAATTTGAACCGGATCAGACTCAAGGAAATGTCCCTCCAGCAAGCAGCCACGTAATCACAATCACACTCACGGCGAAGAAAATACCGAAGGAATGTGGTACTTTGTGGTCTACTGTTGAAGGAGTACAAGTAGAACTAATGGAAACTGCTTCCACCTTCATCAAGTAATATTTACTTATAAATATGTCCAAGGAGGAACCATCTTCTACATCTGATGAGTATAATGTGGTCGTGTTCAAATGTTCCTTCGTGTTTGCGTCCCTACTGAGTAGTTGTACTTGTTGACGCTCTTATCCTTGTGTCCCAAGCCCAACAAGAGCCAACTTCTCCACAGCTTCCGGCCAGCCGATGTCGATCCCTATGTACGTGAAGATTCTCGGTCAACCGGTACCCTATCCTTTTCAACTTACCGCAATCCCAATCGGACCCCGCGTCGAAGTCGAGTGCAATAAACTCGACTGGGGTAACACGAAGTGCCTTACACCAGTAACGAAAACTCTGAAAGTGACGAACAACTCCGTCATTGATGCGGCTGTTCGGTGCTTTTTGAAGAGCAGAAACAGTCTCTGGAGCGTGAAGCCGAAGAAGCTGCACTTGGCTCCAAACGAGGTGGCATACTTGCATTTGACGCTGGTTTGCGACGAAAAGCAGGCTCTCAGTGACATTCTGCATCTAGTGGTGCACGAAAGCAACGACATCATGGTCAACGTGAAAGCGAAGGGAACTGGCACGCCAATCACGAGTCAGGAAGACATCTCGAAACTAGACTTAAGGCTCACAACAATCATTCATCTTAAGGAGCATCTTTTTTGTTCCCCTTTTGCTTAAGGGAAGCAGGAGAACACGCCAAAGATGCCCTTAAAGATGAATTATATATGTGAGGTCTAATAGACTTCGGAACGGTTTACGCCACACAAACGCACACACGTGACATTTTCGTCGAGAATAGAGGGAAGAAAGCCAGAAGATTAGTCTGGTCTAGTGAGAAGATGGACGCTTTGCAGAAATTCTTGTCGAAGAAAACCGAAGACGAAGACGGCAAGAGTAAGCGAGCGTATGAGCTGAAATTACAGGAGTTGACCCCGGTTTTTAGCGTTACGCCAGACACTGTAACTCTCGACGGCAAGAGCATGTACCGCTTCACGTTCACAGCCATGAGCGCGCGACCAGGGAGCGTAAGCGAAGTTTTGACCTGTACCGAATTCGTCGGAGCTAACGATCGCAAAGGGCAAGTCGTGCTCACCTGCGAACTGCGTGGCGAATTCATTGCGCCACTGCTGCAGTTGTCTGCGCAGGCATTGGAGTACAAGTTCGAGTGGAGCCAGGAACACGGCTATTCGAAGTTCAAGGCCTTGACGCACCCTCTTGCGTTCACGAACGTGTCGCCGCTAGATGTCAAGTTCCACATCAAGTGTCCGTACCCGTTTTCGATCGACAAGATGAACCTGACCTTGGTTCCAGGGGAGAAGCACACGTGCACAGTCGCCTTCGATCCGAATTACATGGCGATCGACAAGCTTTGTGATGTGAACAAGCAGAAACTGACGATCACCTACATTATGGGTCGTGTGGTCGGGAATTCATCTCCACCAAACAAGTTGTCATCTGGATGAAGAGAAAGACAAGAGGAGAATATTAAGGGGACCTAGATGAAGATGATCCCTGACGAGATGAAAAATTCCCGACCACACGACCTCTAACTACAGCGACCATCCGCAGAAAGACAGTGTGGATCTCGTTGGAGAAGTCGTTTTCCCGAATCTAGTTTTCGACGCGTTTGCAACGGATTTTGGCGCAATTCTGAACATGACCAGCAAAACGCAGAGCATCCGGGTCTCCAACCCCTATCCGTTGCCAGTAAACTTCGAGTTTGCTCTAGTTGACGAAGACACGGTGAAATGCGACATGGACGGAAAATTGGTTGAGGTGCCGATGGGCCAGGTCTTCGACGTTTTGCCTATTGGAGGCACGATTGACTCCGGCTCGTCAGTCGACGTTCAGTTTACCTATTTCGGCTTGGGCAACCGCAAAATCGAGACGCACTTCGTCTGCCTGTGTGATGGTGGTCCGGATTACACAGTGGCGTGCAGTGGAATCGCGTCCGATGTCGAATATCGGCTAGATAAGATCGGTGGCGTCCAGGATGGCATGAGCGTTGGAGACGTGCTATTCAACCAGACGATTGAACGAGATCTCTGCATCCGAAATATGGGTAAAGTCCCCTTCTACTACTCAGTTGACATGACAACACTGAAGCGGCCACTTTGCGTTGACGTTTTCCCGCAAACGGGATTAATTCAGCCAGAAGACAAGACGTTTTTGAAGATTCGGTTTTGTCCGGGCATCCCGGATTGGGTAGAGGAGCATGTTTTGATCTCAGTCGCCCACTACGAGCCGATTAAATTCACGATCAACGGACGAGGTATCTTCCCGAACTTGGTGTTCGAACTCGAACGTGCAGAGAGAGCTGCTCATTTGCTCAAAATCGAAGAAGCACGAGTTGTGGTGCAAAAAAGGATGGAGGAGTTGGGAGCGTCTAGCAGTCCGGAAGAAGACATGAACCACGAAGGCAGTAGAATGAAGAAGAAGTCGAAGAAAGCAAGCGACAAGGGAAGCGGAACTGGAGATCCTTCGAGGTACTTATATTTGACCTCTACTTCGTTGCTTGGTATTAGTTCTGATTTCAACTTCAAGATCAAGTTGTACTTAAACATAGACTTCTACATCATGCATGATATCACGCGAATTCACTGCCTTGTTTTATATTGAGCCTCTGTTTGTCGTCTCTCTACTACATCACGTCGAACGAAATCAACCTTGTTGGTTCATCCCAAATTTTTCCAGTGACCAAACGCGTCCTCCGTCTGCGAGCAGCAAGTCATCGGCTAAGAAGAGTACCAAGCGTGAGACCGTTTCCAACGGCACTCCACGATCCGGCACTGTGACCGCTGTCGAAGTGAAGAACCACAAGAGTTTGATGCTCATGCTCGAGTCAGAGGTCGACCGAACGCACTTGTCGGAGATCCTATTGCAGCAGGAGGAAGAGCTATTCCTCGCCCAACGTGCGGATCCTAGTAAGATGAAGCCAACAACTTCTAGTAAAAAGAAGGGCAAGAAGAAAGATCCGGGAGTCGTTGCAGCGTCGTACGTCTGCGACTTCGGATACATCGTTCTGGGCCACAGCAAGAAGAAGAACATCGTGATCCACAACTGCTACCATGACACAGTACAGTTTGAGATCAAGAAAAAGGAACTCGACGCATACGGCTTTGCCATCGAGCCGCAGAACGCGAAGAAGATTCCGTCTCATGACAAAATCACGCTGACCTGCGAGGCTTACAGTAGTTCATTAAGGGTAGGTTAAAGGTGCTTTTCTTACCGCTTTTTATGCCTCTCATAAGGGAGAAAGGCATAACAAGCGGGGTAAGCGAGCACCAAAAACCTACCTCTAAGTTCACCTGAAGAAGAAGCTGCGGCGGCAAAGGCGAAGGGCAAAGACGGCGGCGACCCACTTGTCCAAGGAGAAGGCCCAGTCAGTTTTGCGTGGAAGATTCCTGTCAAGAACGGTCCACAGTATGAGGTTCATTTGAAAGCGTTCTTCGTGCTTCCGGAGATCGTCGTTTCTAGCGAAAACATCGATTTCGGACGTGTCTTAGTAGGCCAGAAAAAGATCGTCACCATCTCGATCAAGAACAAGAAGCCAGTGCCGATCGAGTGGAGCTGGAAAACGCCGAAAGCGTCTGGCGGAAAACCAATGCCAAAATGGGACGTTGTCTACCAGGTAAAGCCAGATCATGGCACGCTTGCGCCAGACGAGATTCAATGGGTCGAAGTCGCTTTTACGCCAAATAGCGCTTCTTCGTTCAAGCAAAAATTGGGTTTGAAGATTCGCGACAATCCGCACAAGAAGATGCTGACTTGTTCCGGACACGGAGATGTGCTCAACTTGAAGGTGGACAAGAACCACATCGAACTTGCGCCGTGCCTCCCGTACTACGATCGCGCTTTGCAGGGGTTGTACCTTGAGAATCCGACCGATTATCCGATCACGGTCTACTCCGCTGATTTCGATCAGCAGTACCGCATGGAGGAGCAGAAACTAGACGCCTATAGGGAGCACGACTCTCTGTATAAGTACTGTGAATTTCCAGTTAGAGAAGATCCTAGTACAACGTGGCCAGACGTGGAGGATACCTGGGACCAACTGCAGAGAGCCAAGGAGTGGGAGGAACGACGACAACTGCGCAAGGCTGAACGGGACAAGGAGTTCGCCGATAAAGTGGAGGCAACGAATGCGGGCAAGGCGGAAGGCGCCAAGGACATCACGGTAGTGGAATTGCATCGACAACTGTTACATCAGGTTCAGGACTTCTGGAAGCGCGAGTACATCGCAATTAAGGATGAGCGTGGAGAAGCTTTGCCGATGAACATCAATCCGGAGACTGGGGAGTACTCGATCGAACCAGGCAGCGTGCCTGAGATCCAACCTTGGGACGACATTCCAGATGAGATTCCCAATGAGGAAGAGCAGAATGACGTCTATCTTTGGATTTGGGAAGCAGAGGAAGAACGTTTTGTCCGAGACACAATCTGGGACCCGAAAAAGATCAAGGAAGTGGAGAGTGCGAAGCCGGAGATAAAGACTGAACTTATGGCTTGTTCTTATTATTCAAGCGCTCATGGGGCAGTTGACTAGCTACATAAAAGTCGAAAAGATTTACACTTCAACCTAGATTATGCATTATATGCTAGCATGATAGTTGCCTTTTTCTCTTTTCTATCTTCCTCTGGTCTGTCTTTTTTCTAGTTAGGTCGGCTCCACCACAATTATATGCTAGCATGATGGACGACTCCTCGTCCTGCTGGAGGTCATAGAAAAACAAAAAATCCTGGGTCTTCTAACAACCGCGACCACGAAGTCGAGGCCATGCTTGATCTCGGCCTAGAGGAGAATAAGTTTCCGAACCGCGTTCCTCAGAAATTACGCGAAAATGTCGTTATCCACGGGCCACAGCGATCGGGACGTACGAGATGGGGCAATCAGATCCATGCGAATTCACAACGTGGATTCCTGTCTATAGATGAGGCTGTGGATTGGGCCCTGTCTGGAAGCGCAAAAGGCTTGTTCAGCACAGAGTTCTTGGACAAGATTCGCGCTACTTTGACGGAGCGAGAGCAGCTATGGGAAAGCGATGCAGCCACCAAAACGGAGTATGAGGCGAAGATTCCACATAAAGATATTCTGTTAAATCGTGACATTCTGGCTGGCAGCATGGAACTAGACGGCGCTGCGCAATTTCCGACCTACGACTTGGCTCCCGAGGACGTGGTGCACATCCTGAAAAAACGACTCGCTCTGTGCGATTTCAACACCGGTTTCGTGCTCAACGGCTTCGACAAGAGCGTGAAATATCTGACACCTGAGAATTTGATCCAGACGTTGTTTTTGCTGAACGAGCGCATCCGCTTCTTCGTGATGGAGCCGTCTCGGAAGCAAACAGAGGAGGAAGAAAACCTCGATGGCATCACGGAAAGTGGCAGCAAGCTAGAGGCTGAAGGTGGAGGTTCGCCCACCGATGGAGCAGAAGAGGAAGAGGAGGATCCGGAAGTCCTTGAACAAAGGAGAATCGAAAAATACGAAGCAAATTTGCAGATGTTCTTGGATTTGCGCGTTTCCGAGATCGAGGCGGACATTGCAGCTACTATTAAGGGTTCCCACATTGCATTCCCATTCACATTCTTCACTACCATCCTTGACTTTTTTTCCAGTTGTAGGTGGAAAAGGATCGGGGACGATATTAATCTGAAGAATTATGCGATGTCGCAACCTCTAACACCAAGGAGGAAATTGAGGCGTTGACGAAGAAGGTGGCAGACTCTGCTGGAGACGAAGACATCGGGGATCAAGATGAGCTGAACGTCCTGGATCAACGTGTGGGGGCTGCGAATGCCGAGATTGAAGTCCTGAAAAAAATCAACATCAGCGCAAACCGCGAATTCGTGGATCACTACAAGAACATGCTGAAGGAGCTGATTGCTCCGATGAACGCCAAGAAGGCGGAAGAATTGAGGGCATTGGCTTTGCAGCAAGCCCAAGCGAAGCAAGGACGACGCGGGAAAACGAAGACAGCTGGTGGAGGTAACGACGGTTCTAAAAGCAACAGTCCTACCAGTCGTGCAGGCAATTCCGATGCGGAGGCTGGGCAAATCGAGTTGCAGGACTACCATCAGATCACAGACTATCCAATGCCGTACGACGCAGCGTCGAGGAGGAAGCTGCCAGAACCGCAGGATATGCTAGCAGCACCAAGAATTCCAGAGGATCCTAGGTTGCCAGAGCCAAGCTTTAGGCAGATTGTGTACGCGCCAAAACTTGGCCGCGACTTCGACATGGATGAAGCCTACAAGTTGTCGAAACACAACTTCTCTCTGTTGACGCCTATCGACAGCAAGCCGGAGGCTCTAGAACAACAGCCTGTTCCGGAGACAGATCACAACAGGAGCGGTTCCAGCGGCAGCGAAGGTGTCGAGGGACTTGGCGGAGAGGGTAAAAATGCTGTTGCGGACGGCGAGGCTGGTGGGTCGGCAGCCGAAGGCCATGAAACAAGTAAGGAAGAGAGCGCAGTAGAAGCTGCAGCTGCTGGAGAAGGGGTTGAAGACGTTATGGCTGGTGCTTTGCCTTTGGATAAAGCTATAGCTACTTCAAATAGATCCAACTACTCGAGATTCTCAATTTTACCAAAGCCTGTATCTTCAAAGACAGTCGCCTGTTTCCTCCTCTAACAACCGTGCTGAAGGCGAGCCACAGAAGACTCAAGAAGAACTTCTCGATTTGTCGCAGTGCACGAACCAAACTCGTTGGGTCATACCTCCTCAGTCTCGTGTCAAGATCTTCGTGAAGTTCTTTAGCGACAAGACGGAAACTGTAGGCTGCAGACTGCATTTCGAAGTTGTCCAAGGCTACCACTACCTGCACAACGATCCGAAACTAGTGAAAGAAAACCAGCAGCACTGCTTCAGCATCATCGACGGCAACGAAGCTTTGAGAGAAGCTGCGGAAGAGGGTGGACACGGAGCCACTTTGGCTTTAGAGGATGGCAAGAATGGCAGTCCGGCGAAGTCGGCTGGGGCAGCTGCTTCTCCGTCAAACAAGAACAAGGCAGCGGATCCAGCAGCATTCCAGATGCCGTTTCCACCTGTGTCGATTGCAAGAGCGATGGTCACGGTCGCTGGCCGCACTGCGTTCCCGCACATCAACAACAATCCAACCAACATCTTCATGCGACGAGTGCGCACGCGACCACAACCGCCGATCTACATCAGCAGGCAGTATGTCAGCAACCGCGACTTGTATGAGTTCGGTCCTTTGTTGGTGGGAAAAGACCCGGAAGTGCGACACTTCTACACCGAAGACATGCTACACTTGCCGAAAAAACTGCAATTAGGTCTAGATCGTCAGTTGGTTGAGCGGGAGCAGACTGGGTACGTCTTCTCGGCACTTGAGGGTATTTCTACGAAGAACTCAACGCGTGAGTCTTGGGGAGAACAAACGGTAGATGGCGAAGTGGCTGAAAAACGTGCGCCGTTGACGGACGAGGAGAAAATCGAACGAAAGGCGGCGATGAGATTGGAGCAGGAGAAAGACAATCAATTATTCTTCTTGAGGAAACATGTTGAGTGCTTTAGGATCACGAATAACAGTCTCTTCCCGCTTCGCGCCTTCTTCTGCTTGGCTTCGTCGCAGAAGGTGGCGGGAACGACAGCGACCGTAGCGGAAAAGCTGAAACAGGCGACAGATGCGGTCGCTGCTCGGGACGGACCAACTGTGCCCAGCGAGGCATATGATTATGGCTCTTGTTACTGAAGAGGGAACTTCTTTGCTCTAAAAAAAATTAGACTTATTCTCATATCCATGCAGTTTCCTGCCTCATGTTGAATAGAAAATCACTTCCTTCTTAATCGTCCTGTAATCCCCTACTTTCGTTGAACCCGCCCGCTTTAATCCTCAGGCCTCGTGCCAACCGTCGACACAGCCTTGCCTTTTCCGATTGGCGAGTTTGAGACGTATCCTTTCATCGTCAGCCCAGAAGTTCTTGAGTTGCAACAGGATGAGACCAAGGAGGTCACGGTCTGGTGCTTTCCTCGCACGGAGCAGACCGTCAGTGATCAGCTCGTCGTCACAGTCGATGACAATCCCGAATGCGTCGTTGTGCCACTTACTGCTACAGGAACAGTCCCGAAGTTGGAAGTTTCGAGCATGAATTTGGATTTCGACAAGTTGATGCTGCGACAGTCGGACGCGCGGGAACTGGAGCTACGAAACCCTGGCTGCGTCAATGTCTACTGGAAACTGCAAAATGTGTTTGGTACCGAGAAAGAACCCGTAGAAGGCGAGGAACCTCCGGCAGGAGAGGACTTGGAGTTCACGATTCCACCACAGTACACGATCGAGCCGAAGGAAGGCATCTTGTCTCCTGGCGCGGCTTGCAAGGTGAAAGTGGTGTTCAAAGCTACGAAGGCGAACGTGTACAACTTCAAACTGCGGTTCGCCATTCAAGACACCGAAGGTTTCTACCTGTCCGGTTTGGCGAAGACGAAGCAGGACAACCCTAAAGGCGAAGAGGAGCCGAAGATCGTGCACACGCCAGTGGAGATGGTCCCGACTGAGGTCGAGGTTTCGGGTGAATGCTTCGAGGTCGATGTCGGTGTCGAATTTCCGAACGAGCGCGGTCTCGACTTTGGTGCATTGAAAGTCGGAGAATCTAAGACAGAGCAGTTCGAAATCGTCAACCATGGCAAGTATCCATTGCGGTATGAGCTCAAGATCAAGAAGAAGTCGATCATGGAGATTCTCTCGATCAAGGACGACGTCGGTCGATCAGTCGAGATTGCGCCAGAGGAGCGTCGTGTGATTAAAGTCACAGCAGTTTCCTTCAAGCAGGTGAAGATCTCTGATGCGGCAGAACTGTTTTTGCGCATCTTCGAAGCGCGCTCGATGGAACGCGTTGAGCCGGCGATTCCGCCAATCAAGGTGAGCGTGCAAGCAGTGTACAACGGTTTCACAGTGACGCCACCTCGTGGTTTGAATTTCGGTCCTGTGCGGTCGGGAGCAGACCCGAAGACGCGCACATTTGAGATTCGCAACGATGGCGTCTTTCCATTCGAGTGGTGCTTGATGGACCTGAGTGCGATCATGAGTGATCCGAATATCCAATCTACGGTTCCGCCACCAGCTGCTAGCCCTAAAGGCGGCCGATCACCGCGCAGTCCAAAGTCGCGAGGTGCCTCACCGCGTTCACCCGGTGGAAGGCATAAGCAAGAGAAGTTCATTGATCCGAGTGTATTGGCGCGACCTCCAGCAGAGTATTTCCAGGACACGCTGCAGATCGGTCCGTTTGAGATTTCACCTGCTAAGGGAACGCTTGATCCGATTTCCGAAGACGGCGAAAAAAGTGTGACGAGGATTACGGTCAAATTTACAGCGAATGGCGACCGCGATGAAGACAAGAAACTCGCTCTGTGGGTAGACGGCGTTGAACCGAACATGCCGGATCAGATTCGAGTTGGTGACATCAACAACCTAGTCTACTTGCTAACAGGCCAGAGCTGCATCCCAGGCATCGACACCAACATGCAGTGGGTCTTCGAGGAACAGTACGTGGCTAGGAATTTGGAGGACGCCATTGCGACTGCGGGTCGTGTGGACATTCGCTGTTATGCGGAAGAGGATCGGGTGTTTAGCTTTGGACCCTGTTTAGCCGGTGGCGCTGAACCGCAGAAGGAGCGACTGCGGATCACGAATCCACGTGGAATCCAGTGCGAAGTGAGCTTTTCGGTCAAAGCGCGCACACAGAGCGGTGGCGGCGACTTTCCGTTTGAGATTCAGCCGGCTCAACTCCTGATCCCGCCACACGAACATCGCTACGTCACTGTGTCCTTCGCGCCACCACAGTTGCAGACCTACTACGCCATTTTCGAGGCTAAGGTGACAGATGGTTTAGATCCGAGGACGAACTACCTGACATTCGAGATTCGCGGAGACGGTACAGTTCCTTCGATCACACTGGAGGGCGTCGACGCGATGACGGATGGGAAATTTGACTTCGGGAAATTGCAACTAGGCAGAGAGCACGCGATTCAATTCCGATTGCAGAATGATGGCATCATTCCTGCGACAGCGCGATTGGAGATCCTGAATGAAGAGGGGGAAGCGGTAACTGACACCGTCCCGCACTTCTCGCTCATCTGTCCGAGCACGGTGAACCTCGACCCTGGAAAAGACTACTCGTTCAGCGCGAAGTTTCACCCCTGTCACGTGGGCGGACCGTACACGCAGCAATTCCGTGTGTACACGATGCACAACCCCTTTGAGGACGTGAAACTCGCTCTCGAAGGCGAAGGCTTTGTCCAGGATGTCTGCTGGGAGCTGTTCAACCAGCAGATCTCTAGTGGCGACGACGAGTTGTTGGATTTGGACATGAGTCCAGAGATTAGTCCCTTTGATCCTCCGCATCCATTGGAGAAAGGCGGTCGCCATGTGACGATTCGACCACCCGCGCCACCAGATGAGTTAGGCTTGGGCGAGTTGCCAGTCGGAAGCAGGAAACAACAAACGATCTATCTGAAGAATGGGAGTAAGAAGACAGTTCGTTTTGAGTTTCCTGAGGTCTTGCCAGCGCCGTTTGCTGTGTCGCCAGAAGGAGCGGAGATGACGTCGCAGACAGCGAACTTGAAGTTCACGCCTTCTTGCGGACACGTGCCAGCAGGGTCAAAGAAGAAGATCGTTGTGGTGTTCCAGCCATGCGAAAAGATCTCGGCAGAACTGGTGGCGATCCCGTGTAAGATCCAGGATATCGAGTTTGTGGACGCCTCAGAGCAGGCCGCTGCACAACAGGTGGGAGGCGCTGATGGTGCTGCTGAGGGTGCTGAAAATGGAGCAGATGGAAGCAAAAACCTAGAGATGACCTTTTTGCGATCTACTTCGCACGAAGGCCGTAGCAGCTCTCACGAATCGGTTGGTGGGTCTAAGAAGCCTCTCCTCGATTGGGACGACAGTATGACGATTATGGTGGAGGAAGAGGTTGATGAGCAGATCGAGGGTGCGGAACCGCTTCCGATGCCAGACGATGCCGATCCGGACACTTACGAGCCCCAATATCCGACCAGAAAAGTGCGAAGGAAAGCTCCTAAGACTCGCGAAGAGCCTCCTCATCGGGTTCTGCCGAAGAAAGACGAAGAGGGCAACGAAACCGAAGAGCCAAGTGAAAGCGATATGCCACTGAAGGTCACAGCTGCCGCTGACGACCGTGGATTTGAGTGCGAAACAGAACGCATTCATTTCGCGCCAACCATGATGTTTGGCGCAAAACTCTTTACGTTTTCGGTGAAAAACAGTAGTGCAATAGCTTTGCCGTATGAGTGGCGGGTTTCGAATATGAACTCAGCGAAGAAAAACTACGAAATCACCCCGAAAGTCGGCATCATCCCAACAGACGGTTCTTCGGAGTTCACAGTGCGCTTCCAGCCGACCGAAGTCGAAGACTTTCGGTCGACGTTGAGCTTGTTCACCTTCAAGCACCAAGTCTTCGGCGATCCTAGTGGCAAGACCAGTCCGGTCTACGTGCCACATGGGTCGGCGATGGGGCCAGACGGTGAGCCCATCATCGACTATCCAGAGGATGACGGACCTTTCAAGGTTCCACTGCACTCGATTTCATTGAATGGTTCCGCTGTGAGACCTTTGTGCCACTTCGAACTGCCAGCATCGAACTATCAGAGTGCGACGAGCGACGATCCGAAACAGATGATCATCGAGTTTCCACCAAGTTTGGGTACTCGTGTGCGCAATACGAAGCGTTTCTACGTGTTGAACCCAACTGGCGAGTCCTACGACTTCATCTGGACCGAAAAGAAGAAGGACGCATCTGCTTCGTCGGGAGATCATGACCAATCTGGTGCTGGATCGGGCGCCGGTGGTTCTGGCGGTGGATCAGGAGGTGCCGAAGGCAGCAACCCTTTTCGATGTTTGACAAAGCATGGGCATATCCTAAGTGGGAAGAAGTTCGAGATGGTTTTCGAATACATCCCTCAGTCGATCGGCGCGCACGAGAGCAGTTGGAGCTTCACTGTCATTGGGAAGAATGTGGAACAGAACTTCTTGGTGGTTGGGCACGTTAAAGAACCAAGAGTAGGATTCCAGCAGCCGTTCTTGAACTTTGGCCGTCTGTTGCTCGGTGGCAAGGCGAGGGAGACGCTGTACTTGGTGAATAAGGAACACATTCCGTTTAGCTTCCACTTCGACAAGACGAGTTACGGCCATGAGCCGACGAGCGATAGCGGCAACATGGACAACTACGGGGGCGGCAGCTCCATGATGAAAGCACCGACGATCTTCATTTCGCCAGAACAAGGTGTGGTTGGCGGAAACAGCAGCTTCCCGGTCGAAGTGCTTTATCGTCCGATCGTCGAGGAAGCAGTGAGCTACAACGTCGTCTGCAAAGTGAAGCGCAAAGAGCAGCCGCTCGCGTTGAAGGTCAAGGGCGAGGGTTACAAGATCCACGCTCAGCTTCTAGTGAAGGAGTCCATAGACCGATTGCTGCACCCAGGCGTGAAGGAGGTGGTCGACTTCGGTAGCAATTTGCAAGTCCACGAGCGTCGCGAAGCCAAATTGGTGTTGAAGAATAGCGGTAGCTTCAATTTCGACTTCGTGTGGCAGATCATCTATCAGGGCAAGAAGTTGTCGGACAATGGAAGCACACAAGCACGTCGCAGCGCCGCTTTGCCTCCGTACTTGTCGATATCGCAGATGCAGGGCGTAGCACCGCAAGAGGGCGAAGTCGAGTTCACTGTCGAATACGCACCGTTGGACACGCATACCTTAGATGGTTGTATCCTGAAATTGATGATCCCGTCAGCGCGTCAGCCCGGCAAAGGCGGCGTCGATGAGAGCTGCTACTTGGTGGAGCTGAGTGGACGTGCAAGACGTCCGCAGGTGGACTTTTCGTTCACAACGTACGATTTCGGCTACTGCTTTATTGACAAACGCGCGGGCGCTACGATTGCGGGAGACATTAGCAAGGGCAACTGCTTCAAAAAGGTGGATCTCGTCGTCACGAACCGCGACTTGAGCGATTGCTTGCTGTCCACGAACTTCCAGAGGACTGCCTACTTGGATGTCCAGTTAGACCAGTCCATGATCGAAGCGGGGCAGAGTATGGTCGTGCCGATCGTGTTCCAGCCAAGGGATTCCGTCGAATACCGGGAGAGGATAGAATTCGTAATCAACGACTTCACGAAATTCTACGTGAATGTCAGAGGTAAAGGCACGCCTCTGAAGCTCGAACTGGTGAGCATGGACATGCAGACGGTGGACTTTGGCGTGACGATAGGCAACAAGCCGCCGATAAGAAGGCAAATCAAACTCATCAATAAGTCGCCGTGTCCGTGTGAGTTCTTGATACTGGATCCGGAAGACAGGTACTCAATTCTACTTGTTGCTGGCTCCTCTCTTCAATATACTTATCTTCATCATGAACTTACCATTTATCATTATTCTCCCTGAACCTGAAGTAGCACTACGACGTAACTAGTACACGACCTGTACAAAATGAAAAACACAATCAATAAACGCAAACACTTTCGTTCCTCGCCCCTCAGGCTTCGCGACCGCAGTGTTAGTTGGACCACGCCCATGGGTGGCTCTTCGGCGATGGGCTCCTCCACGGCAAGAATAGGGTCAAAGGAACCTCCGCAAAGAGTCAATCTGCGTCCGAAAGAGCAGTGTCCGATAGATCTGAGCTTCTCTCCGCAGTTCAGAGTGGCGCCTTTCAAGTACTGCTACAACTTTATCGATTGGTCATCTTTTACTATTCTACTACCTAAAAATAAGATAAATAGATATGACCCTTGAAAATATGCCTGATACGGGTGGACCAATCAGTCTCCCTGTGAACCCAAGAACATCATCGTCCCAAACGACCCAATCTTCCTTCCACCAGGTACCCACTTAACGTGATGTGTCAACAAACGGGAGAAACGATTCACTTGGCCACTGTGTGTGGTGAATGCCACGCTACAGAAATTAAGTTGTCCGAGCACTCTATTCTCTTCCCGCCGGTGGTCGTGCAAAGTCGTGCTTCGGAAAAAGTGCACCTGCACAACTTCGGAGATCTCGGAAGCAAATACAAGTTCGAGATTCCGGCGAGGTACTGAGACCTAAGTTATATTTTAATACCTCAAATTCGAGGACGAAGAAGTCTTACAACATGCTTTGAGGAATGATTTGAAAATGCTAAAAAGAGTGGCTATTGACGACTTGTTCTCAGGAGCAACATGCATCTGCATCATTCTTCTTGATGCATTTGCATCATCACCAGCTGCGTTGTAAAACACCCTTACATATCACTATCTTCAGGTTTCAAGACATTTTTTTCATCAAGCCTGTCTCTGGATATGTCGCGCCTCACGACGATCAAGTCTTGGAGGTGTCGTTTTGTCCGAAACAAGTTGTCGACCGGGATATTACGTGTGAGAACATCGTCTGCCTGCTAGACAACCACGAGCCAATAAGACTCAGTTTGACAGGTACAGCTTTTTTTTTGGATTTTTTTTCTGGATGAAGTGGTAGTTATTTTGTGAGCACCATTTTTGTACTTAAAAAGAAAACTTGAACCATGATCAGTGACAACCACTACCACGACCATTGATCATTCCAAGACAGAAAGTAGAAACAATATATTATATGAAATAGAATAACAATAACGAACTAACCTGCCATCACAACCACAACTACCCTAAGATTTAAAACGACCCAACAACTCTCAGGTCGTTGCATCGCTCAGCCTTCTGATGCAGTGCATACGTTGAATTTTCAGGCGGAGGTGAGGAAAGAGCAGGTTCAGTCGATCACTTTCCCACCGACCGCAGTGAACAACACACAAGTGTGGAAGTTGCAACCTGAAGTGAAGACGCTGAATATTCCTAGTGGAATTTCAGCACCAGGTTACTTCTTCTGTCCGAGTGAAGTCGTAGTCCAGCCAAATGGCACAGCGTCGATCGACGTAATTTACAGGCCGTTGACGATGACAAGGCCAGACGACGTTCGAGACGACGGCACGGTCATAAAGGATTTACACAAAGGATCACTGTTTATTGCGACCCCAGACGGAAAGGCGTATGTGTATCAGTTAGAAGGACGAGCAGACCCACCAACACTCGATCAAAGAATAGAAGTGGAGGTATTATTTTCTTTGCTGTTAACTTACAACTTGCAGCTCCACTTCCATCCAGCATCCGTTCATCTTAGGTTCTTGGCCAAAAATGTCGAATCTTCTTTTTCTTTTCAATCATGCTTAGCCTTAAGGAGTCTAAAGCAATGCTGAAATATCTGACAAAGAAGTAAACGCTTTCTTCACTGGTGCTGTTTGAGAACGCTGACAACTCCATGCATTTATATCTCACCACCCTACAAGAACTCAAACTAGGTTCCCTGCAAGACGCAGCACACACAAGTGATTCCGCTGCAGAACTGGTTGAACCAGAGGCAGAGGTTCAACGTGAAGCTCTCTCTGATGGATCCACCACCAGACAGCGAGGACGCTGGTGCCGTAAAGATAAGCGGCATAGAAGTCTTTGATCTACCACCGAAATTGAAGCGTGACTACAAGTTCCAAGTCTACGCCTTTAGAGTGACCACTGTCCTAGTCCTGGCGGAGTTCGAGAACCCGTCGAGTGGAGAATTCATCAGAGTGGAGGTGGCGTTCAAATTCACGGAGCCGAAGTCTTTGGCAGTGATAAAATTCGAGACTGCATGTCGGCAAATCGCAAAGTGGCCGATTATGGTTTCGAATCCACTGTCGAAACCAGTCACATTCTCCTGCAGCAGCACAATACCAGACGTCTATTTCGCACCACATGGGGCAAGGTATTGTGGGCTACAACTCTGGTCACTTGTTATCCTTTTATTTTCGTGTGAGACAGACGAGACTCATGATCATGTAGTACTAGGACTTGCTCCTCGTGGTCCTTCCACGACCTCCTGAAATCACTAGTTCCACTTTGTACTCGTCATGCACGCTCTCACTGCTCTCCTCGTCGTACAACATCAAACTTCTCCGTTCTCCTCCCATCAGCTTCGAAGTACCCCCACACGACGAAGTGTATATGGACGTTTGCTTTCGACCTAGTGGCGGTGAGGGCGAGGGTGAGGGCGAAGTGGTTTTGGAATGCCCAGAGCTTGGGTCATACCCTTACATTACGGCTTCCCCAAAATTGTTCATCTTGAAGATGAGCATCTTCTGACGCATTTTCTGACGTGTCGTTTCCTTTCAAGAAAGGGAAACAAAATCATGGTCAAAGATGCGACTCGGATTCTCTTCTAGATGTGAAGATGAATACATACGGGTAAAAACAAGGTCTTCTAATTACCAAGTCGTGTACAAAGCGACCAGTCCAGCGATGGAGAAGAGTCTGGTCTTCAAAGCGCCATTAGGGTCCTCAGTAACGGAATCCTTCCGCTTCTTGCACTATGCGAAGAAGGCGGGTTCCTACGTAGCAAGTGTGGTGCCTGTGCCGGGAGGAGGTACTTACTTAATTTTTGATTTTTTCCAGCTTCAACATTCATCAAAATCAATTTCGTCAATGCTCTACAACGAAGATCAAGAACAAGAAGAGCTACTTTATTTACCTTTAACGGCTTCATAATTGTTCACCTGCAGCTTGATATCCGCACGACACCTCCACCATACTAGGTCAAAAGTACCAAGGCCGAGTGGAGGACTTCCAGATCGAAAGTAAGGACATCAAGGCTGGCGAAGGGCCTGTCGAAGTGGGTGTGGAGGTCAAGTATGAGCCTAGTAGTATGGCGGAGATGCGTGGTATTCTTGTGGTGAAATCACCAGAGACTGGCACAGAATACAAGACCACCCTTGTTGGGTATTCCGGAGCGCCACAAGCAAAAGGACCAGTGGTCGTGGCGAAGTCAGCGACGATCGAGTTCAGAAACCCATTTCTTATGGCTTCTGGTTGTGGGTTGCTAGTATGGTTTATAGATATAGTTGAAGTTGTACAACCCGTAACCTGATGTTCTTTATTCACACTCTGGTGCCTTTGGTCTACTAGGTAGTTCATCTGTGGTTAAGATTAAGCCCAAAAAGCACGGGCAATGATATTTAAGATCAACTAGAAAAACGTGTTCAACTAGAAAAAACAAAAATAAGAGGAGAGCCAAAAACAAGAAGCATCAAAAGCTTGATCCGATCATCATATTTAAGATCAAGTAAGTAAGTACTTTTTATAGATCACACTGTATGATCCGGATCCCTCAAGAAGGCAATAAAGAGCGGGGATCTCTAATCTGGACGATAGCGAAGACTTCGTCTTCGCGCTTGACAATCCGAATGATTTCAAGCTCAAGGTCGAGACCAAGCAAAAGATTGAGGGTCTCAAAACGGTAAGCGTGGGCATCGACTTCGTCGGTCCATCCGCTATGGGCAGTCGGCTGGTCGTTACAACAGCGAAAAGCACAACCCCGTGGATCTACTTCCTCAAGGGGCAAGCGTGAGGTGGAGGAAGTGGTGGATGAGAATACAACTCGTCTGGTGGATGGATGTGCATGATTATATGCTTAGGCTTTTATGCGTTCGCATGTGTGCGTAGTTTTATGTGAGTGGTCCCTACTTCTACTTATGAAGATCATCATTTGTTGAAGCATGATGTTGAAGAACAAAAAGCAAAGTCTCGTTGTTATATGGTCCTTTGATACAACGCATCAACATCATGATAGATACAGTTCTAGTTGGTAATGTTGAAATAACACATCAGTTTTTTGTCGTTTATGGTAGTGAAGATATCTGTCTAGATTTAGATTTATTTGTCGAAAACCAAAACATCAAGAGCCACGGACGACACCACGAGTTTGTCCAGGAGTTCTTAATAATGCTTAGTTTCTGAAAAGTTTTGTCAATGAAGATACGATTACGAGTCGAAAAATAGAAGACGTAAAGTAGAAGACGTTCATCGTGGTGATGAGCATTTCAAGCCACCCTGATTTCGAAGTTCTCTCAATCTTATTTATTACTCTACTAGTTTAGTTTACGGTAATATTTGCAAATCATTCATCAATGAACAGTCAACAGCTGAAAAGTTAAAAACGAAGATTCACATGATCAAGGACGAGTAGGTCTAGGAATTTCGTAAGAATCCTAGGTCTTAGCGACGTTAGAACCCAAGATTTTTAGACTAAGACTAAGTACGAAAAACTAAATCATCCAAGCTGAAACTTGATCCACCCAGAATATAGTAACTAAGTAAATCAAGATCGCCACGGCCGTATTCACTCAACTAGTTGTAGCACATCAAGATTTACACTAGAAATATATGTAAACAACTTGTATACCTTTGACTTTGTCATCTAAAAAGTAGGTGAATAAACGCTGTTGTAGTATTAAGATCTCCCCACCCGATAACGAATCTTTGACAATGAACTTTTGATGACATCAGATAGAAATACTATTTTAAACGATGTATGTTTGGAAGATAGATACGCATATGCAAACGTTGCGATGTTGAGAAAAAAATCGTTTGACAAATATGTGAAAACACATTGTGTACTCTTCCCAATTTCTCCCCCAGCGAAAACGAATAAATTACTGCAGGAGAAAGTGAAACAGGATATCATCCTTATTTCTGTTGCGGACGTGGTCACGACGTCGACGTGCGACGCAGCGACGTCAGGCGTTTCCGACTCTTCGACTCTTGCAACCTCAGTCTTACCCATAAATCGAGCGTTCATATGCTCGGTCTTTCATCTTCCTTGGTGAGCTCTGCTGTGACACAAAAGTCTGTCACTCCATGCCGGAGGTCTGGAAATCAGATGTCTTGCCACTCAACAACATGCGGACCTACTTGCCACTCAACAACATGGACCCTACCGGCATCGGTCCGCATCGGTCAATTTTCACCAAGCATCGACCCCACAAAAAAACTCCAAGATGCCCATTTCTACTAACATCAATGAATCGTGACTTATTTCATTCATACTTAAATACACATCATTCATACAACCTTCGTCCAGCGAAAGCAGAATATATGTAACAACTTAGGCCGCTGTCTGCACAAAACAAGAACAGAAGCGTTTATCCATATTAATCAATATATCGTCACCGTCAGCACGATTAAAAATTCATCTTACAACTCTTAGTTTAACATCTCGATCAACGAACATGGTGTCCTCGAGCTTGCTTCACTCAATGGGGTCTAGCACCATCTTTTCCTGCTTGGACCATGCACAGGAGGTGCTTCCTGCCCTCTCGTCCAATCCGAGCAGGTCAACCAAGACAACAAGCGCCGCGTTTTTCTTTTCGTCAGGTGGAAGCTCAAGTAGTACTAGCTTCATGACCACAGGACGAGCAGCCCGAGGGGCCTCTGCTAAACCGGAAATGATGAATGCTGTTGCGGGCGACGGGAGGACCACAACAAGAACTTCTACCAGAAGGCCTACCAGAAGGAGAAGTAGAATAGAAACCGCTTTCAACGACGACGTGATCTGGGAGGTGTACAATCAACGTGCTAAAAAACGCTTGGTAGAAATCCTTACCGCAGAGAAGAACAACGTGGAACACCGTCTACGCGAGCGAGAGGCGGTCCTAAAAGCCGAGGTAGCCGCAACGAAGCGAGCTCAAAAGAAGGAAAATGCCTTGTCGGACGAAACTGATAAGCTTGCAGGAAGCAATGCCCCAGAAGATCGGGATCAGGATTACGATTCAGTGGTGTTGTTCTTGTTGTGATACTAGCTTTAAAGGTCAGCAGTCAGTGGTCACACACTGATGCTGAACGGAAGAGACCACCTTCAAAGCTCTCCCTTTTTCCCTCCATTTATTTCCGGCGCTGTTCTACTCTCAAGGGGGGGTCGCCTCTACTTCGATCTCAGTGACCAACCCCAGTGACCAAGGAAAGTTGGCCCTTAATAGGTATAGCAGAAGATGTAGGTAGTTGGACTAGCGATTCTCCCTTCATCCCAAAGCCAAGTTGCTCGAGAAGGAATCGAACGCCACTGGGCACGAAGCCACTGATCTCGAATACGTTCAGAAGTTGATCAAACAGGTGAACCGATTGAAGATCGAGTTTGAGGGCGCGAAGATTAAGGCTCAATACCATCTTCACAGGCATCCTGAGACCGTTTGATGGCACGGTTTCAAACGGTTTCAAAGGGGAAAACGAAAAAGGTTCCCGGATGCGTGCCAAGATGGAAGATTTCGCTTGGTTCTAAAAAGAAGACGCTTCAAAAAGGACAAATCGCTCTCACCTACGCCAACACGCTAGTGGAGGAAGCTAAGCATGGAAAATTGACCGACGAAGTCCAATGTGTAGATCCGAAGACCTTGGCAAGGATTACTGATAATTAAGGCAGAAAACCATGATGACGACAAACTAAAATCATAGTATTGATTCTAGCCTTGGAAGATGAGACCTCTGGGGCTGACAGGACCACGACAGCGCCGGCGCTTATTTAGTAGCCGGAGCTAAGTGCTTGCCTGACGGGCCTTTTTTTTAATATCCGATAAAAAAAAGGTCTGTCAGGCGAGTGCCGATAATATCGGTTTTTCTTTTTTCTAGTTAGGCCTGCTCCACCAACAGTATTGTAGAGTTCGAGTTGTCACGTCTACTTTTACTTGCTTCTTCTTCATTACTCAAACAAAGTCAACACTATGTATCTCTCCTCTTCTAACTTTCAGAGTCCTGCGACCGTGCCCGCATGAGTGCCAAGCGTGGCGACCCAAGGCGCAAGTGCTTATGGAATCAGCTAGGCGATTATTCCTGTACCATGGAAAAAGAACCGGCTGTGGGGCTCTCTTTAGCTGAGTTTCGCCTTCTAGAACGCATTCGTGAACAACGACGCAGTCTGGTGGAGCTAACACGAGAGCGCATGAAGCAGGAGAATGTGGTGAAGACAGATGTGAAGTGGACGATGAGGAATCTGCTTATGAATGGGATATTGATGAAAATGGAGATCCTATTGCTATTGTCCTCTTCCTAGAATATATTTAAAGTGATAAGTCCAGAGAGACTGACGGGGACACGGTCACGGGCCTCTAATTCCCGCGCACAGAATGACCATGTGGATCGTTTCCTGAGACAGGAAAGAGACGGTTGGGGCCGGCGATACAAGCAGCTTCTAGAGCAGGTTCTAGCGGTGCAGCACAAGTACGTTGGACAGTACGCCACAAGCAAAATGCGTGCGGAGAAAGCCAGACTCGCTTTAGAAGAGCAAAAGGAAGTTCTAAAACACGATTTGATAGATTTTCTGAAAGAGGGCTACGAGAAAAAGCAGAAACTCAATACGAAATTGGCAAAAGCACAAGCTGCCGCTGACAAAGCGCATCCGGAATTTCGAGATCCGAGAAAAAATTTCAAGCCACACGAGATCTATACTGTGAAGCTAACACCATTCGAGAAGAAGGCCTTGGAGAAGCTGGACAAGATTTATCCGGCAAGCATAGCAGCAGTGGAGCACTCGGAGGTGGACTTAACATCCTGGGTGCACCGACTACAACAAGCGTGGGATGAAGTAATGCGACCAGGCGAGGCCCTTCATCCCGACCTGAGAAGTGAAGCGCGACTCCGCAAATTCGCTTATCGGTGCGAAGACATCGTGGATGCACCGGAAAATGCTAGTGCTAGTCTCAAGCTGCGACGATTGTTCAGACGTTCTTTTAGTAGTTCGAGTAGTCCATCGTCGAGGAGAACAACATCTCCTGATGATCCTGATCCTGACAATAAAGAAACTTCATCTACTAGTTTGTTTGGCGGAGGCGGAAGCTTCTTGTCGTCTCTAGGTTTGTTCCGTGGTTCCCAAGACGATCACAAGTTGTCGTATGCCGATAAAGTCGCTGGTAAGCATGACCATGTAAATTTCGACACCAATCCGAACAAGAACAATTATCTTGACCCTGGCGGTTGTGCGACGACTAGCGCTACGTACCTTCCTAACGGTGGATACCGGCATCACGTGAAACGCGAACATAATGCGAGATTGAATGAATTTTCTGCCTACGAGAAGTTGCGTCGCAGTTTCCTGTTGTCGAATCCTGTGGTGGAAACGCTCTTCTTGAAAAACCCGATTCTAGATGCTTTGATAGTAACGCCGCTGTCGTTCGCGGCTACGCAGACACGACAGGCTGGAAGGTTCATCTTCGCTGACACTTTACACTTGATGTTATGCCGTTTAGAGGAAGTAGATGTAGAGAATACTTGTCGATATTTTCTAGAGAAGATGAAGATGACTCGGACGTACTCCACTTACACCTACTCAACAAGGTAGAAAATGAAGATCATTTTAATGAACCACGTTGATGTCGAAATTGAACTATGAGGAAGTCGTGAAAGAGACAATCATGATCTTCGATTACTAGCATGTAAGGTCACAGAGACTCCCTTCTACGACACAGACTCCCTTCTAATCTCGCCCGCTAGTTGGTTCGTTACGGCACCCAAGGCACCAGAAGCGCGACATTTGATGCATGCTTTGGCACTGAAGGAAGTGCAGAATGTGGATTTGCTGCGAGCCTACGCGAAATATCAGGCCTTCTACCGAAACCAGTACGAGCCGGTGGTCGATGCGGCGAGACTCGCGCGACGAATGCAACAGAGAGTTGAACGCAGAGCGAAAAAAACGGAACGACAGATTGCAGAAGCACTCTGGGTAGCCAATGAAGCAGACAAAGTGCTCAATTCTCGCTCACCCGCAGCTGAATTCATGAGTGGCGTAGATCGAAGAGCAACAGCATACTGAACTTGTTGTCGTGTAGATTCTCGGAGAGCAGCGACAGTATACAACTGAACTAGTCGCGTAAGTACAGATTATGTTCGGTGTACTACAGGACGACGAACTTCGGAGAGCAACAACAGCATATTACTGAAACGCACATAACAAACGTGGATGTAGTGGCCAAACATGTGCTACGTGGTTATGTTGCTGTTTTAGTCGAGTGGGATCAACATGATGTCATCAAAACTCATGTCGATGCTTGGTTCTCCATAACTACAGTCATGAATATGATGTTGATCGGCTTTCTAATTCGATTTCATCCAGCACCTTTCTCAATCTCGGCATGATCTATCTTGCTTGGTACCCTTTCCCTCGTGCTTCATGAGAGTAAAGGGGTCGAGATGAGCTGCTCATCTCAACCCGTGTACTCTCAACATAGCACGAGCAGGGGACCGAGATGGAGAAGAGCTGACTCTGTGGAAGACAACTAGATATAATCGAAAAAAGAAAATAACCGAGTAGCTAACTGAAGTCGCAGCTACTTCATAAAATCTCCATCACGTGGCTTTTTGATGGGTTTAGGGTCAGAAGTGAGAAGATTGTCCGCGACATGTTGTGTCTTCTTCTTGATGTGGATCTTGATGGGAGGAGAGATGTGCTAGTTGTGCGAAACTAAGGTAGGTCCTTGGGCTCTGGCCTCAAAGCTGATTTGGTGGGTCAGATCGGTAAAAATGGTTTTGTTTCATGTGTTTCTTGGTGTTTTCCTTTTCTCTATTTATTCTCGTCCTCGGTGGAACAAGTCCTCGCATGAAGACATTGGTGCAAAAATATTGAAATCCTCAAGAAGGCTCTTGCATTTGAGTCAGGATAACATTTCGCGAGCAGGTGAGTGAATGAATGAAAAAACAGAGCTGTGGTCTTGTCTGTGTCTTCATTTTTTTTGGTCGTCGGTTTTACTAGTGTGGTAGTCCATCAATTTATTTCATCAGACTACAATATTGAGTTCCCGACTTCTCTTCATCATGATCTTGATGTAAAAAAACGTCGGTCCTCTCGGCAGTTGGTCTCCTCCATTTTTTTGACCTAATGCAAGCATCTTGCTTTGAAGATGGTCTAAGTACGTAGACTTCTTGGAACTACTGGTGTTTGTTCAATCATATATATTCACACGATGTCCTCGAGAGTTTGGGTTTGCTTTCGTGTTCTTTTTATATGTGGCATTTTTGAAAAAATCGATGAAAAGGGTTTGAAATAAGTTTAGATGAACTTTTTCTACTAGATCACTGTTGTGGTACTAAGTTCGTTGGAGGTGACTGGGAAGATTATGTCATCTTCCGTCAACAAGAAGAAATATACCAGCCATCGACATCATGAAGATGTACCGCCTAGGAGTCCAGCAGCATGATTCTTGAGTTGCAGGCGTGAACATTTTTTTTATGGTCCCTCCACACCCACATTTTCATGATTTTGATTCCTCATCTTTATTTTCATGATTGTGAATAACAAAGAGAATAGCAAACTAACAGAGAAATATTATTACTGGTCTGCTCTTTGGAGGAGACGAGTAGAAGTCGTTTTTTTTTCTAGTGCCTCCAGTAAGTGAATATGAGCAGTGGTCTGCTTTTTGGATGGGAGTCTTCCTCTAGTGGCTATAGGACTACGCCATTGCAGGAGGGTTGTTCGTGTTTTCCGGTGTCGCCTAGTAGAGGTGCGAAGATGGAGGACAAGCACAATCTTCCTAGTACGTCGTCCACGACAGGAGCTGCGATGGGAAAGAACGTGATCATGCTGGGTCCTCAAGCTCATCAAGGAAAAGGGCAAACCGGGGCGATGGGTTTCTTTCAGATTCAAACACCAGTTTTGAGGACAAGTGCTCCTGGATCACCGCAGATTGGTCTTTCGACTAGGACTCTTGATATTCAAAACAAGAACTTTATGGTTATGCCACCAGGACCCACGGCCGCGTGTGCCTCAGCCTCTGCAGCTACTGCGTCCTCTGCTGGTGTTCCCGTTTTGCGATTCGTTACGCCTGCTCCTGAATTTGGACATGTTGATCAACGAGAAGCAGACGAAGCAACAGACAATCAAGATCTTCAGCCAGAGTTGAATGAACACCTGATGGTCGACAAGCATGCTGCAGTGGCAGGTGTTCTTGGTTTTCGTGATGAATGCCAACCACAGGTAGATATACAACAAGCAGAAGGAGAGAATCCTCAGGTTTTCGTCACATCTTCAACGGGGGAGCACCATCCACAACATTCGCACCAACATACATACCAATCGGGTCTTCAGCGTGGCCTTTGTGGAGCTGGGCTTGGTATTCAGCATTTATTGTCGCGGACTTCATCATCGTCTCCGAAAGCTATGCCCACGACAGCAGAGAATAATATTTTCAACAAGAACAACGTCAACGGGAACGGTGTGGGTCGTGTCGGATTACACCAGCATTCGGTTGCACCTCCCTTGAATGTTAGCCTTGGACTGCTTCCGACAAAGTCGCATATTAGTTCTGTTTTTACACCTGCACCACGTGGGAATCATAGAGACAGAACAGCGATCATTGGAGGAGGTGGAAGTATTACAGCTGGGTCTCCAATGAGACAGGGAGGACGAGAGACTGCGATGAATGCACCGACATCATCGCGGCCTGCTGTAGATCTCTCATCCAGCCGAGGACGCAACCGCGCTGCTCCTTTGCCGACCTCCTCGTCCATGCTGGAGATGCAAGAACAAAAAACAAAAAGGATCGACACGGACGCGACAGCTCCTGCAAGCACATCAATGTCACGGTCATCTGGGTGCACAGCTTTACCACAAGCTGCACAAGAGCAGCCACTTTCTGCTCGTCCTACAGTAGAGACGGAAAACCCGAGCAACGTTTCTTGCTTGACGGATCATGACTGCATCTTGACTTGCAATGTTGCTTCCAAAGTGGACATAACATCAACTTGTGGCGACAACTGTAGTACAACGAATCAAGTAGAGGGACAACAACAGGAAGCTCAGACTACAATCGATGCATTGACGCGTCAGATCTCTTTTTTACAGTCTAGGCTTCACATGCTCGAACTACATAAAGAGGGAACAAATGAACGAGAAACAAGAGGGCGCACACGACAACAACAGCCTCTCGTCGTGGCAGATCATACTAGAAGTGCTGCTTCTAGTACGGCTATCTACTTCCTACCGACTACGACTTGCGCCGCCCCATCTAGCAAAGCATCGGGTAGGGCGCAAAGAGCAGCAGTAAGAACCTCCACGATGAATGTTGACCATAACAACAAGAACCGCTCTAATTCAACAAGAAGGACCAGAAGTTTGCCTCGGTTCAGACGACAGAATCAAAATGCAGCAAACAATGATGCAGTGATCAGAAGACCATCGAATTCACAGTCACCGAGAGCCGCTAGCCCTACGGCAGAGACGCTTAGGAGCGGGAGAGCACCCTCCCCGACTACCAGGCGAATGGGACTCAACGATAGTTGTACAGGTGACGAATTAGAGACTTCTGTTGGGCCCGCTCACCAGGGTATTAATTTACCAACGTTACTGCAGGATGCTGTTCCTGCTCAACACAAGAAGATGCATAACAGAGCCGTGATGTTCAACATGGAACGTCAAGCACAGGACCACCATGATCCTTCTTCATCTACAAATAATACTGGTCCTGGCTTCCAAATGACCTACGCAATAAGGAAAGTTCCGCAATTGCCAGAGAAATTTTCGCAGAGCCGGAGGAAAATAAATCCCGATCTGGAGATTCGCGAATTCCTCGAATTACACCCGGGATTACCAGTCCGAATCGAACGAACTGAAGGAAATTTTGATAAGAAGTTATGAAGTGGAAGAAAGTCATGTGAAGGTGACGTAGACGCATGGATACGTAGAATCACATCGGGTTCATGCCACGCAAATCAACTACACCGACTAGAGGACATATTCATATGATGAAGATCAAGAAGATGTTTCCATGATGCCTTGTTCCCATGTTAGTGAATGTAAATCACACAAATCGCGTACTTACAACTAAAATCACCTGCTCTTTCTCCCGTCCCTCCCTCACGTTCCTCCCTCACTTTTCTAATCCCCAACACCCACCCCACTTCGCATCCGAAAGGCGGCCTTCCTTTGCGGGCAGTTTACACCCTGAGGAGCACGAAAGTATCCGGAATGCAAGCAGGTTGTAGAGCTCGAACGATAACGGTCACGAGAAACCGTCACGATGAGAATGTGGTTCGGATCGGTTGTGGATATGAACAACTGACAGAGTACCTGGAGAACGTCTTTTTTCGAAAGATGGTTGTCGGTATGTCATCTAGTACGAGCTACGAGGAAAAAGTTCAAGTTGGAGGACTTGGAGTAGAAGGTGGGGCAGGTGGTTTGATGTATTATTGATGGGTAAAGTTTTGACGAGGTGATTTATTACAATCGAAACTCAAATTTTGTATAGGTATACCTAAAAATCCTAAGTGTATGTACATCACACACATGTATATTATCTTTTGACAGAACGCCAAAATGGATTCGACAAGGACAACTACGCAAAAAAGACATTGACATTTTCCATGCATGTATAGCTAGAGAAATTTATACTCAATTGATCGGTTGATTTTGCTAGTAAATCGTTGAATTTTCGAAAACAAGTAAAAAACGAAACTCCACCATGTAAATAACTTGTATGTTGAAGAAAAAATCCGTGTACAGCTACAGTGGGCAATAGCAACCTATCCTATCCTATTCTATCCTAATATTTGGCATCCATAATCATCTTCATGTCGTTGGGGATTACCTACTTCTAAAAATTCAAAAAACATGAGAACGGGAAAACTTTTTGGATACAAGAACCAAAATTCGCACTAGAAACAAAACACTTGGAAAAGATGAAGAATGTTTGCCTCGCATACGCTATTCGTATTCATCTTGTTATGACTGTTGTAAATATTAAAGTTATCATCTTGTTTGGGACGCCGACGCTAAAGGAAGCATCAAGGACGAAGATGAAAAAATGTGAAATCGCTGAACTAGCCGCGAAGTACAGATGCGAGCGTTCTTCGAAGGGAGGGCAGGACGATGATGCCAGTCATGCATTCTATAGATCAAGGAAGATGAAGATTGCCTTAAAAGTCGGACAGTGAAAGATTGTTGACTACGGCTCACGCGTGGTATCTTCTTAGTCTGTAACTGTATCTGAATTCGGACAAACAACAATAGAATGACGCGTCTACGAGCTCCAGGTTTTTTTTTTGCCTCCGTCTTCTGGCAAATATTTTTGTTACCACATTTGCATTTGGTAACAGGATCCCGACAGTTTGCCATTCCCTCCTTCGACCTTGTCGATGGAAACCGCATGCCTATTACGGGCATCGGTATGTGTTGCCGGGAATCCGCGAAGGGCGATGCGGCCAGACAGACCGTTGTCGACTACCTCAATTTTGGAGGAAGACATATCGATACCGCTGTTTTGTACCAGAATCATGTTGAAATTGGCCAAGGGATTCGAGAGTGGATAGGGAACAACACAGGCAGCAGATCTGCGGGGGATTTGAGAAGAGAAATCTTTCTGACGACAAAAGTTTGGTCCGACAAATTTGGATTCGAGAGAAGCTACCGTTCGGTGAAGAATGCTTTGAGTGAACTTGGAGTGGACTATTATGGGTAGGTTATAAAGGTGCCTTTTGTTACCGTTTGTTATGGCTCTCCTAAGGGGGACGGCCATAACGAACGGGATAAACGAACACCAAAAACCTAACTCTAAGCCTATGTGGATTTGGTGTTGCTACACGTCTCCGGTGAACAGGGTGGACCAGATGCCGGCCCAGATTGCGTGGAGGAGTCAGCGGAATATCCGGGTGCAGGAAACTGGAGCTTATGCCGTCGAGCCAGCTGGGCAGCATTGGAGACGTTGAAAGATGAAGGAGCTGTGAGGTAACGGTAAGTACTTTTGGTTTGCTTAACGTAACTACAAGTACGTATTTGAATCAGTTCTTGTACAGGCAAAAGATGTGATTGTCGTGAACTTTGAAGGTCCTGGCACGTAGACGTACTTCCACTGCGTAGTCGTTCTTCTTGTCATTATGTCAGTATAATCGCATGTTCATCTTGAACAATGATGCATGCTCATCAACGAAGATCTTGTTGATGTTACGACTGCAATCTTCCTCTCCAGATCCATTGGCGTCTCCAATTGGGACATCCCTAAAATGGAAGCTTTGCATGCAGTTTCCAAATATCGCATTGCCGTCAACCAAGTAGAACTACATCCTTGGTACCCGCAACGTGAACTCCTAGCTTGGTCTAAGAAAAACAAGGTTGTCGTAACCGCATACGGTTCCATGGGCAGTCAGCGACTCGCGAAGCAAATTTTATCGCAGGATGCTTTCACTTCGCTATCGCAGCCAAGAAATCTCCAAGTTGGCCAAATCCTTTTGCGGTGGGCGGTGCAGAAAGGGGTGGTAGTGATACCAGGAACAGCGAATCCAGTCCACATGGAACAGAATCTGGACTTGTTTGGCTTTGAATTGGGAGAAGAGGAAATGGCGGTACTGGATGGAATCGCGGACACGAATGAACCGATACATATCTATGGGCATCGGCCTGATTTGATCTTGTAATCTCCAGGTCGTGGATGAAGGTGCTGAAGGCTTCCTTTTAAGCTGCCCATAAGCTTAAGCATGATGAGATTCATCTTAAAACCTCCGCGCTTACTTTGTTCTTTCATGATAAATACAAAAAGGATGTTAAGATATACCTGGACACCTACGTACATGATCTTTCACAGCATCTTGCGGTCAGGCTTCATATGACGGTTTGCCAGGTGTTCCCCCACGCTGTCCCTGCCAGGAAGTTGATAAGTGAGTAACGATTCGATTTGCGAGAAGCTCGATTAAGTTAAGTTTAAGTAGATTGCGTCAGCTACACGTCTAGGTACAGGTACTACAACTCAGCTTGAATTAATTACCTCTCTCTGTAAGTCTATGGTCTTTAGTCATCAGCCGCGTCGTATTTCAACCACCAGGAGCCAGAAGAAAGAGAAACTACAACAACTACATCAAAAATAATGTTTCCTCCCCCCGCTGCTTCATCCGTCCGTCGTTTTGCTCGCGTCCCCTCTTTGCATGTTTCGCGGAAGCTAACCGACATCGTCAAGCTTCCCCTCTTGCAGAAAGAGTCTGCTCCGAAAGTCCGCGAAATATGGCTTTCGCACGACAAGCCAAGAATAATCAATGGCGCCATCGCGAGGCAGGAGTGGGACGCACTCTCAGCGAATAGTCGAGCAGCGCCATTGTTCGTTGTGCCAGTATATCCAGATGAGGATTTTATACGGTCGAGTAGGACGGGAACGGATCTGAGTGCGGGTGCGGATGCTGCGGCGTTTGGTGTACTAGGAGGTGCTGGCAGTGCTTCATCTGCGACTGAAATGACATCAAAGAAAGCATCAGTTGGTACGATATTAGAAGCAAAAGGAATAGAAGATGGGAAGTCGACTAGAGCTCCAGCGGCTGGTGGAAGTAGCACCTGCTCTACCGTTTCAAACTCTGGTTACTACAATCTCGTTTCGGAGTGGCAGGGTGACGAGATAGTCCTGACTTTCCTAGAGGACTATCAAAAGAATCATACAGACGCAGTTCCCTTCTTGGTCGTGAATTTCTTCCAAGATCTTCTAGAAAGCCACAATGTAGTTCTCCTTCGCGCAGACATTGTTAGTGGAAATCTGACAAAGAAACAGGGACAATTGGCTATACGATTTTTGCGGGAAGCGTATACGCATTTGGACAGATTCGAATGGGTGAAAAAGTTCAATTTTAGACCAAGAGAATTCGATTACAAGAAATTTGAAAACTGGTGTGTCGGGTTAAGGGGCAGTGGAGGACAGGCGAGGGTAAAAATGGCACCACCTTCAGCTGGTTTAGCAGCATCATCGCAGAACAAGATTCTTTTGCATTAGAATGAACAATAATGACGGTGAGGTACTAGCGATAAACCAATGTTGAATATCGCAGTCGAAGAACCATGTAAGTAGTACATGATCTTGATTCCTACAGAGTCGAACGAGATACTGCAATCGGTCTGGAGGTGGGAGGTCCGCTTGACCCTAAAGGTGAGTTGAGGGATGAGGTGAGGTGAGGCTTACTTTGCCTCTATAGATCACAACGTGCCTGTAAGGACTGGCTAGAAAAAATACCTTATCCGGCTGACATCAAACGGAAATAGAGATAAACATCAGAGTGAACCACGATGATTCTGTAATTACAACAACAACTACGCGGTCTAGCCTGGTCTATTGATCATATTACAGACTTCCTTTGACCAACAGTACAAAAAAGATGCCTCCCTCGCCGAGGCCCCCGACTCCCACCACGGGAGTGATCCTCGTTGGCACAGGCCGTGCAGCCTCTTCCAATGCTTGCTTTGCGAATTGGGCAACGAGATTGTCTACCACGTCCTCTGGTCCTCGAGATGTTCATATTAATGCAGTGCAAGCTCTTGATCAACAAGATTCTCTCCACCAACGACATCCTCAACATGCATATGCACCACCGTTCCAGTTGTCAAACAACTGCGTTGTCGTTGGAGCAGGACGAGGCCTTTTCCATGCCTCCTCTTCCCGCCACATGATGAAGTCTATGTGGCAAGTGCATCCGAAGCATCGCATTCACGGTTGGTTCAATGCTCCTGCTGGAGCCTCGAAGTTCAAGTGGCATTGGCAATTGCCTTATCAGAGGTTGTGGCCAGAAAGCTTGTACCACTCTCCTGAAGTCTCAAAAGTAACCAACAAGCCGATAGACTGGTACAACGATGAACCGCAATCTGGGTACGAATTTCGGGACGTGTTGGGACCATATACGTTGGAATTGACAAATATACCAATGGGTGTAACGCCAGAGACCATGCAAGAAAGACTAAGACGGTTTTTCTCGAAGTTTGGACACATAAAGCACTGTCGAGTTTTGCCGCACTCGCATGATCCGTACTTCGTTCTATACTTCTACTTGTTGCTGTCTTGTACTTTAAGTACTCGACCACGAGGAAGACCTTCATATTTATTACGACTCGTTCCCTCCTACGACTTTTATCTAACCTATCTCCATTATTACGACTCGTTGCCACCAACCAAAGAAATAAGAGGAAAGATACTAGATGGTTGTATCATGAAACACATCAAGGTACCAATGTTGCGGCACGGGTTATGTCACTTTTGAGAATTCACGCGCAGTGTGGGACGCCATTCATGCACCTCTGAAATTACCGATCTCCCATCATTCTCGGGTAGTGCACATGCGCTCACTGGATAATGATAAGCGCAGCGATCCCATATGGATCAAAAAGCAAGAGCATTTCAATACACAGCTCATCAGCCTCGCGGAGCAATTGTATCGAATTTTGCATTTTAGAGAGCAACATCATGGTGAGGCGGCGATGACATCAGGAACAAGTTTGACGTCGAGTTCGACTTCGGCTTTTTCACCAAGAAGCACGTTGAGTGGGGCAAGAGCTAAAACCAGTTTGGGGACAAAGGTATCAAGTTGGTGGAGCACTGGGGTTACAGAAGCACAAGCAGGACCTAATCATGTACTATCAAGAAAGGATCAACAAAACCCTGCTTCTCCCTTGCCTATGGCCCTCGATAACATCGCTTTGGAGCTGCAGCTATTAGAGCGTTCTCGATTTCGGGAGGGCGCTGACTTCGATCTAAAGAACCAGGGTTGGCTTAGTCGAAAACAGCATCGGGATGCTGTAATGTCCACTTGTGATGGAGCCGTAACTTCTGCGCAGCGACATGAAGCGGACGTGCACACGTTGGAAAGTACGAGTACTGGTATAGCGGAAGAGGCTGTTCTGTTATGAATGATGTCTGTGGTGTTTTAGTTCAAGAATTGAACTTGTTGAAAAACAAGTCATGCCTAATAGTACAGCTAGTAGTACTGTTGCTAAAAAAAGTTTTTTTCGATTAGCCTCTAATCTCCTCTCGTTTCGACGGTAGCTGGGAAAGATTCCTGACGTTCAAGGAATTCTCGGAGATTTTCTTGATTTTTCAAGCTGATGTAGACGGCCCTCCGATTGGAGAGGGGGTCGAACATGAAGCAGGATTCGCTTTTCAACGTCGTTGTTTGACGAAAGACGATATTGAAGAGTTGTTTCGAGACGAGGATGCTCAGGAACAACCAAGCCCTTGCGACATAAATGCGGACGGCGCAGAGACCTTTTTTGCAGATTGCAACATGAAGATCTCAACATCTCAGGGCGAAGAAGAAGGAGGTTATTCCGAGCCTAATGAATACAACCAAGCAAATAAGATCGAACAACCGAAAAATCCACCGTCTCGATCATATTACAGTCCACCTACTTCTTCACCGCAGCACCCCCAAAAAGGCCAATGGTATGTTTCTCCTCGGATGCTCTCTGAAGAAGCACTCCATTCCGCTCTGAAGCGTGCTACCGCAAGTCTTCACGGCAAACTTGAGGAGGAACTGAGTACCTACTGGCGGAAGGGGCGCATTGAACTGCCGGATCACACGAAGAAGATCAATGAGATTTGGTACCACAAACCAGTGCTTCCATGGCGGTTGCAACAGCAGTCATGGCCGACCAACCTGGGTGCACCGTTCTACGAGAAAGCGATCGTGATGCATATGAAAAAAAATAAGAGGAATGAGAAGAGACAGGTACTTACAGTACTTGTCACCTACAACGACTTCGAGTTGGTTAGATCTACTTCATCTTGTGAACCACGTGAAGCAAGAAGGTTTTGATTTGCCTGGAGCCTCCTGACGCTTTTTACGCTTCCTCAGCTATAGCAGCTTGATGAACTGATACTTCTGATTAATTTTGTATGGTTTTTTAGCAAGACGAATCTCAAGAATCTCTTTCGTTTTCACTACCTCATGTTGATCTCGATGTTTCCCTTTTCACGATCGTCGATCTTCCAACCACTTCCTCAGCTCAAGCGCGCCCCTCGCTTAGCAGCGAAAGCAGAGGAAAAACGACAACTAGAGGACAAACGACAAGCCGAAAGAGATGCATGGAACCAGAATCATAAGGAAAAACGCATCCAACAATTGCGCATGTCATCATTTTCAAAAAAGAAAGGTCTATTAGCTAACACGTCAGAGCACAAGTCGTTGACAAAGGAGGACAAGCAGGTGTTGCACTTATTGGAGAAGGGAAAGGTTGCAGATCGACAAGTATTCACAGCAGAGCAGTCGAGGATGATTGGATGGTGAAAAGGTCATGTTAAAAGCAGAAGAATCCACTTCTTGAGCCGGTTCCTGTATAATCAGCTAGCTCTCCTCCGCTTCTTCGGTGTAGGAACCAGACTCGATGCAAGAATGGGTTCGAGTCGGCATGATCAACATTTATCAGAGATGATCGTTAGCTCTGCTCTTCTTGCTCTTCGTTTTTCTCATCGGCTCATCTGTTTTCATACTCGGATCACATTTTTCAGACATCAGCATTTTCTTAATATGGTACAAAAACATAGGACAAATCGACATTTTCAGATGTTTCCTATAATTGACGATTCGACAACATCCACTTAGGGGACAACATCCACTTACTTAGGGGACAACATCCACTTAGGTGAGAAAAAAGTTCACACCAGACGATTCACTACTACAACTACACAGAAACCTTTATAGTTTTTTGTGTGACAGAACAGTTTTTGAGCAATTATTTTTTCAAGATGAAAAAAAATGTTGAAACTGATTCCGATATCGCTGGTCGCGATGTTGGTGTTCTTCAGACTGCAATGTTGATGAACGCGAATATTTTACAACAATCACTGATCATCATGGTACTTCTCCTGCAGATCCCGATCTGAGGTTCATCATCTGGATATGGAAGCAAGACTCGTCATGAGTTCGGAGACAATATCTGTGCATACAACCATGAAGAATATCGCTATCATATTCATGGTGCAGCTGATGATTTCGTGATCCAGAATGTTCCCTGCTTTGGAAAAATTGCTTGTCAGTTCAAAATAAAGTGGGAAATGATCGCTGTTCATTGTGATCGAGTGCATCTGTTGAATAGGAATCTTTTTGAAATACAATCCATCGTATGGACCTGGTATATGCACTGAAACTAGAAATGCTTACTCAAATCATTAACTTACTAGAGTGTTTTTATCATTCACCTCTGCTTATCAGGAGGAGCGAGTTTGGGTACAACAAGTACAACCTCCTGATTGATTTTGATTCATATCGGCGTACTAGACGTACCTAAAAAATTATGGCTGCTCTTGCCCTTACGAAGTTGGACACCGTGTCCGCCAAGGTGGCTGACGCCTCTGTGTACCAGACACCGTTGCAGGTTGAGAACACACCTTTGAGGACCACAGGTGGTCATACCTGGCCAGCCGCACGTGCGCTGTTCGAGTTTATTGCGAAGACGGATGGCCTGGGACTTGCCGATTTTCTAAGAAGTAGAAGTAGAATGGAGGAAGATGGACGACATGGAGAAGAACAAGCCGCTATCACCTCTGAATATATTTCGAAAGACCTTAACATTCTTGAACTGGGTTCTGGTTGTGGATGGGTAGCCTTGAATTTAGCCTACAGCTCGCTTGTCGCTGGAGGTCGTTATTCTGGTCGACAGTCATTGAGACTAGCGATAACCACAAGCGAGCAGCCGGGCAAAGCGTGTGAATGGCTGCAGCACAATATCGAGAGACATGCAGAGACACTTGCTACATTGGCATCGAAGGCAAGTTTATTTACCACTAACACAGATACTAGTACAGATATTAGCAGCACTTCTTGTTCTTCATCACCTCCGCCTGTAGTTGCCGTTCCTCTCGACTGGCAAAATCCGGATTTGAGCTTTCTCGAAGATCTTGAAGGAGACGACCACAAGGAAGCGAATTTAAATTCATCATCATCAAAAAAACTAGACTTTTTAATCGGCTCCGACTTAATCTACAACGAAATCGGGTCCAGATGTCTCCCGAAAATAGTCAAATCCCTACTTGAGCAAACTGGTGCTTCGCATTTTCTATATTCACATACCTTCCATCGTTACGACCATTTGGACAAAGAGTTCTTGGAGGTCTGTGAAGCAGAAGGATTGCAAGCTAGGGAGTTGGAAACTATGTACAGGAAGTTGGACTTCGGAGGAAGAATAGTGGAGCACGAAGTACCGATCCAAGAAGAATTTGAACAAGAAATTTTTCCGGAGAAAAGAATAGCGATATTGAAAATCACGCTGGCAAAGGCGGATAATTCGTTGGGCGTAGAAGCTGCCGGTGGAGCATGACAAAGAAGGTCTTGATGACGCTGCTCCATGACTATTTGAAATTCCTCCTATACCTCATCCACTCCCGAACCCAAAAAATTCCTGTACCTGAAAAACATTAGATTTATAATAAGTACTCATGACGTGGTCCCCTCACCGAAACATCACCATGATCATCTTCGTTAGGCATGCAGCAGGACAAAGAAGGTAGTCATCTTGTGTGTTTAAGTCCATCATGACTGAACGTCCTCGTTATCGGTCATCCAGTTATAGCTCCATAACAAGTGCACAAGAACAACCACGACGCAACTCATGATTGTGAGCATGATGTCATTGCATGGATCATCTTCTGCCATGATTCGGTTTCGAAATATACATCGGTAAAATCGGTTGAATGCAAATATATACAAGAAATACTCAAACTCATCGCACTGTAGCTACCTGTTTGTGTCTTCTTCAACACCGGGAGTCATTCGGACACGGGAGTTTCTTCCACTGCGTACTCCTTGTCCTTGTCGTTCCTCCTTGTATTCTAGTTTGGTTCCACATTCTTCATCTCACTTTTTATAAGACACACTTCTTTATTCCGAACAAACCATTATTTTGAAATCATACATAGTTAAACATGTGGTGCTCAGTCTTCTATATGTTGTAGTGCCTGACTTCTAAGAGAGGAGGTCGGAGGACCTAGGACAACTTGCTAAGAATGTCGAAGGAGACGTCAGGCGATGACACCTCTTCGATCTCGTCGCTGTCTAGCACGGACAGCGATCGGGTGAAGAACATCCTGAGTAGGTGGAGGCGACCATCCGGACCCAGAATTACTACCGAAAGTGCTGCCAGCAAATTTCTGGCTCTACGGAAACCAAAAGCCAAAGCATCTCCCAATAAAGGCGACAATAGCTCTTCCTCTGCGGATAGTCTCAGTGCACAGTCAGACTCTGATGGGACACAGTCACGACCGCTGTCTCAAAGTCAGTCACCTCCGGCTAAAAAGGACGACAAAAATGCAGCTACCGATGCGGCGACGGAAGAAAAAAAGCGTGCTGCAGAAGAGGCTGAAAAGAAGCGTGCTGCAGAAGAGGCTGAAAAGATGAAGCGACTAGCCGATGAAGAAGCAGCAAAGCAGGCAGCTGCAGCTGCAGAAGCCGAAAAAACGCGACTAGCCGATGAAGAAGCAGCACAGCAGGCAGCTGCTGCTGCAGAAGTTGAAAAAAAGCGAGTCGCCGATGAAGAAGCGGCAAAGCAGGCAGCTGCCGCTGCGGCAGCGGAAGCTGAAAGACAGCGAGTAGCTGATGAAGAAGCGGCACAGAAAGCAGCTGCGGCTGCAGAAGCCGAAATTAAGGGACTAGCCGATGAAGAAGCAGCACAGCAGGCAGCTTCGGCTGCAGAAGCCGAAAAAAAGCGACTAGCCGATGAAGAAGCAGCACAGCAGGCAGCTTCGGCTGCAGAAGCCGAAAAGAAGCGACTAGCCGACGAAGAAGCAGCACAGCAGGCAGCTTCGGCTGCAGAAGCCGAAAAGAAGCGAGTAGCCGATGAAGAAGCAGCACAGCAGGCAGCTTCGGCTGCAGAAGCCGAAAAGAAGCGAGTAGCCGATGAAGAAGCCGCACAGAAGGCAACTGCTGCGGAAGCTGAAAAAGAGCGAGTAGCCGATGAAGAAGCAGCGAAGCAGGCAGCGGCGGCGGCGGCGGCGGAAGCAGAAACGCAAGCAACTGCAGCGGCCGAGACTGAAAAACAAGCAGCTGCGGCAGCCGAAGCAGAGAAACAGCGGCTGCCTGCTGACGAAGCAGACAAACAGCGACTAGCCGCTGGTGAAGCGGAAAAACAGCGATCAGCCGCCGATGAAGCAGCGAAGAAGGCAGTTGCCGCGGCAGAGGCGGAAAAGCAACGGTTAGCTGCTGGAGCTGATGAGGGAGCGGGGGCAAAAAAAGCAGTTGCGGATGCCGAGCAAGCGGAAAAAGAGCGACTGGCCGGTGAAAAGGCAGAGAAGGAAAGGCTAGCTGATGAATCAGAGGCCGCAAACCAGAAGAGTCAAGCCGAGGCTGAAGCGGAGGCTGAGAAGCAACGCCTTGCAGCACAAGAAGCTGAGAAGCAGCGATTTGCGACTGAGAAAGCGGCAACCGAAGAGGCCGAACAAAAACGTCTTGCTGAAGGGGTCGAGCTCGCGCGAAAAAAACAAGTGGATCAAGCAGAAAAAGAGCGTCTAGCGGCATCGGAAGCGGAACAAGCGGAAAAGAAGCGGTTAGAAGAACAACAACAGGCTCTTGCTGGTGAAGAACAACATCGCTTGGAAGAGGAGAAGGAGAAGCAGGAAGCAGAAGAAAAACGGCTAGTCGCTGATAAAGCAGAACTAGGAAATGCTTCCGAAGAGAAAAACAAAAAGCGTCAGGATGAACTTGCAGCTGCAGAACAAGAGCGACAGCGCATAGCAGAAGGACAAGAGCTAGCAGTAGCAGCGGCAGCAGCAACACCAGCAGCAACTAGTACTGTTGTTGAGAAAAAACAAGGTCCTGCCGAGCCAGCTGAAAGTGGAGAGAGCAAACAAGAGCTAGATCAGTGGTTGACCGAGTTAGGCGACGATGCTAGCGCTGCGGCGGTGAAAATGCAAGCGAAGCAGCGCCAAAAGCAAGCCCGAAAGGAGGTTGACTCACGGCGTGCGGCGAAGGCACGACCCCCTTTTCCACCTCCACCAAAGACCGAGGCAGAGATCGAACAAGAAGAGCTTAATCAGTGGCTTGAGGAAATCGACACTAACGAAGCAAGCAAAGCCGCTCTGAAAATGCAGAATAAGCAGAGACAAAAGCTAGCAAAGAAAGAAGTCAACAAGAGAAAGGAGGCAATGCAAAAGCGGGTAGCGGAAAAAGCGAAAGCTTAAGGCAAAATGTTTAGTGATGTTGATCAATCGACATTCAGGATTTTCAACCTCTTTTGTCGAAAAGCGATGTCTGTGTGTGAAGAAAAGCGGTGGAAGTTGAGTCCACTTTGATCATTGTGATATACATTTTCTCGGCTATTCGATGAAGAATTTCGGTTTTCTTCCTTTAACTCCTTGACCAAGAGAGAGCGGAAGCTAGAGCCAAGGAGCAGGCGGAGCTCGATGAGTGGATGAAGGGTTTGGGAGATGACGCCAATGCCGCGGCCCTGAAGATGCAGAGCAAGCAACGTCAGCGAGAAGCGCGGCGCCAAGTTAGCAGAAAGCGAGAAGAGGAAAACAGGGTCAACTTCGGTGACGTCGACTTCATACTAGAGGATGCGGAGGGAGATGTGGGGACGACGAGAGCAAGACTGAGCTCAGATTCATGTACAACTAATTGCGGAACTTGTTAGTTGTACTAGTTGCACTTCTAGTACTTTTTGATGGCGATTGGTGTATGCTAAAGATATTGCTAAATAACGAATTCTAGCACACTCTGGTCGGTAATGATCGCTTGCCACATTTTTGTATCTTGCAAATCCAACAACTCGCAGATCCTCATCCTAGCAAAGCGCATCCAATCTTCAAAGCAGAAGATTTTCATGTTGCGCCGGACGGTAGCAGAAGAAATCTGCGGGCGCGCAAGGAGTCTGAGCCAGATCTTCGAAACTTTGCGATTATGCATGCAGACCTGAAACGAGACCAAAGTCAGGATCTGCGTGTCGCCCAGGAGTTTGAGCGACTTCAGTATGCTGACGCGCGTCGTGGAAAAGGCCAACTGCTGGGTAGTGGACCATATGTGAAGAGACAACTACCAGAGCACAAAGATACTGGTGGAGCGAGTAATCAGGCTGCTGAAGGCGAAGCTCTTTTGCCATTCTTCCAGAAACCACTAGGGAACACTAGAGGCGTGGGTATAACATTTAGATTGAGACGAGTAGAAGGAGTTGTTACATACAGATACATTTACATCTCCATAATTTTTCTAGGACCATCACGACATCGACACCTGCTACGTACTGCTAATATGAATTACTTAATTTGACATTTCTTTCTTCTAATTTTTTTCTTTCATTCTTAAAAGTGCCTCGTTTTGGATCATTCATCTCCTTCTCCCCCACGCAGCCGCCACGAGCGTGATGATGATCGATTCGTCAACTGCGGCTACAGTGCCTATGTCCGAGTTTGACGACGATGGGATGGAGCCAACTTTTCGAAGATCCCCAAAACTAGCAAAAGTAGAAGAAGAGCCCCCCTCGTCATCTTCTATGCACCAGAAGCAGAATGGTGGCCTTACGTTGTCCTCTGGTGATGGTAGTATGCGTAGCATCATGTTGGCTACAGGACCGATCGGGATGTCAGCACAGGACTACATCAACAACGATGACGAGGCGAGGTTGAATAACAGAATCGTAGTTCCTATGAAACGAAAAAGTGCACTCACACTTCTCAAGAAATTGGCTAGGATTTAAGTAGGAAAATAGCCACTTTTTTTGAGTGTGACGAGTGCACTTTTTTCTTTCATAGTTCCAGGTGCAGTTCCATCAGCCCCCGCGCCTGCGGATGCTGAGAGTCTCTTTGTCAGAACGCCTGGTCCTTCAGGTATTTTTTTGATAGACCAGGTTGGAGCGAAGCAGAGCCGTTTTGCTCTGGCTGGCGTTGGAAAGGATGTGAAAGATCGACCAGCACTACCACAGTACGTCAGTCGAAGGAGCACTCACCGAGGTGAGCCGCGAAGTTCACCGTTTAAGCAAACAGGCAAACAAGCGATGAGCAGTCCAACTTCATCTAGTTACCGTAAACATGGAAATAAAGGTACCGGAAAGCACGCAGCGGACAGTCCACAGAGGACAACAACAGGAGGAGCTCCTGGAGGATCTTCTTCATCAAGTAGAAGTAGTGTAACTATAGGAGCTCCTTCTCCTTCATCAGGAGCTGCACCAGTAATTCTTGATGCACCACCGTCTTCGTCTTCAACAGGAGCAGAGGACTCAGGAGCAGTAGAATTGCAGAAGAGGATGGAGGCTGTTTCTCGAATACCGCGTCTGAGTACACCGTTCGAAGTGAACACAAAAAGCATCCTAGGAGATCCTGTGGTGAAGAAGATCATGCTGGAGCAGGAGAAGAAGTTGAAGATCCAAGAAGAAGTCTTTCGCAGACTCAACTTTGTGGCGAGGAAAGACGACGACGACAAGCTAGTGCTTGCAGAGCGACTGAAATATTATGGTACTGCTGCTGTTGTAATCCTTCAATTTATTTTTTGACTAAAAATATAATTACGGTATTATAAGTAATTTTTGGAATCCTAATGTATGACGTAAGTCATTTCATCAGAGGACCACTAGTATTATTTCGGTGGTACAACTCTCATATGCTTGACATAGACCTTGTACGGCTCTTGCACGGCCTGCTCTTCTTTTATTCGTCTCTAGTTCATTCTTGTTCGACACTATTAACGATCTTCCCAACTTTTTTCTTTACTCCAACCGTTGACCGCCTCTGTTATACAAATTCCAGCACGTTTTGATTTTGTTGAAAGACCACGACAACCACTTGCCCCAGGTGTCCCCGGCGCTCCTTCCCGTTTAATGGCGGACGGATCCTGGATGCCAGACCCAGACGAAGGTCTCGGGTTGACGACTCGTCGGTGGCCTATGGATTTCGCCTACAGTTCGAAGCAACAGCGAGAAGCCGAGATGACACAGAAGTGGATAGATGAGGAGATGAGGAGAACGGGGAAGAGTGAGGAGCATTAAGGGTTGAAGTATTTCATTTTTACACGCTTTTCTCTCTTAAGATTGCTCTTGTTTAAAAATGAAATGTTTCAACCTTTAAGAACAAGTCCAGGCTGAAATCTTAGAAGCGGCGAGTGATCGAGATAAGAAAAGAAGTCCGAAGAATCGAGGTAGCAGCTTAAGTCCACGTGGAGTCACGAAAGTTATAAAAGCGTACGGTGGAGGAGTCATGGGAGAAAGGGAAATGAAGAGGTAATTCAAATTTTTATTGATCTTGACGTTCACTTCTCTAGAACACAAACTTGTGCATTCACTCCTGCTACGTTATGATCATTCTTCATCAAGAAAAATCGTAACGACTTCTACGTGCCTCCTAAATTTTAGGACCTAAATAAAATGCTACTCGTCCTTCATCTCCTGTTTCAGGGGCCTAAATCCCGAGCCACCGCGGATTCTAGAGGCTTCGCCTGAGCACGTTGAGATTAGTCCCCTTGTGTTTGGACAATCCACCGACCTGAATACCAAAGAGCGAGTAACACCTGGCTCTCCGAGAAATCACGTTGCCCAAGTCACGAGAGAACAGAAGCGTAAAGCAGCTAGAATGAAGGCTATCCGTGAAATTCAGGCCTATACGCTGGAGCCAGCAGCAGCCTCCTCGTTGCCCGTGGAGGATAGTCGGAAACGTAATCAGTCCATGGCTGCACGTGGCGAAGCGGTCATGAGTAGTATGGAGCCTCCGCGAGGCGGCGGACGACCAATAGAGGGTCCTTTAGGCTGGAATCTCTCCTCTAGAGCATTGAAGATCGAGACCGGAGCTCCTACGCAGCATCAAGGGATCGGAAGTGCGAGTAACGCTAGCTCATCGCCTGCACATAGCCAAGCAACGCACGGAAAGGCATCGAGTGGGTCAGCGAGTCGGGAGCAATGGTACTAGTGCATTAAATTGCAATAGCAATAGACACTAAGTGTAAGTTCAAACACTCACAACTTATTGTTCTTCTAGTTGTACTAGTTCTTAAGCTTAGGGGATTCAGCCTTTATTTTTTTCAAGTGCCATAAATGATGGTCGTTCAAATTTCATTATCGTTGCCACCTCCTTCAAAATCCGAATCCCATCATCATGATCATCCCTTCAAAATTTATATAACAAACAAGGTACGACCGCCACCATATCATTCCTGCTAAGGACAACTTCGAGAAGCAGTCCTTGTACCGTGACTATTTCAGCCGACCTCAGGAGACCATGGATAATATCCGGACAGGACATACATCGGCTGATTACTATGACACCCTTCTGCAGCAGGAACGCAACAATTGGAAGTACAAGAAATGAGCAGCGGAACAGGCGGTGCTAGGGACAACGGTGCGACCATGTTTTTATGAAATTAAAAGATTTTGATGATAAAAAGAGAATATATAACAACAAAGCTTCTAAGGCATAGGCATGATGATAATTCTAGTATGTAAGTAGAAGTCGTATTAATATCAATAAGATCATGATAGTAGCCCATTTTTATTGACACACATGTATTATAAGGAATTTGATGAAATATTGAGAATATCTAATTATACGCATAGGCATACTAGCCATAGATCCGTTCATAGAAAAGCAAAAAGGTTAAGCACTCTAATTTTCAAAGAACCATCAGGATTGAAAGTTTTACGAATCATGTTGAACATCATGAAGATGCTTCGAGCATTCTCCTGCAAAGTTGATAACACTCACAACACATTTCCTACAACGACGTCAAGCAGAGTTTTCGAACTATCTACGCTTGTAATTATGCCTGTATCTTGCTGCTTCTCTGATTTTTACGCGCATTATTAAGAATTTCAAAGAAATTGTTATGCATTTTCGTATTGGTGTTTGTATCTAGATTTTGATCGAGCGAATCATTTAATGTACAACATGATGTTGTTCTTCTATTATAGTTTTGTTGGGTACTAAAATACATTGGATGTGCAAGAAAGCATAATTAGTAGCAACAGAATTTGATGATGAAGATTTGTTTCCATGAATGTACTTACTTACAAAAATAGCTAGATGAAGTTGAAACGAACATAACATCAAAATTCTTGCTGTTAATACCGTAAGCGTACATACAATTGGGACGATCGGATCAATAATGCTGCAGGAACCAGGACCACAACGACGACAACAAAACGAGTATTCGTTTTGTTGAAAAATCATGGGTTTGTAACTACAAACAACGTCTCGTTCAAATTCTAGAGCACACGTCTCTGAGATTGTTTGTCGAAGAAATCTGACTTACCTATGGAGGTACAACATGATCAAGCAACCAATGTTCTTGATCTGTGAGAGAAAAAAAGTTTCTGTCAAGAGGAGAGAGCACGAGAAGTGAGATATGCGGCCGAGTGATGCCTTCTGAGGCTAGTCGTGCTAGGACTCTGTCTGCTATTGAGTTGAATCTGTAGGCAGGTGAGTGACAGCTGACTTGACGTGATCAGTGTCCTCGTTCATGCCAATAAATAGCGACGAGAGCAGGAGCTTATGTAGCGTGTTCAGCATTAGGCCGAGCCGAATCTTGGACGAGTCGGAGTTTAAACTAAATTCATGAGTCCTTGTCAATGTCAAACGTCAACATAATTTCTCTCTCAAATAATCTATACCACCACAGGTTATTTGCTAAGTTGTACCCACAAAACTAGTCATCAAAATTTCTATTTTAGAGAATCCCGCTTTTCTTCATCCGCCGTTGTACAGCTACTAAATTGAAAATTTATTCCATGTTATTCCATGTTCATATCTTTCCGCTTCTTCACTCTGATGTCTTCTTGTTCCTTCTAATTCTATGAAGATGTAGTAGTTGATTTGCATGTGTTGTTGTTATAAACTCGCTTCCAACTACTAGTCTGCTATGATTTCTTATTGACGTTCTTGTAGATAGGTGCTTGTGAAATAATTGAAGATCATTCATTGCAGACGAATCTTTAATATCTTTCTTGCACCTAGTGCATCATAGTGGCTTTAGTACAGTCACATGGTCAGCTTTTTCTTCATCAATCATCTGGATCTTAATTTACTTCGATTTTTCTTTTTCATCGTCATTTACTCTTGATGAGCATAGTTTGTTGCTTGTTACTTAGTAAGTGTAAAAGAAGAACAGATCTTCAAAAAAAATGGGCGCTGCCGAGTCTGTCCCCAGCGCCGAGCACTCTACCCTCTGTGAGATAGAGGCGCGGTTGTTGGAGCATGCTCGAGTGCCTGTGCGTGTGCGGGATTTGATACTGCCGCAACGCCAAGAAAGTATTCATTATGCGCGAATCGAGGGCAGAGGGCAGGTCGGAAATGGCCTCCCTATGGTGGTTATTCACGGATACGGTGGCGGCATTGGAGTCTACTATCGAATGATGAAATTCTTAAGGCCAAATTCACTTTGATGTTGATTAACTCATCCACTAAATCTTTCTATCGAGGATTCTAATTCTTGTTGTTCTTTTAGATGCTACTGTCTGAGATGCACTAGATTAGGGCCAGCAGCAGAAGCTAAACAAAGAATACTAGGTAGAACAACTACTATAAATTACCCGCGCTACCTCACTTAGACTTCTAACCACTATGGCTGAACGTTGGGCAGGACCGATCTATTTCCTAGACTTACCAGGGATGGGAAGCTGCATGCGCAAAGAGAAGAAGTTTCAGAACGCGCAAGACGTGGAGCACTTCTTCGTCAAACGTCTCAAGTTCTGGGTCGATTCCGTGCTTCCTCAATCTACAAGAGCGCGACTCAGTGCAAATAATACAGCAAATTCAAACGGGGCGACAAGTTGTGCTGTTGGTACTTCCACGGATGAACAGCAATTTGCTCCTGACGCACGCGTGGAGGTTGTTGGAGAAGGTGAACAAATGCAAAATGGCAGCACCGGAAGTAATATTAAAGGTAACAGCAAAAGCAGTGATGAACAACATGATCCCTCTTCGGGTCTTGGTGATGGCCCATCCTCCTCGGCAAGCGATTCTACTCGAGCACCATCCTCAGCAAAGGTTGCATTCAGTATGACGACCCACACGGTTACCTACGATCCATCTAGTCCTGGAGAGAAGCAGACGTCTGAACCTGAAGCAGGTCCTCTAGTCGAAGAAGCTGATTATTTAGATCAGGACGTGGATGAACAGGAGGGTGCTTCCACAACTAGGACATCTACTTCTGCAGCTAAGAACACGACGGGACCGGGAGTCGGAGGAAACTCGGTCTCAAATAATAACTCTGGAGGTTCAACATCAAGTCGCAAATCTCGTAGTGCAGTCCAGCCGGATCGCTATACTGACAAGTTTGTTCTCGTCGCGCATTCTTTCGGTGGTTACCTGTCGACTGCGCTTGCTGGACAGATCAAAGACCGCATCGCTGGCCTCGTTCTCCTCTCTCCATGCTTTGGGTTCCCTAAAACCCGGGTTCCGAAGGAGAGCGAGAAAGGCTATACCGAAAAGATGTCAGAGCTTGCTTTCGGCGCTCTCGAAAGCAATGCTGGACCAGGAGGTGTTGCACGTTTGGTAGGCGGATCATTTGGGGGCACAATGTTTCGGCACTGGGTAAGAACGAGGTTCATGCAGCCACCACCAGAGAAGGAGTACGATGCACTTGTGGATTACCTCGTGGGGATCAACTACGGTACTTACCTATAATCTTAAAGAATAAATCTTTGTTTGCTTTGTTCCGTTTTACTTTCGGAACCTCTTTTCTCCAACGTTATTACCTCGTGGGGATCAACTACGGTACTTACCTATATAAAGAATAAATCTTTGTTCTTTGCTTTGTTCCGTTTTGCTTCCTCTGTTTTTTACCTTCGAACCGGAACCTCTTTTCTCCAACGTTTTTATTTGCTTTCCGTTTATTTACAACTAAGTACTTAGCTACTTTCAAAGATCATTGAGAGTAGGAGAACCCACGACTGACCATGATCATGATGATACCCAATGATCATCGTGGTCGTGTACCAACGACGTCAAGTAGCAATTTTGATTCTTTGTCATCAATTCAACTTGAATTTACTTATGTATTATTTCAGATGCCCCGCCCGGTACGGAGCAAAGTGTCTTCGCTTGTTTTGGTCAGTACATGGTTCCGCTAGCCGAGATTCCGTTGATTGAGCGCGTGGGCAAGCACTTAGACGGCCTACCGATCATCTCCTTTTTCGGATCCGAGGACTGGATGGACCGTGAGGGCGCTTCTTATCTTGGCGACGTCGCTGTCATCGACAAATGCTCTCATCAGATGGCTTTGGAGTATCCCAGAGTAGTGGCACGGAGCATCATGTACTTCTGCAAGTGGAACATTGATCCTCAAACCGAACCTCTAGTCGCGCAATGGAAAGCAAGGATTGCGAATCCTAAACGCGGAAGGCGTGCCACGGGATCGCATGCCATGCTGGCAAATAGAAGAGCAGCAGCTGCCACGACTGCGAACTTGTCAGCATTGGACAAAACAACGGTGAAGTCGAATCAAAATGCTCTGCAAGCACAAGTAAGTGTGGGAGATCTTGGAAGTGCTGAAGTAGGCGTGGGTGAAATTGTCAAAATTGAACCAGTACCAGAACAAACAGAACTTCTACCACCACCGAGTCAAGACCAAGATGCTGCTCCTGAGTTCAGGGATAGCTTGTTTATGGGAGGTGACTTGCCTACTTTTGCTGATAAAGGAACAAATGAAGCAAAAAACAATCAAGCTGAACAAGATCATCAACCTCATGCTCAACGCTACCCACCTCCACCTCCTCGCTCAACAAAACAACAAGAGCAAGACCAACTACCTTCTAAGGCGCCTAGAAATTCCGGGAGAAGTAAAAGTGCAGAAGTTCTTGGTGGTGATCGATCGCCTCAACCACGACGTGACAACAACTCAGCAGCTAGAGGTGACAGTAGGAGGACCTTTTCTCCTCCTCCACCTTCTACGTCGAAATCGCGGAATAGCTTTTTCGGTGGCCGCACTCCCGCAGTGGTCATTCGTCCCGAGAAAGAGGTTACTAAGGAAGACCTGCTGATGTCGAAAAATCCAAAGTATTCGAAGCGACCCTACAAGAAGATCGTGCAGATGAACAAGCGCGTTTTAGTATGGTGGTTGCCAAATGAGTCGGGCAGTGGAACAACTGACATTCGAGATTTTAGACCGGATGATGTCGTTCTTGGTCGTGGCGAGACTGTTCAACAAGAAGATGATCGCGAAGACCTCTATTCTACCAGTATTAAGGCTGTACCTAATACATCTTTGGACGTATCCTTGGAACTACGTATGGAGGAGTATCCTAAGGGAATACTCTCCCATACTTTTCAAGGATGCACTTGAAAGATGAACTACGGACAGCTCTAACAGTAGTGACGATCATCAATATGAAGAAGATTTTAGTGGAGATGAAGTACTTCTAGCGGACGGTCACGGTGCACGACAACAAGTAGAATCTTCAACTTCACTGTCGAAGAAATATGGAGGCGCAACTTCTCGAACTGGAGGAAAAGCAGGAGAAAGTAAGATGAGTGGTGCGAACAACCAGGATGCAGATGAAGTAGATCATCGACGAATAAGAAAAATTGCCGAAGATCATCATCACCAGAGCAGGACGACGAGTGGCAGAAGTGGAGGTGCTGGAGCCTCTTCGTCATCTGGAGCAGAAAATAATGGAGAAGAGAAAGGGGATAACAAGAAGAAGAATAGCAACAGCAGAAGTCGTAGTACAGGACGTGGCAGGAGTGGAGATCAACATGAACATCGTGGTGGAGGCGCACCTCCTGGAGCTAGTACCTCAGAGCCTGTTTTGAAACCGAAAATCGTTGTTGATTTTATTGCACCACGACGAATTAAGATCGAACCATCAGACCAGCAAGGCCAAGGAGAGATTGATGACGATGACTACTCAGTTACAGGACAAGGTTCAGACCAACAAATTCGAAGCATTTTTAGAAAATCTTCTTCTCGTGACAACATGAACAGTGATAGCAAGATGAGCGAGAAGGACAAACAGATAGCCGAAATCCTTCAGATGAGGGCGACTAGTCCTAAAACTCCGAAACGATTTGGAGCAGGGGCTGAAAAAGCTACAACAGAAACTGTTGCGAGTTGGGCAGGAGCAGCTTCGCCAAGAGACGGAGAAACAACTGGAAGATTGGTGGATCCACGTGCTGCTACTGGTGTGGCGAAGAACAACTCCCAATCTTCAACAAATGAAATCCGAGCACAGGATCTCATTCATCCCGGAATTATAGTTGACCATAGCAGCAAGATGAACAAACTGGGTACAAATTCAAACACCAGCAGCATAGACGGGGAACCGAGTGGGGCTACTTCTGATGGGGCAGCCTCTACCTCCAGAAGAGGCACGACAACTGACATCAAGCTTATTAATAGAACAACTTCTACTTCACTTCGTGCAGGAGGAAGCGGAAAGGTACAACTAGGTGGAGATAAGGATCCTCCTGAAAAATCGTCTACTTCTGGTGACACTCCTAGAGGTGCTCAGGGCTGGTTGCAGACGTTTCTTGCCAAAACGATCGATGAGGACGGCGAAAACGACGAGGTGCAAGAGCAGGAAGAACGACGACGGGAAGAGCGGCGCGAGCACAGGCGAAAGCTGAGGAGAGAAAGAACGCAGGAACTTTCCAACTCTATGCGTCGTTTGACAGGAAGGGAAATGATCCTGACCCGACCTGGAGGTGGATCGCCTCAGGATTCGGAATTCCTTCAACAAGGAGAAATGATGAACATGTTAAACAATCAAAAGGAAGAGATGATTGGCGGAACATCACAGACAAACAGTAAGAATAGCTACAGTCAACATTTGATGAACAACAAGCGGACCACTACCACTAGCGCGAAGAACTTCAACACGTCGGATCGAATCGCGCAGCAGCTTAACCAGTACCATGAAGTGGAAAACATCAACAACAATCCCACACGTGATGTTGATGAGCAGGAACGAAATATTTTCGATGGCGATGTCGATCTCGACTTAACCTCGAGTGATGAAGAACTCACCCAGAAGAAGGAGCACCTGAAATCGAGACCCACAATTTTAGCTGACTTGAAGCCGATTAAATTCACGGAAATCTAGTCGAACGAAGACTCTTATACTAAAAAAGGAGGTAAAGTAATTCTCATTTGAAGGTGTACTAACAAACATGTAAAACTAGAGAAAAATAGAACGGCAAGCATTTCGAAGATATTGTGATGAATAACCTTGTTTGTGCACGACTATTTCTATTTGGTAAAACACAGCAGAAAATACAACTCGCTCTTGGACTTATTATATATATAATTATTTGCTTCACTTAATATCGCTATCGGAAGCAGCTTAATACCTATGAAATTTAAAAGTATACTCTTGTTCTTCTACTTGGTTCGACGACGAAATTTTTAAGATTGTAGAAGTAGTTGTTGTTGTACAGAATGTATCCAAAGCGACATCATAGTGCCATCAAACACCTAATATTCGGGATTAAGAGCAGCAGTCTCTCCGTTTTCGTCTTCATGAAAGTACTAGTGCTCAGGCGCAAATGATAGTAAAAATAATTTTGTCAATGCATAAAGGTTATTCACTGCAACAACGTCTAGTTTTCATTTTGTTAGGTTATCATGTTTAGGGAGCTAGTGTAAACGAAGTTCGTGTGGAGTTCAGGTAGGGGGCTCATAGAATACATCGAACCAAAAAGCGCAAAAATGAATGAACTCCGATGTTGCCATCATTAAATGTTAACGTTACAACAACACCAAAAACATACGAAATGAAAAGAGAGGCTTCATTTCCGTGTAAGGTATTTGCATCTGGGACCACGAGGAGTTCACACTTCAGATCTTGCGGCTTTTCGTATGCGTAGTTGCTACGTGGTTACATCGTCATTCGTGCTGAAAAATGAACAAAAATGCCTCGTTTATTCGTGCTTGATATCTTCATATAGTGGTGGAGTTCCGAGACCGAGAACGAGTACCATGCGCGCCCTGCTCTGAGTTCATATCCTGCATGTGGTCGACGTGTTCAACGTTTCACAACAAGCAACAACTTTCCTTGCTATGGAACAGTGTTTAACTGTAAGTTTCCTGGACTGAAAGTGTCTAGCTACTAGAATTTTGACTACTCCAACACAACATCACGAGAAGGCATGTAAAACTGTGGACGGCGGACCCAATCCTAATCCTAATCCTAAACATCACAACGAGGACCTCCAGCAGGTGAAGGAGAAGAACTAGGTGGACATTGGTTCAAATTTTTTGGATCTAAGTATCTTTTTTTTGATACTCGTCTAGTAGATGATCCTTCCTTGAGTACGCTGATCATGTAGTTGTTTCTTGTCTCCTAGTACCTCTAGTACAGGGTTGGTAGTGCTATAGTACTTCAAATCATTTTTGTGATACTCTAGCTAATTAGTACACGCGGCCCATGATTGAGGAAGTTAGAGTTTTTACTCGTACACTACAGGACAGCATCATCTTCATCGATGAATACTACATCGTCCACCAAAAAAAAAATCAAAAAAGAACCTCACGATTATAATGCCCGGCGAACTCGTACTCGGGGAATTCCAAGCCCCCGCCGAGGAGCAAATTTTATGGTTGTTTCACTGATTGAGACCGAATGATGAACGGAAGGGATGACAATGACTTTGCTTCTCGTTCGAATCCATGTTTTGTTTCTAGAGCAACGACTGGCACAAAGCATCAAAATCTTAGAATAGATGATCATGATTCTCAATCAGTCCTGCTCCCAACCATCTCTATCATACGAAAAGAAAGCACTACAAGATGAGGTCGCTGTCTACCTCGAAGCCCAGAAGCGTTACCTCGTTTTCACTCGTGATGGTATCTTTCAGAGAGCAACTGCGGAAGCTCCACTGGAACCCTGTACCAAATTAAGGCTCAATACAATTTGTTGCTAACAGTGATTCATTTCTCACCTGTTCCTTCTTAGGATCGGGAGAGAGGCGCGCAAGACATGAATTTTTTTTGAGCTCGTCTAACCAAAGGAAATATAGCAACTCTAGCTCAAATGGGTGCGCGAGCGATGCGCTTACAGGAGCAAAAAGTGGACAAGGAGTTGAATGAAGTGGAAAAAAAGCTTCTAGAGGCTGGTGGAGGTGCGGAGAGGAAAGCGGGAGGAGGAGGTCTTTATGAATGATTTCGTTTTAGTCGTGTTAGTAGAAGTGTTAGTGTAGTTTGCCAAATATTTATAATAGAAATAGGCAAACTGAAACCCACGACAATGTACATGAGTTACGTACTTATTCACTCCGATCGATGGTAAGTAAAAGTATCCTAAAATCTATCATCTCTAAGTGCAAGAAGAGCGTGTTGCTGCCGAGAGACGCAGGATTGCGTTAAAGTTCCTGGTGCTGAGACACGCAAAGATCCAGTTTCGCTCTAGACAAAATCTTGGAGACATAGCTGCTTCTGAAGGAGTAGCGAAATCACCCGATGAAGGTGTAATTGGCGAAGAAGCAGGGAAAGAAGAAATCGATAAAGATATCGATCAACAGGCGGACGATCTTCATCTTGATAATAGGAATGCAGCTCTTATTGCTGGTAACGAAGATGCCACCAGCAGCACAGCAGGAGGAAGTCGAAGTGATCAACAAGCTCGCACCATCGCTACAAACACAGCTTCAACAACATCAGCTTCGTCTTCGTCTAGAGGAACCGGAGGCTTATTCAAACGAGGAAACAACATGTTCAAGCAACAGATGTTGTCTTCGTCGTTGCTACAGAACCTAAAACGTGGCGTTGCAGAGGTAAAGCAAGGAACGGATGAAATTGTACGCCAGAGACACCTGGAGCAAGATTATTTAGTCGATGTAGAAGTACCACCTTCATCAGTCCAATGTAATTCACATGAACAAGATCACGGTGTAAAAAATCCTGCAACGTCGTCCTTGAGAGCAGCCGCGTCTTCCTCGAGAAGTACACGAGCAGTAGAGACTAGAACAACAGCTAGTATACCAGCAGGAGCTCCAAAAGCGAAAAAGAGATCTGCAGCACCAAAGCGAAAATTACAGGTCATTGATCGTCGAGATGGCTTGAAGGACGTTTTTGAAGGGTTGAACACTGCTTCTGCTACTTCGAGTAGCAGCTGCAGCTCTGCGTCGGCAAATAACTTTAAGTATGGACAAGGACAACAGAAGACGAAGCGACGGAAAGTGAACGATGACGACAAGACGGATTTGAATGTAGAACAAGGCGGCAAGAAACGTGAACTGCTGGCGAAGAATAAGAGAGCAGGCGCTCCATTTTCTTCTGAAGATTCAGAGGACCAAGAGATGAGCGTCGAGTACGAGGAGGGTGAGAATGCTGAAGATGAAGATGACGACTACGGACCGGAGGAGTTTTTTTCGCAAGCGCCAGCGGCGCCAGCATTTATACCGCAAACAACAAAGGCTAAGTCATCAAGTCGCGGTGCACTAAACCCAGCACCTCCACTACCCTTCGAAGATGATGATGATTTTCTTTGTGATAGTGATAAAGATGCGCCTCCACCTGCTGCTAGTCGCGGCGCTACTTCAAGTAGACCAAATCTAGTGAACCTGTATAAGAACAAGAACAAAGCCGCGGCTGCGGTGTCCTCTTCTACTACAACTTCTACAACTACTTTATTCGGGTCGACGAGCTTGGAGAATGCTGGACCACTGCAGATAGACTGGAATGCACCAACCTCAGTGGCCCCACAAGAAAAACCCAAAAAAAATCAAGCTCCCTCACCCGATGAGAACCCCAAAATGGAGAATATGATGGCACAGATGCTCTTTGATTCGTCTGATGAAGACTAGACGTACACACCTTGCTTTGGGTAGAACAAGTATATATTTATGATATCTCAATTGCCTTCGCGGCCAACCTTGTCTTAAGAACTTTCAGCACGGTGGTCCAAAGGGTCAGAAACTTACCGGAAACTTTCAAGAAACTTATCACTTTCTGGGTCTGGCACTTCTTTTTTTGGTGCATCAAAATGGTCAGACTACTGCTAATTTTTTATTATAGGCGACTCGTCCGCTGTTTAGTGCTTTCGTTTTCTTATGCTGTTCTACTCATTTTTTCATCCTGATTCTGCGTCAAGAACTTTGCAGAAGTCTCTCAATTCACTCTATCGCTTCCCTATCCAAAACGCCTCTCGTTCCTTCTTTATCAAAAACGCCACAATCGCTACCCACTGGGCTATCGAAGCAGAGGCATCCTTGTCTTGCTGAAAGATTCTGCAACTTTGTTTGCAATTTTCTAGAGCAAGGACAAGCTCCGGCGGCGGGATTATCTATCAGCCCGAGGAATGCGGTCGAAAATGAGCGAGACGCACCTAGCCACGCATCCAAAACCAAGGGTCGTTTCTTGTGGGCGTGAATTCCTTCGCTGAAAGTTATGATAATCGTCGGCTTTCGGTCCTGCTGGGAGTCGACGGCAGGTTATGCTAGGAATTTCATTTTTCTGGCAGCTTTTTCCAAGAAAAAGGGTGCTTTTTTTATGTCTTCGGCCTGGTTCTTCATCGACTGTCCGAAGTTCCAGCGTTAGTATGTGCGCTGGCCAACAGGTCGGAGGCCTGCCTCCGGAAGAACCTTCTCCACGTGCACGAGAAGACACTGCACAATTTGTGTTCTGTATGCATGAAGTTGCTCAACGAGAGCCACTTCTGAGCGTGCAGATTTTTTGAACCATGGACATGGGCGCGGTTTCGGTATTTGGCTGCAATTTTGCGAGGGTCTTAGCGTGTGGCATTGCGAGTTCAGCTCATTTTGCGACTGCGTTTATAGCTGCAGTAGCGGAAGCTTTCAGGACGATCCAGCACCGTGTCGTGACTTGCTCAGAGGGTTGCTGATTGTGCGAAGTTGATGGAGTTTTGTATCCTTGGGGTCGCATGTGTGACGGTCTGACATTTATGACTACATGAGTCAACCGCGGGCACTATATCGCTCTTTTCAATCATGGCGCGCTCATACTGGGACTAGCATGAGACATCAGACATGGCACACAAGCCAGATTAACGCCTCCAAATGCTAACAATTTCGACGGACCATCTGTGGGTGATCTTGATATTAACTACTACAGATGAAGAAGCGTTTTTGACTGGAGGCGCAACCATAAGCACTAAGAACCGTCGAGAACAATAAAAGAACAAGTGAGGAGGTCTTTGCGTGTTCTGAAGCATCAAAGGAAGCTGATCTACAACAAGGAGTCTATGTCGGGGTCGTGAGTTGCAGGAGGTTTGCGCAAGATGTTGCTAATCCCTCTCTTCATTGGAATGTTGAAGAGCAGAGTCTTCGAACGAGTGGCATCTATTTTTTTTTAGATATGTGTCCATCTTCCCTCTCGTGGTCCAAGTTGTGAGAGAAAACGAGTCGACGTCTTCCATGTGCAGGGCATTCGTGATCATTATTTTTCTGATTGAACCACCATGACGAGCTGCAGCATGAGAACAAGTCACTTTCTAAGAAAGCGACGCTTCAAATTCATCAACTTGTGAAAACGCATGTCCTGTCGAATGGCTCGCGATGTCATCGCAGTCATATGTTGTAGCTCGATCACGTTCTTTTCCATAACTACTAGTATCTACATTTTTAGGAGTTATTTTGTTGTCGTGTTTCTTCACTTTGACTATAGTAGTTTCCTTGTTTGCGACCAGATAGAGCAACGCGTGGCCTACTTTTGGACATGCTCACCTATTTGATAGGCGATTGATATCCTTGCTTTCAGTCATATGATGTTGATGGTTTTTGGTGCTGTGGCAGGCAGCTTGTACTAGTTGCTCGAAGCATGATCATGTGTCACGACTTGAACCAGTAGCGCCGTTTTCGTATGTTGTAGCTGTTGTTGTTGAAGCATCATATTGGCCTTCGTTTTATTTCTTCCTCATTCCGGTTTTTTTTGTATTTTTTGGCAACCATCGTCGTAGTAATTAACGAGCTGCAGCTACTGGCTCGACTGAAAAACTCCTTATGGTCATCTTTCACCCACCATCAAAACATCCAAACCTCCACCTTGTAGCTGTCAGTACTGAACTCGCACTGTATAACTCCTCGTCGCTATTGGCGTCTAATACATCTCTCTCAGTCTACTTCTCTTAGATCAAGAGTTGTCTACAAGATGAGCAGCAACACGACCCGCGGAGACAAGGCAAGCCGCATTATGAAGAATAGTACTAATAACACAACTACACTCCAAGTGTTCTCGATGAGAACAATACTCCCTGATGCTATGCGATATTGTTCCTGAGAAGTCAAACAGTTAGACCTTCAAGAAGTGCACGGCGCGCAGGCGCATCTCGTCTACTTTGTATAGACTAACTAGTGACTTCACATAGCACAAGGATGAGGATCCTGCTGCTGCTGATCATCAGGAAAATGCTGCTCGGGAGGTGGTGCTGAAGTTGTTGCGATCATTGTCTCATCATCCGATGGGCCTACAACTTCCGTCTTTCTACAACTACTGGCATTGATTACTTTTGTAGTGTGATAAATGTAAGAAGTTATATTTTATTTATTGTGGTCTTCGCTCTCTCTAATCACTAGGAGGACAAGGTCACGGCCCTCCAGAGCAGCCCTCCCAAGACAGCCCAGAAATCTCCGACGAAGAAGAAGCTGACCAAAGCAGAATTTAGGTCGTCTCAGGACGTCTTTGCTGCTGCGATGATCGCGAACATCAACAATAACGTGTCCTACAACAAGAACAACGACAGCACCTCCGTCAAGAAGGAACTGGTGGAACAAGAAGAGAACAATGATGAGCAACTAGTTCTCATGAACGACATGATGAAGGGTGTCAGCGGCCGCAAGCTGGTCCAGGAACAGATGTTGACCGTCGCTAAGAAGCCGAAGAAGAAGAACAACAGCAAAAGTGATCTCCTCCTGGAAAGTGATGACTTTGAGGGCTACCGTAGTCCCTCGAAGCATGGCCGTAATCCCTCGAAGCATGGCCACTACTACAATGAGGTCGATGGTATCTTGTGCCCGATGCCGTTCCCGGACCGTCAAAGCGACGTCTGCTTGGATGGTCTCGCTCGACGCGAGCGCGCCTCGCCATCCCCGTGTCGCAGCAAGAACAAGACTCGTACTACTGTGAAGAAGCTCGGTCTGCTCGGAGATGATGGAGACAACATCAGTGAGCTGCAGCTCGATGATCAAGCGCTGGATCCTGACCTCTTCGGCAGTACTGGTAAGCGCTATCATGGAATGCGCTTCTCGCCGCCGAAGTCGCTCCGCCACTGCAGCACGTACAATGCGATCTCGAAACGCATTGATCCGCCTTCGGCGCGTAAACACGCTCCTGCCAGCAGCTCCGGCCACAATAAGTATGTCCCTAAGGACCCCGTCGAAATGCCGGATACCGCGGCTTTTGAACGCAGTAAGCCGCTGAACAAGAACAAGCGTCCGCAAGCTGCCTCCGTACCAACTTTTTCTTATAGTGGTTCACGTAACTGGTTAGAGCAGGTGGGTGCCTGTAATATTCTAGCACGTTGTGTAAAAGCAAATGACGTGGAAGAAGCTTTCCTTTTCTGAGCTAAAGAGTATCTTCGTCCTTTGTCCTGACAACCTCCACTGAGTAACACATGGTGGCATCAAGTGATATCACCACTACAAACTAGTCCTAGTGCACATTCTTCCTAGTGCATCACCCTATCCCAGCATCAACATCAAACACAAACTCAACATATTTGAAATATACCTTTCTTCAGCCGATGGACGAGATGGAGCTGGATGATTTTTTCGGAGACGTGGGAGTCAAAGGCAAGAAGTTCAACAAGAAGACCGATAAGAGCATTTTGATGGATCCGGAACTGCTGGAATCTTCGAGCGGAGACAGTGGCAAGAAGGTGGAAACTGAAGTCGAGGGAAACGATGAAAAGAAGGCAGAAACGAACACCAAGTCGACCAAAATGACGCTCTTTCTGGGCAAGCCTCTGGTCTATAAGAAGAACGTACTTCTTATTTATTTTGTCTTTTTTACTCTTCGATGATTTGAATTAAAAACTTTCTGTTCATTGCATGCATTTCAAAGCAAACCACGACTGCTAGACACTTCTACTCTGTTTACACTCATATCACTTTTGGCCATCTTGTCCTCTACCAGATTCCGGGCGTGAATGATGATGCAGAGTCGGAATATGGATACTTTCCCTCAGGAGGGGTCGATACCGATGAGGACCCATTGAACTGGGCGGATCTAGAAGATTTGAACTTCTCTAATGATCCACGTTTCTACGCGTGTGATCATATTACGACGAAATTCGAACGCTTGCGGCCCCTTTTGAAGGACTACGTACTTTCATGCCTTTTCTGTATTAATCAATGCTATTATACTAGTAGAAGTAGTTTACTAACGATCCAATCACGAAATTCCTTAGAGTTCTACTTTCGCTTTATGCTTTTCATTGTTACTTCTTACTTCTTACCTTCGTGCTCCTATCTGACTTCTGTTTTTATTCTCTTCTCCATCTTTTTTACATATCCTCTATAACAGGGAAAGCAGGTGCAAACCATGATGGAGACCCACGAAGATCTCATGGCGGTGTTTAACGAGATCAAGAACAATCAAATGGCGTTAAAGGCCGGCCTCACGCGTATGCGTAACCGGTACCAGGCCCAAAAAGAGACGACGCTGCACATCGTCAAAGAAACGCTGTAAGCAGTAAGGGAAAAAACAGCATGCGGGTGCAAAATGAAACAAGCTTATGGCTACAGTCATTTTTCTAGTCTTACTTCTTTAAATTTGGAATGTGAAAAGGGGCGAGGGCTCTCATCTAATCCAGCTGGTGACTCCTGTTGACTAAAGTCTTGCTCTCACTACTGCGAAGAATCTAGGTCCTTATAGAGCCTGCAAGTCGTCCTTCTCGGGCCTTGATTATCTCGCTGTCTATCGTGTCTCATTTCCCATTCTTGATAGTGTTCGTTTGTCCATGCGAGAGTAGCTTTCTAGCGCCAGGCCTCCACTATATTTCTCTAGAACTTTTTTTTGTGTGTCTAGTGAGTACTATCTTTTTAGTATCATAGGCTTGCCCTAGAATCTCGGTAATGTAGTCGTTTTTAATGGTTTGAGGCTGGAAGCCTTGAGTGAATATATTAGGAGTGGTGCTACTTGATGGCGCATCATGTCTATATGTGGACTGATGAAGCTTTTCGTTGCCTAGACCATTCTGATTCTGCGGGGAACTGATAGAAGAGGCTCTTGCTTGATTTATTTTCTCTTGGCCATAGCCTGTTTCTTCACCTAGAAAAATCCACTAGTTCCTTGACCTCGCACCTGGCATCTTTGATGACGCGTTTGTATCGTATGGTGTCAAGGGGTCGCAGCTGTTGCTCCTGCAGATACTTCATAGCACTACTATAAGTAGAGCTAGATCATGGCGCCGTCGTAGTTGTTTTGATTTACATCTTGATCACTCTAACAATTCTCGCCTGTCGATTGTGCGATAGCTCCGTCGGCGGATCGTGGCTTGGTGGTGGAGGGGATGCTGGCTCTCTGGTAGGTATGCTTGAGGGTCAGAGCGGGCGGGGAGTAAGTGCTCGTTTGCTGAAAATATAGTAGAAATTGTGAGTCTATTTGTTCTCAACATGGACGTTGGAAGGGAGAAGAACGCCCATGGTTTTAAGCTCTCGTGATTTATATTCGGCGTAGGTATGACTTGGGTACAGGTACCCAAGTCGATGACTTTTATAGAAAAAGCAGTTCTTGATGGACCTAGTCTTCTGTTGCAGGTTGACTAGTATGCGTTGAAGAATAACAAGCCATGCAGCATTTACTAGATGATAACTTAGACGGTCTGAATGTGATGAGATCGTTTCTATTACAGAGCAAGTGGGATTATGCTGAGACTTTTTGACATGGCGTAGAATGGTCAAGCATCTCGTGCTAGTACTTCTACTTTTTGATAGGTCGTGAAGAAGGAGCTTGATGCGAAAAGCAGTGATTGATGAAAATGGTGACTAAAGCAGAGGCATATGAAGACGCCGATAGGACTAGGAGTCATCCATGCACCACGTAAACTAACAGGAAAGCTGTAGCTATTTTTCAACGAAAGGACCACTCTGATGGTTTTAGAACGATAGCAAACTGAGCAGGAGGACGTCCGCCTGGTACTAGGAGTCATCTCATAGCTCATTCGTTACAATATTACGACTATCAAATCACAAACTATGTTGTAGCTGTAAACTTGACGTGAAGAGAGATTTTTATAAAGCAACTACCAAAAATTTATTTCATACATGCACTTCCTTCTGTCTTCTACACACGTTTTGAGTTCTTGCAGTCCGCTTTTGTTGTTCTTTGAATAATTAGATTCTTCTTTGATTATATCTGAGTATCTATCTGTTTCTGCTATGGTGTAGAGCAAGTAGATGATAGCTGGAGCCCTAGACTTGATGTTGAAAAAATGAGAAAAGACACAGAGATATTATCCGTAGGCTTTTCTTCATATGATTAATAATATCTCATGGCACTACGTAGCAGAGGGACAAATAGCCCCTCTATTTTTCCTTTTTGTTCTTCGGATTGATAGTTCTTTGTCGGTGCACAATTATCGCAATCGTTATAAATGCTCGTTCATATTTTCAGTTGTAGTTGTAGAAACATTACTAGCGTCTCTGTTGTCCAACAAGAAAAGCATCCGGCATGTTCTTGACAACGTTCAGAATTACATCACTCCGATTCGTAGTTTTCTACTATTTAGCTCTTCATCATTCATATATTGAGACTCGTAATAAAGCCAGCAATATGTTATACACAAGAATCTAGGCCGTATGAAAAACAAGATGGCGCTCTCAGATCTAAGGCAAAACTTTCGACTCAGATACACATCTATTGTGCTCGTTTCCGGTGTTGGCAGGTCCTCTTCACTTCCAATATTGGACTCTAAATCAGGCCGGGGCTTAGATCAGTCACTTCATCGAAGTCTAGTCGCATCACCCTACCTAGCTGCGATCTATAGCGTATAGGATCCCGTTTGCGTAGAAGATATTGCAAGTAGAGTCCTCTGTCCAGCACCTCGAAGCAAGTCGTAGAGCAGACGTTCTTGTAGATAGGCAGGTGGGTAGCTATTTTCGTCTGTGGATAAGAAGAGTAGCGGCCTGATGCTTATTTGATGGTTATTTTCAATGTTCTTGAGACTGAGTTGTAGTTCTTACCAAGGTGGAAAATGTAAGATGCTGAGCGTCTCGACGATCGACTGATCGCACTGGGACAACTACCGCATTGCCCCTTATCAGGGTCCTCACAGGGCCTGCCCCCGATTGATGACAGTGCCGGCACAGGTGTGCTAGTACATTGCCAAACAGACTACGACGCTTTCTCCTATTTTTTTGATGAATCTCAACTGTGACGTTTATTATAGGCTGACTTGCCACCCTTTATTTTCGACATGAAGCGTGAGCAACTCCATGCATTTATATGCGACAGCTCCAAGGCGGATCGGAAGACTGCAAGTTGTAGTCGCGCTTGTGCGTCTCCCTCATCAGCGTGTTGCCAACGTAATAACTCCACCATCAAGACAACGACAAGATCCTAGAAGATGCCAAACTCTTGGCGCGTGCAGGTGCATTCGTGATAGAAGCGCGTCTTTTTGCTTTCCGCCTGTCGATGTCAAGTGTCTGCGTCAAAACAGGTGATGCCGATCTAGTTGCACTACTTTGCTTTCTGTAACAGGACGAGTGATGTGAGATGGAGACGAGCGGGAAACTACGCGTAACTGAGGGCTGAGAGCTGGCGGCGAACAAATGTGATGTCATTATCCTGGAAATGGTTAGAGAATGCACTCGGTCTTCATTCAAAGCTTGCTCTTAAGTGAAAAGAGATTTCTTCTGTGTGTGGTTCGTCATTGAGTAGAGGATAGGGCGCAGTCATAGTAAAAAAGTGGAGACTCTGCTGCAGAGGCTGTCTGCTCTGTGTGCGAGGCGATTTTCAGTATGTAGTACTGACTTCATCTGTATAGATGTGCCCTGGTGAGTTCTTATTAGTATTGTTCTCGGTGAAGAGTGTCAGCTGCATTAACAGGAGAGAGCACCACTTCCCAGCGCTGTATCCCAGTGAGAAGATCGCGCACCTGTCCCCAATATAGAGCTACTCCTGAGAGTGGTAAAGAGCTGCCTCTTCTACCATGATGGGCGAGTGAGTTAGAAAGTTTTTTTTGTGATGCAGGCTCGTCTTTATTTGCTCAACACTGAAAAAATAAGTAGTTACTGTATTTCGCTTACCAATATGAGACATGACGCTGCAGCTTGGCACTAAGGCTTAGTCAGATATGCTGTGCTTGGTAATAGGACTACTCTGTGGGAGTAGCCTGTGAATGTGTTATGATTATTGTTGATCTACAGTGCGGGGGAAAGAAATTGTTTTATCTCATTCTAAAGTGTTATCGCGTGGCTATTAAAGTAGGACTAGCGACGCAAGTACGAACGTACTCGCGCTTGTTCTTCAAGAGCAAGAACATCTTCAACTACAACAAGGAGACTTCTTATAGCCTTGTCTCCATCACACAAAGTGAGCTACTCCTGAGAGTGAGACTCACTTTTTAGAAAAATGCCGACAGAGCTGAACGTCACTACAATCATGACAAGCGTGTTTCTTTTCAACGTCGGGCCTTCGAATTAGCGGCGTGAGCAACAGCGTGGAGCGATTGGATCGCGTTCTCTACCTTTAGGCGGAGAGCGCGTCTTTGGTCGCTCCAAAGCTCCTACATCTTCATCGTGCTTTCTGTTCCATCCCTTCTCTGACGTAGGCAACGATGTCGATGTCTGCAGCTCAATCTCAAAAAAGATCAGCAGCTACAGAGAGTCAGCCTTCGGACGCTGAAAAGCCGCTTCCAGAATGGAAGCGACTTCACTTTCAACTTTTGGGAGGTTCGAAAATCATGGGTGCCTGTCCGGCACCGAATGCACGACCTGACTTCGTAGATGCTGATAGAGTTCGTCGGCTGCAGGCTTTCCAAACTCATGAGTGCGATACCCCAGGGAAGGCTTTGAGGCTAGGAGCCAGTAGGAACACAGGCAGCGCTCCTACAGCATCATCTTCAACAATGTTTCCGAATGATATCTCAAAGAGCAAGCGAGGCAATGCCAGCGTGGCCTTCGCGAAAGATAGTAGTTGTTCATCTTCGTCGCGCGATGCTTCCTCGTTCAATCTAGGTGGGAAAACCAGCGATGTGGAGAGGACGGCGACTACCCCTGCCGCTCCTGAGACGACCGGCAACGCTGTATCAGCCGACGACTTTCCCGTGGCGTCGACTGACGATGCGCCAAATTGCAAAAGGAAGAAGAAGGATAAAGTGGTCGACATCTTTAGCTTTAGTTCGATTCTGCCGCCGTGTGGTACGAAGGGACGAGGCTCGAGAAACGGTGCTCTCAATGCACATGTAGGAACAGGACGCACGAAGGAGAAGGACTCGTCTCGTCTTCTTGATCATACGGTGGGAACGGGTGGAGGGAAACGCTATCCAGCAGAAACTCAAAATGCAATAACAATGGCAAAGCAAATCCTTGCCCTTAGTAGAATCAGTAGATCCAAGGCTCCGCCTGCAGACCACATTAACAACACCAGGAGCGGGCCGCATTTAACAAGTGCTAGCTGCAGATCACGGAGCGCACCAGCGCCGGCTCTGCCTTCTTGGGTAGATAGCATGATGACAGACATAGACCCGTCCACCGATGAAAAAGACTTCTCGCTTCAAGATGATGGATCGCCACGCCATGCTGCTGGCAATGAAAATGGAAGCAAAAAGAATACGAAGGGAGAAGAAGAAGCAGAAGGAGCAGCTTGGAGTGAGAAGGCGCGGCGAAGATTTGAAAACGGCGTCCAGCTCTTCTTCTCTAATACGTATCCAGAGACTAACGGGGATCGCCGGGACCTCAACGAAGCAACGATCTACGCAAACGCCGCGATGGACCTCGAGCAGCAAGAAGTGTGCTTGAAGAATGACAGAGTTGCACTGGACGTGAAGAGTGACGCGACTGACTGCGGTGTGAAGTTGAACTTCATGCGAATGTATGCTGTAAGCAAGCGACGCCAACAAGCAAGCCGATCGCGATCTGCGGGCCCAGTCCCACGCACCTGGAACAAGTTGCAGCAGGATATTACGCAGGCGGCGCGCGGCTTGCGCGGTACCGTGGTTACATATTGGACGTTACGTGGTCAACGTTTGTGATACTCTCCACGGTCAGATAGTATTAATAGCTCTGCTTGGTGTATGTACATGTAGACTCGCTAAACAAGAGCGACATCTTCACTGACGAGCAGCTCCTCCGCCTCCTTTTTCTGATTGTGCGATACTTGTATAGGATTATAGAAAGCGCGCTCTCCTCTATCAAACTAGAAATCAGCACGAACGATGCCGATGGGCTCCTCGGGATAGATGTTCGTAATTCTGTATCAACTTTCTTTCAGATGCGTGCCACATAATCGCAGGAGAGCAGGGACTTGCGGATCAAAAAGTCGCGCTATCCCTCTCCACCGTAAACGGACTATCCGGGGATGGCGGCACAGCTGAGCATGTACTCCAAGAAGAAGTTTGGGCGGAGCCGTTTGTAGGGCCGCAGCTTGAATGCCACCAGGGAAAGCAGACTGATAATCAGCTTCCAGCAGAAATAGCTGAACAAGAGGATGCGCCACGAGCTCGCTTCCTCCAAGACATCTTTTTTCCAGAGGTGACGCATGGAATGCAGCAAACTCTCCACGACAGGGAGGGCTCGGCAAGTGACTCACATCAACCTACTAGTAATCTCTTCTCAAATGAAGGTGAGCTTGGTGGTTACAGCAATCGCAATAAGCTCGAAGGAGACCAAGACCAACAGCACATCCGTTCCGCGGCGCGGCCTCTTGCTGTTGCAGGCAGACTTCCTCTCTTAGATAAGAAATCTAAAAAAGTGCTTTTAGATCGAAAAAATAAGTTTTTTGGTCTCATGAGTACTATATCTTGGGAACAAAATCAAAGGGAGGTGAATAACGAAACGCATACCTTTGAGCTGAAGAAGTCACTTCGTTCCTTACGGCGAACGCATGAGCTTAAGCGTTTAGGCCCAGCGGCTATCCTTGGGGCAGACGCTAGTGCAAATGCTGTCGCAGGAGCGCGTGACCTTCTCAAGAAAATCGCGATGCAAGAAAACCACAAGCAGGACTCACTAGAAGAGGCCGCCTTCGCGTGTGGTGTGGGTGAGGAGATCGACGCAGTGAAGCTCGCTTCCAGCCTGATCGGTGTCGTTCTAGGTCCTCTTGCATGGATGTCGTCAAAAGTTGTTTCTTCAAATAGCAGTCCGCAGAATCTTCATGTCAACCTTGGAATGGATCGCGGAGGACTACCTTCAGCTTTTTTCTTTTGCTGCTGGGCGAAAGAAATGAGCGGCTCATTTCATCGGGAAGGTATTCCAGTATATCTTCATGTGACCGTTACTTGGTGCCAGCAGCACGCACAGGCGACCGGTATGAAGGAGGCGTGCTTCTCCGCTTATCAACTTCTTAAGTGGGACACGTCTCAAATCGAGCAGAAGTTGCGAGAATGGGTGGCGTGCACTCGCAATCGCTTGTATTTTTCCTTCGCTAGGATGATCTTTGTAGGACGATGCTAGATGAAGATCCAACTACTTGTTCTGCTCGGAGAATGGTTCTCGTCTTAGTGTGAGTTTTCAGCTTCATCAAGACAGAGTGAAGACCTGTGGGTGTGAATGGTCCTCCTCGGCAAATGATGTTCAGCAATTATACTCAAGTATCACCTCAACATCGCGTCCACTCTCAGGGGCCACTTGATCGGGCACACGATGGAGGCTGTCGACGTTCAAGTTGCTCCGGAAGCTTTCAACCAATCTGATGCTGATTTTGAAAGGGGTTTCCACGCGTTTTACGATACTGCTTTCAAAGGGCGCAGCTTTGATGCTCATATTTTACGGGTTAACGCGGACGCTATACTCACAGAGGGCATCAGTGGAAATTTGGCAGAAGACATTTCGGCCGTTGCCGAGGATCGAGGATTAGCCGTTGAAATAGCAGACGCTGACAATGTCAAAGATGCTCCTCCGGGTCAGAAGCGCAAGATGATCATTGTCAAAGGTAGTAGATTCTCTACAACAGAAGGGGTCTATGTACTAGTTGGGGATGGTCCATGAAGATGTTAGTAATATCGTCGCACGGAGTGGGTTCAACGCCGTTTCATGCAGTGAGATACTGGTATGGTGTAGAAGAGGAAAAGCTGTAGCTTTTCCCTGGCTTGTATGTGGCGGGGTAGTATCATCGTGAAGATAAATTAGCTTTCTGTTATTTGCGACTCGAAGGCGCGTGTCCGTATGCTAACTTGGAAGTGCTATCATATTACTCCTTCTCAGGTGAAGCAACCGAGATTCTAAATGAGATTGCGATAGCGGAAAACCGGACATCATTAGAGAACGTACACGCAGCATGCAGATGGGGGGAAGTTAGCTTTACTAGGTGGCTAAGCATGTGCCGCGTTTGGTCAGGCATCATCGGGCAAGGCTATGCAACCATAGAACCGTTTGAAGCGGGACAGTCGTATCATAGCTACGACGGTCTGCGGGCGCGCTTTTCCAAGGATGACCAACGCAAAATGCAGCATGGTGCGATTGTTGCATACGCGACTGCTTGCGGCAGCAAGCATGGGCAAATATCAACTGTTCAGGGTGAAGTTCAGACTGTGCGTGGTCATTTCCTCAAAGCGGGCTATGAAGCGAGTCAAGCGCGCCTCCTACATTTTGATCGTGATCTTGATCTTGGATGCTCTTTCGGGCCGCCCACCTCTCAGGAAGCGAACGATTCTCGGGCAGCTGCAGCATTTGGAATGATTAGCAGTCTGGGATCTACGTATCGTGGCAGCAGTACTGATTGCAAGAGGAAGGCGCTGCACCATTTCTTCGACGATGTTGAGCAGGACTGGGAGAAATATGCGCTGCAGCGCGCATTGGAAGCGATGCGAGGCAGGTCTAGTTTACAGGAAATGGGCGTAGCAATGGAAGCGGGACTAGAGTGGGAAAAGGCCGAAGCATTCCGCGCGGCCGCAGAAGCATTGCATGACGAGGAGTATCTCGACGGAGGACGTCCAAGTGCGCAGGAGGGACTTGCGCTAAATAGTGCTGTAAGAAATCCAGCTGAGGACGGCGCTGCAGAAGATGAAATGCAAGGTCGCATTGCTGCGGAAGTAGTGAAATCAGCGGAAGAAGGGACTCTCAGACAAGGAGGCCAGATCTTTATGTCATCGATCGCGCTACAAAGTATGTTTTTCGGCAGCAACAAGAGCGATCATCCGCTCAAGCGTCACACGGGGGAGGCTGAAGAAATGGGATCTAAAGTCGGTTCAAGCGCATCAGAGCAGTTGCAGCCAACAACACAAACTGAGACTTCGAAGGTGGAAGTCGTGCAACGAACTGCGGAGGCGAATTCTCTTTCGGCCCTTTCCGTAAAGAAGGGTGCGGGAGCTGCTTCTCCTGGGAGTCGAAGTGGTTCGGCAGCATTGTCTCGAGCAGCAGCGGCTTCATCCAGTGTCATTCGCAAAAATGCAGTGCAGAAGAGTGGTCACGCCGGTGGTGTTGAAAAAGGTGCGCGTGCGGTTGCTTCGTCGTCCTCATCTTCCTCTTCGTCATCTAGCAGTGAGGATGATAGTGACTCATCGTCAAGTAGCTCTTCATCTTCCTCATCGCCATCGCCATCGGACGCGAATAAAGCGGCAAGGCAAGAGCCCGGGAAGATAACAATGAAATCAACGGGGCACGCACCTGCAGCATCTAGTAGAAGCGTCGACTCAGGAAAAGGATTTGTGGGGTCACGAAGCACTAATGAAGGAGCTGCTCCTGCGCCATGCATTAAGACGGATGTCGAGACTTCGAAAGCAGAGCGAAGTGGAGCTCGACTGGATACGAATAAGGGCAGAAGGGACGTCGACGAGAGAGCAGAGTCTGGCTTGAATTGTAGTCGTTCTACTGCAAAAGAGGAAGGCTTGGCGGATGTGAAATGTCAAGGTGCAACTGCTTCTCAGAAGGCAAAGCGAGTGGATGACAAAGTCGAAGACACCGTCGAAGTGAAGGTTGAAGATCTGCCGTCAGCTGATGTAGAAGATTGCAGCTTCGCGTCACTAGAAGGGCCTCAGCTTGAAGGATTTTCGATGAAGTCTGACTATCAAAAGCCGTCTGCTACGGGGGAAATGATGGAGCGACGCGTCACAGCACTGCGGCACTTCCTGCGCAGTACTGATCCTGGACCAGATGGAGACTTGGAAATACTCGATCCTTGGATTGCGCCTGAGGATAGTAAAGCAGAGGCGATGGCGTTGGAAATCATGCGGCAGAATCTTCTTCGCATGAAGAGCGATGAGGAGCGAACAGAAGCCCTAGCATTCGAGTACAACATGACCAAAGTTTGGTCGGACCATAATGCGGAGATGGAGCGCTATTTTACGTGTCCGAAGTTCTATCAGAAACGGAACAAAGGGTGGAAAACGACGGAGAACGTGAATGCTTGCGCGCAGAGTCGCGACATCAAGAAGCAGATTGCAGCCTCGGAGTCGGCCATTCGTAGAGAAGAGCTCAACCAAGAACGAATGTCATCGTTCATTTTGAAGGGGATGAAAAGGGATAGCGCGTTGAAAGAGTATCGACGGATCACTCGAACCTCCAACGAGATGCTTCTGCAGTGGAGCGAACTAAAACCAGAGGAGCAGAATCGATTCGCTATCCTGGCAGCGCTTCGGGCGCGACGTTTGAATGCAGAAAAGGACGAGGAACACAAAAAGTTGCAGTGGTCGCGGAAGACAATGCGCATGCGATTAAAGTGGGCGAACGATTGCATTGAACGCTGGGAGAATATTCGCCTATTGATGGGTCGCTTGCAAGAAGTAAACCCTCTCACGACGTCAGCAGTCAAACACATCGCCATTGGCAGGACAAGCATCCATAGCGACTTCATCTTCCCGGACAGCTTGACTCCTTCGATAGAACGATCATGGCTTTGGGGAGAGCGGCTTAACCAGCGAACGCGCCCGTCCATCGTATCGCAAGCTGTCGGACTTCTCCGAGAAATGAAACTCAAAGCAGCAAAGGACACGATGAAAGCGAAGAAAGACCACGCTGCCCTTCTAACAACGAGAGCTGTACTAGCAAGAATGGAAGGAGAAGCCTCTGCAAAGCAAGCAACAAGAATTGCAGGGGCTGAAGGTCGCGTGGCAGGCAAGAACGCGCTAGTCGTGGTTCCGAAAGTAGTTGATGAGGATTTCGATAAGCGTCCGGAAACACAGCTGTGGGAAATGCGGAAGTTCAATGCTTATTGGGTTAAACGCGAAGAGCAACGCGCAGCTGCCCGCAAGGTTGAGCTGCTTCTGGCCATGAAGAAAGCTGAAGAAGAGCATGAAAGTACGAAGCAGGGGCTGGCCGTAAAGGGCAGTTCCTGCAGCAATGGGAAGAAGAATACAGCAGGACGCCAAAGTGACAGCAAAGCAGCCATCAAGTCTGGCAATAAAGTGGCTCGTGCTCCTGCAAAGCGTTCTAATGCGAAAGCGACAAGCTCCGCGCAGATGGCTTTCGTAGCTGCCCGTAACGCTGCTGCCGCAGACGCAATGGAGAAACTCAAGAAGGAGATTGCTGAAACAAATACGAAGATCACTGCGTCGCGGGAGGATCTAGAGAAGATTCAAAAAGCTTTGGCAGAGGATAAAGCTCGAGCATCTCTAAACGCTTATGTTGGGTCGCAGCATAAAGTCGTAGTTGTCAAAGTCAAAACTCCATTTTTCGCGATCCACACCAACGCTTCTCGGCGTATGCGCGCAAGAGATTCGAGTGAGCAGCTTCAACCATGTGCTCCTAGTGCATCGTCTTGGTCTTCTTCTAGGGAGGGCGCGCAACCAGTCAGCGCAGGCTTTTCTGTAGCTAGTTCTTCAAGCGCATCTGCTTCCACTACACAGAACCAGAAAAATAAAAATCCAGTAGGGTGGGAGACTAGTTCTACCGGAGAAAAACAATATTCAGGAGGAGGTGGTGGAGAAACGTCATCACTAAGAAGAACAGCTGCTCGCTTAACAGGTCAAGACGCAGCACGCATGGTCGAACCAGCGGCGGGGTCGCTAGTTGCTGCATCTGCAAGTAGATACTATGAGTTCTTCTTCTTGGTCGCCTGGGACTTGTTGCAACCAGATAGAGCATCGCTTGTTCTCCTTGATAGAGAATGGCTGGACAAAGATGTGACTCGGGAGTTTTACCATGGTGGTACAAACGAAGATGGCAGTGAAAACGTATTCCATGTGCTGGCGTTTGATAAAGGAGACGCTCCGCCGCAAGGAGTATGCATGGATCGACTAAGCCGCGCAGGTCATAGGTGGTGGAGAGGAAACGATTTACCTTTTGCAGCTGAGGAAATTAGCTTCTTTTTGGCTGATGTAGCTGTTGTTTTTGCGCGGTGTGTGAATGGAAAATGTGAAGGCGTTGCTGATCCTGATACTGCCGAAAGGGACGCTCGCTCAAGTTCGAACCAGAAGGGCAAGACAAGCAGTTGCACGGCTAAGAAGACGGAACTGCTGCAGCCCTCCAGTGCTAGTACTGGTGCACCTTCGGACCTCGAAAGGAGAACTGGCGCTACAGTTACTCCTGCACAGAAAACATCTTCAGCAGTAGCATCGTCTAGCACAGTTGGTGTAGGAAGCAAAGGGTCGCGGGTTCAAAGTCAAGTTGGCTATCTCCAAGGCTCTGCTCATGATCATCGTTCTAGTAAATTGTTTGCGCAAGCAGAGAGTGGTCATGCCGGGAATGGATGCGCGCTCGGTGAAGAGAGCGGACAGAAAACCGTCGGCCACCGGTCGGTGGGTACCCTGTTCCACAAAATGGATGGGACAGAGCAGAAAAAGCGTGTAGTCCAGCTTTTACTACGAGCTCGCAGTGGAAGTCGCAGCTTTTGTGATCAGGCAGATTCTGACTTTGTAGAACAACCTCGTCGTCGCTTCTGTGGGCACATGAAACTCCGTGGAAACTTGCGCTCCCAGCTTCATCCAGCTCCTTATCTGCTTCTGCATAATTTGAAATCGGTGAAACCCGTGACGGAAGTTCCGCGTCCAGAGAAGTCGAAAGAGGATCTCGAGGTAGGCCGAAGAACGCTACGTCAGAACATGACATTTCGTAGATTGACGAATCGACGTGACGCGCGTTTGCGTAAGATGTACAGCGTCATGAACATCATCAAGCAGCAGTATCCGATACAGAATCTCACTACGATGCTAGGCTTAGCAGCAGAAGACTCTTCAACCAACCGCGGCCGCAAGGCTGCAGCCACCGACTCGACGCAAGGCTTGGGTGGAATTATTGATGATGGCAAAAGTCCCTCGAAAGCTGTCGACACGATGACACTTGACGATGCCTTGCACAGGTCGCAGAAAATCGGAATCAAGAAGGTCGACAAGTCCATGGTGAAGATAGAGGAAATTATGGCGGATGCTGAAGCAGCTATCGCTAGATACCAGAGTGAACAAGGCATTAATCCGGGACAGAGGAACCAGGCCGGACTAGCAGAAAACGCCAGAGCAAGTGGGCACACGCATGGGAGTGAGTATCTTAGTGGTGTCTCAGCTCGTGCAGCGGCCGCGAATAAGACGAAAGTAAGCACCAGTGACCTCGCAGACTCTCCGAACAGTCGCAGAAAGCAAATCCTCAATCGTGGGCAGATGCAGGACATCGAACTAATGCCAGAGCAGCTACAAGCATTTGAACGGATGGTGGAAGCAACCAAAGACAGAAGATATGTCAGCGGGCATCCAGACTGGGTGATCGTGGATGGAGTTTGGGGAGAGAAAATGAGGAAGAAAGTGTACGTCAGTACACAAGGAAAAGAAGTCTCGAATAGATTGGTGTCCTTTCCATTGGAGGGCACCGCAGAAGGACTTCGCTTCTACTCCTTAGCGGATACCCAAGCGCACTGTCAGGATGGGGCCCTCCGGTGCCAGAACGTGCAAAAATTGAAACAGAGGGAGTTCAAATTTCTGCGTGGCCGTTGGGCGAGGTATTTCTGCTTTTGTTTGAGTGTTTCCTTTACCTGGACCCCACTCTTTCCTGACAGTAAGACTTCACTGGCATAACACTGTGAAAGAACAACTGGCATTGTGTATGATAGTGATTGGGAAGTAGATACGAAATTGATCATGTACTAGAAGAAGTCCTTGTTCATTAATTCTGCTACTCTTGTCTCCTCACTCAGATTGTATTTAGACGCATGGATCGCACGAACGCGATTTGTACTGCAGTACCACATGGATCATCGCCGAAAACGTCCTATGAGCGAGGAGTCGAAGAAAAATATTCGCGCCGCTTATCGGGAGTGGACTGGTGGAGCATTTGCAGCGGCCAAGGCCAGGGCCCGCGCGGATGAAATTGCCGTGGTCGATAAGATTACGGCACTCACGGATAACGATCTGATGTATTTCTCTGAGGAGATCATCTTTCACCTCGCTGATCCTCGCGATGATGACGAGAGTGCGGCGTACTGGGATTTCCTCGCGGACCATCAGGCATCTTCAACAAGTGCGAAGCTGATTCAGCCGCAGACGCAAATACACAACGATCAAGGACAGCGTTATGCGCTAGGTTCGTCTTCAGCTTCCTCGAGAGACGGCGCAGCCCATCTCGTGCGAGAACGCCCTGCTGCGGTGCCACAGACCTCATCGTCTTTCTCACGATCCGGAGGAGCGATGCCAACTGTTTATGAAGAAGTGGAGCTCGCTGACGACAATGAGGTCCTAGAGCTGGATGCATTTTTCGCAGAAGGTTCGCTTGGCGAGAAAGATGAAGGATTTGGCTTCGGTTAATTTAGTGAGTTATTAAGTTCTGATGGCACACCTCATTTCTTTCCTTCAGAAGGTTCATCTCCCTTCTTTGTTCCCTTCAATGATTTGTAATGTAGAAACTCTTCAGAAACTTCTACTTTTCCTTCTCTTTTCGTCATCAAATCCACAGCTCCAAAATGATTTTAAAATCGTTTTTGAAACTTAATAGAAACTTAGCAGAAACTTAGCAGAAACTTCGTCTTTCAAAAATTCAAACAGCCTGATGCGTGGCCGTTTTGATTTCGTTGGAAACTTATCAGAAACTTATTCGAAACTTAGAAGAAACATATTTCCCACATATTTGAAACAAGTTTTTAAGAGAAGTTTCTGAGCACTCAAATCGATCAAATATGAATCACATCAAAGATTATACTTGTGAATATAGTTGATAACTCACTTGAGCCATTCTTACCATCGAATTCTGATTGTCTTCAGTGTCCATTTCAACGTAAAGCTTCGTCTTGGAAAGTAAAACTTCAAACACCACTAAGTACTTCAGTTTAGAGCCAATTTTTTAAGGGAACGTTTGAGAATCTCAAACACCACGGTATAGCAACAAGAATGGTAATGAACCATCTTCGTGTCTAGTATAATCGGGCCTATGCCGTGGTGTTTGAGAAAATGGCCGTGATTCCTACAAGGGTCCATCTGTGCAGAGTGTCGCCCTGCCAGCACGAGGAATTAAGGTCTCTGTCGGAAGAGGCTACGCATGTACCCTACAAACTGACAGAACTGAGAGTCTTGCATGTCTCCTACAGATTCCTCCGCTCCAGCAACTCTACGACAGCAGCTGCAGCTGCTGAGCAGCTGTAGCTGAGCAGGCCTCGTACTCGAAGTCCTTCGAATTTTCTCAAACAGCATAGCATGACGTCATTCATAGCTCGTCGACTCCCTTTTTTATGCCATTTATCCTCGTGGCGTCGGCCTGTTTGAGATTTTGTCTACGTACTCATGAGCGCCTCCTTGAAATGCATCGTCTCGTGCTGTTTGAAGTTTTATAACGCAAGAGGGCAGCTCCTTCGTAAGAGTTCTCAAGGCTCGTTTCGTTGTTCGGACAGATGATTGATAAGGCCTCACTTTGAACGTTACAGATGCTTTCTGACAGTTCAAATTGCTATTGTAGACAAAGACTTGAGTTAAGGTTGTTTTGATACAAGAGATCCCTCTTGTTGAACTCAAGACCAGTCTCCAAAGGTAGTCTTCTTTGGGCTTCCTTCTTCCCTGAGTCAAGATAATTCCAGTTGCTCTGACCTCCATGACCAAGACTCAAGTCCAAATGTAGAAGAATTGCTGTCAGAAATGGCCGCCAAAAGGCCAGCTGCGCAGGCTTGGGATGGAGGCAAGCTGGAGCTGTCGCACAAAGGGCTGATCGTGACCCCTCGGCATTTAGACCTCTCACCTGCGAGCTCTCCGGAGCTTGATCGATCACCTACGAGCACTCCTCGTCGAAGACTTCTTACATGGAGAGAGAAGTTTGCAGAGCGAATGCAAAAAGGGACCATTCCACCGGCTCAGGCAGTTGTCGGCGATGGAAAGCGAGTTGACCGCGAGTCCAATGGTCGGACAGTTGCGCAGCTGGCCACAGGAAGGCACGTTCCGTCTCAAGGAGCAAAGAGGACCCAGACTCAATTCCAGGCGTCGCGGCCTTTGCCTCTTCGAGTTCGAGATGCTTTTGTTGGTTTGGGGATTGCAGTCAAGGAGAAAGGGAAAGTCACGTCGGTGCCTCGTTTTGTAGTGCATAGAGTAGACTCTTTTTATGGTGCTAGACCTCTTTTTAGTTCTGACTGCGGTGCGACAAGATTAGATCTGTTTGGATATTAGACTCTCAGCACAGAAATAACACTACCAGAATCGTGCCACGTCTAATCTGATGAAGCATTCCTTGACTATTGCCTTTCTGTGATTGTCACCAGGCAATCTTCTCAACTCATCTCTTTTTGCAGCCCTTCGTAGCTCGACACCGTTGGGTATTCGCTACTCCCGGCAACACACCGCTAAGGCGATTGGTAGAGCAAGACAGAATCAACAAAGCTGTACTAGGATGGAAAATGAGTCGATATTTCGCTGCATTGCCGAAGCCGAGCAAACAGTGCGTTGAGGATCCCTATCCGACGCACTTTATCGAAGACTGTGAAGCCGAGCACGCGTCTCCTCCTCGGAAAGCCAGGGTAACCAATGTCATGAAGATAGCAGCAAAGGACTGTGAAGGAGTCACTTCGGCATGTGGAAGTAGTTGGCAGCGACTAGATAAGGGCACTGCGGTGGTGTTGAAGCAGCACGTAGCTGAAGGTCAACAAAGGGTTTCAACCAGTATTCTCCGCTGTCCCGATGCCGAACAACAACAAGGCTCTCGAGGCAGAAGAGGTGTCGCGTCTTGCGTAGCAGGTAGTAGCTCCAATCGTCAGCCACTCGGCAGCAGAGTAGTGGCAGCAGCGCCAGCGCCACTTGAAACAGTGCTACCGCAAACCACCCCTGTGGCGACAAAGAAAAAGATGATGCAAAAAAAATCAGCCAGCTCAGCCAAAGTGCCAAGTGCTGCTCCAGTAGCTGGCGCACCACCTGCCCTGGTACTACCATCTCGACAAGCGTCGCCTTCTGTTGATCTGGAGAATTTCGTGTATTGTAGTCCTGCAATGCAGCACTTTGTAGAAGATCCTGAGTCTGAGGCTGCTGCTTCTCTAATAACGGGAAAGTACTTCATCGTCAAAGACGCTTCTTGTTCAGTTACCAGCAAGCTGGACGAGACTGCGCTCTCGCAGAAGGAGCCGCGCCGTTACGCTAGCAGCGCCATTTTGCAGATCTATATGGACGAAGTAAATCCGATTGCGGAATATCTCGGAAAAGCCTGTGCTCACACAAAAGGCTTATCTGTGCTGCTCCTGCAGGTGCGCGACTTGCAAATGCGAAATGTGGTCGCGCGTCTGAAGAAACTGAAGCTGCGCAGCAAAGGCGTCGCTTCGTCTGAACAGCAGAAGACGTTGACAGCGAGCATCAAGGCTGCCGAACTTACAGCAGCTCGCGTGCGTGCCGCTGTTGTCCGTGCATTGAATAGCCGTCACGAATCGCAATCGCTTCCTCTTATCCCCGACTCTGCTGAGGGTGCTCGCAATAGTTCTACATGTTGTGAAAAAGCTATGTCGCTCTGCCTCCAGGCCGCCTCTACGCGTGCGTGGGAAGGAATTCAGAATCAGGCGCGGACGAACTTCCTCCTGGCGAACAACTGAGGTTGCGCATATCACCCGGAAGAGCTAGAAGTCCTGCTCGACTTGTACGGTCACGGTCCTGAAGCAGAGAAGCTTCCTCTATTATCATAATTTAATCTTAATTTATGCTGCTATCTATTGGTATACGAAATGCATTATCGTTCGTCGTTTATCCTATTTCACAAGATGAATGTCCACGATTATACAAGAAAATCAGTTGTAGGCTGATCCTCCTTCTCAAATGCCATACTTCCATGTCCAGTCGATTGAAGCTTCTTACCCTTCACTTCTTAGCTCCTCTTACGTTTGCAGTTACTTCGGATCTAAAGGAAGATAGTCCACCAGTGGTTCCCGTGCGTATTGTGAAAATCAATGCTATGTTAATGAAAAAACGTCGCCCCGGAGGGGAGTAATCACCGCTAAGACAGTATAATTGTGGCGCCAGTGTTAGGCCGCTGTTGAAACCTTGTAGCCCTACTCAGCAGGTGCAGCGGGTCGGGCGTAAACATGCGCACTGGAGATGATGGCGCAATGGTGTTCGCCGCATTTTGTGAACCAAAATGTGTTTCAAAACTCGGAGCTATGGCTTCTAGAATCATGTCCGGTTATCAACTCGCATTGGTTGTAAAGGTTGGTCTTCGAGTTCCAGTGGCCTGGCTTCCCAATTTCTCCGAGCGAAGAGAGAGCATCAAACTCAGAACAATCGTGCAAGATCATTCCTAATTCTGAGTGAAGCACAGCTAGAAGATCAACGAATCGAGGTGGGTTCTTCTAAACTTTGTCATAGGTCTAAGTCTACTTGTTTTCATTTTTCTTGATTTGTGCTTTCATTTTTGGGATTAGAAGTCCTTTCTGTTATTCTTTCACCCCGAAGTAGCGCCCCTAGGTAGTTGCAGCATACCAGGCTCCTGAAGCCGAGCGAAGTCCCATAGTGTTGACATTCGGAGCCATTTACTGCTTGCGCATTAGAACTTTGATCAGTCAGCATCCAAATTATTGCTATTCAATTTCAAACCCTCACTTTCTGGCACTTTGGCCGCCTACATTCTGTTTTAGATCGTCTTCTTATCTCATGGTTTTTCTTGTTGCCTCATTGACGTTTTTGCTGAGCATTGTGTAGTCATTTCCACTCATCTTCCTCCCATTTTCTTCTGACTCCAACTCACACAATAGGAAAAAAATAAGAGGACTGCCTTGTGCATTCTTCTCGAAAGCAACACGTAGTTGGAAGCTGCTTCCAATCGACAGCTCTTTCATTCGATATCATTTCAACACCTGAAAAACCTAACGTCACACCTACCACGCTCACAAGTAACAGTAGTCTTAACGTAGATAAGCAGGAGGATACGCTTCGCAAGGTAGCAAGACGTCCCAGCTACCCTTACTTGTTTCCACATAATACAACGTGTTTAGTTCTTAACGGTTGTCGCCTTATCAGTTCATTTCAGATAATTGGTTTTGTTCTTATATAATTTCACGTCAGTGTCAACCGGTATTGTCGTTGTGTTGTTCTTTTTGCTAATTATAGATAGAAACGGTCGTCACGCTAATGAATCACTAACGTATAACCATTTTTTATATTGATTTCCTATTCGTAGAACCAGTAAGTCAGCAAAAAAATTCCCAGAGAGGTTAATGTAGCTGCTCGTAGTTCGTTTTTTTACCACTTCTTGTTCATCTTCTCCATCTGAAAAATCTAAAGAATCTAAACGCACATCTCGATCTCGTCAAATATATTCATTGCACCACTTTGCTCTAACGTTTCTTTGATTGTTTGCGCTATAAAAATTAGCGCGAAGCTGTTTATTTAAAGTTCCCGGCTTTCCTATCACGTTTATCCGTACTCAGAATTATCTAAATTCACACTAACAAGAGTTCCGTTTACAAGGTATATTTCCATTTGTTACCCATACAAAATATTTTTTTATCGATCTAGTTGAGGTGCCCTTTCTCGTAGTGCAAGAACTATTTTTCACATTAATTCGATATCACCTTCTGAAGGGCAAAATCATCAAAATGGCGGCAAAGGCAAAAGCTGCATCGAAGAAGCTGGCGTTCAACTCAGAGGTGTTTCTGAGTGAATGTTTCGACCGAACGAGTATTCGGGACGCTGACTCCGCCGGAATGTCGAGAGTTGATAAGCGCACTAAGCTTATGGCGCTGGGAATCGAAAAAAAAGGATCGAGTCAAACCGTGGTGAACACCATCCTCGATGGAAAACATACGCTGGCCAAAGAATTGATTGTCCATTGCGAAAATAAGGAGCGTACTACTCTTTTTCTTTTATCCTTTATTCGTTCACCCTATGGAATTTTGTGACTTTGTTCTCACTTTGAAGAATCATCCAAACACCACTACACCATCCACGTTGAGTCTTCCACTCTATATAGTGTCCTTACTCTTGTAGACGAAGCATCACGATCCTCCTTCTGGAGCACTTTGTGACAAAGTCCACAAAGCTAGCAATCATTTAGCATCGTGCGCCTCTTGTCAACCACTTCACAAATCTTCTTACCACCTTAGTTTCACTTATTTTCCAACCATCTTCTTCAGCTATTTCGAGACGAATCAACTCCAAAGCTTACGTTGATGATTTCTTCAAAGGGATTGCTGAGCAAGCGAGAAACCTTAAGGCCAAAGTGTCTTGGGACTGGTTGTCGGTATTATGAACTACATACTTTTCATCTACACCCTTCTATCTTGTTCCATTTTATGTGGTGGCTTGACCTGCTTCTTTTCGTTTTTTCTCTGTCGACATGGGCAGCAGACCAATCAGACTAATCTCTTATAGACAGGCACTTCTTCAATTCAAAATGGAGTCTTTCGTTTCCTGATGAGAAACTAACTGAATCCTGATGGTCTCACTGTTTTTCTAGAAATATTATTACCATTATCCCCACAACCATGATCATCATTATCCCCATGATCCAGGGCTGTTGGAAAAGGAGACTCCGCAAGAAGGAAAAAACGCCCAAGCTGTCTTACATGCATGTTCAGAAGGCCGCTCTGGCAACGCGACGACAGGGCTTGTTCAAGTTGCCTTACGTTAAAAAGGCCTGGGGAAAAATAGCCACGTTTGTGACCTTATGCGTGCTTCGCAACTCGACGGAAAAGAATTTGCAGAAGCTGACGCAGGTACTTCTCTCGTGTTTTTCTTTGTTTTTCATACCCTTGAACAAGTAGAATGTACTACTTTTTCCTTGCAAAAATTACGTTGCCATCTCTCATCCTTCACCCATACACAGCATCCTACCCTAGTAGCTTTTCTGCCTCCTCCCGTTCCCAACAATAGCTCCTCTAGGATCATACACAGAACCTTTGTCAAACAGTTTCCTCCTCGGTCGAAATTCAAATAGCAGGCACAAAACCTTCATTACCTTTCTTGTATGTTTCCTTTTACCCTCCTCACTTTTGTTCTTCTCACAGCTGATGCGTGGGTACCAGGAGCTCGTGAATTTATCTCACGCTGTATGGTCGTTTGCTATCCTCTTGGGCGGATTATCTTTCTCGAGCCATGCCGGTAAGGGCCGAACCGGAGCAGGCCGTCTCTACTTGGAGCTTACGAACGATGTCAGTCTGCGTTTGCCGCCATTCGTGAACGCCAAGCAGGCGCTGTGGGGAAAGATCAGAGCCCATTGGAAGGCTAAGGGATTCGAGAACTACACGTACAAGGACACGGCGCTGCGCTTTCCAGCAACTCGCCAGGAGTTTCCCAGGTCGATACTGCTGTGGCTGATTGAGCGCGAGAAACTTCACAAGTCCTTCAGCTATCTCAACATGTGGCGACAGGCTGAGAAACAGCGCGCAATCCTTTTGGCGAAGCAGGAAGCGCATCTGAACAAGAATAATATTAAGCGATCCAGAGATGAGCGAGACCATAACCCGAGTCCGCTACAGAATCCGAAGCGTCCGGCTGGGTACTATATTTAGGCTCTTTCATCAGTTTGATTCTCCTCAATAGCAATGATTTTCATACTACTACATCCTGTAGCTGCACTTCGACTCAAACACAAACGGTCTTCACCTACAAACTGCTTGCAAAGACAACACCTTTCACCTTACACTAGTTCATCCTGCGCCTCAAATTACTTTCAATGAAACGCAAACAGGGACGGCGAGCCCGCTGCTCCACCGAATGCGGCTGCCGCGAATCCTCAGGAGCCAGCAGGTGGAGAGTCTTTAAGCGGACAAGGCGAAGCAACGTTTCACCAGCAATTGCAAGACGCTACTATGTCCTCAGTTGTAGCTCTGACGGAGCCCTGCTTGCTTGGTGGTGGAGCTGAAGCTGCTGCTGGTCACACTGGTACTGCGATTGCCGGTTCCTCGACCTCGTCGTCATCTTCGTCTGTCCTTGCGCCTGGTCAGCTGTCCTCTAGTAATCCTCTTGGATGTGGTCTGCCTCCTGCTGTTTTTCCTGCAGCTGACCAACAAGCAGGCGAGATTTCGACGACAGTGCATGAATCTGATGACCTCCACAGCAACAATGATTCTTCCTCTGCACCAGCGGGATTTGAAGCCGCGAGTCCGCTTGGATCTATGCCTGTCAGCTCTCCGCTGGGATCTGGGAGCATCGCAACTCCGTCGGCCGATGCAGACCTTGCTATTGTTCAAGAGGCTCTTGCTGCTGCTGCAGATGTGGACATTTTTCCGGAGAATCTGGGCACGAGTGTCATTCTTGGCTCGAGTAATGAGAATGGTTCCGGTGACGTGGATATGGACGTTGTGGAACAAAATCCTGCTCTGCCGTCCGGTACCTCCAGCGCTGGCGCCGCTGGGCAGAACGAAACCATGTTGCCCTTTCCGCCCATCATGCACGCGAACAGCGAATCCTTGTTGCCGCCCGTCGACGTGAGCGAAACCTTGTTGCCGCCCGTCACGACCGTGAACGCCGACGTCAACAACGCCAACGATGCGGCCAATGGTCTCGTGCTTGCTCCGATGAACGCGAATCCAGTCGACAACAACAACAACAACAATAACAACACGGCTCCAGGCAATAAGAAGACCAAGTACTACTTAGACCTATTGTAGCACCTTAGAAACTTTAGTAAATTAGATTTAGAAGATTTAGAAAGTTTAGCTGTCTGCCATTTGGGATGAATATGACGACCAAGTACTATAAGCACACTGTATTCTGTAATACCTTACAGACTCGACATGATTTAGAACATTTAGAAAATTTAGAATATTGCGTTTCATCCACTCGCTTCAGGAAAAAAGTGTCGAAAGTTTTTGCCGATGCAGTTGAAGGGACAGATCTTGGCGATATTCTCGACGAGCTGAAAGAGGTGCTTCCTTTTATTTGCTCATGGTTTGAATGATAGAGCGAGCCTCTTTCTTTTTTGCCGTCACGTTCTTTTTGGTACTACTTCTTGCCTACAAGTGCAACTTCATCATCCATCTTCGTCATCCCTCTTCGTCATCCATCTCGTCCACCTTCATCATCCACCTTCTTTATCGTCCACTTTCATCAATAATCTTCATCGTCCATCTTGACTCCATAGCCTTTGGCCGCGGAAGCTGAAAAGGACTTGCACAAGGAATGTGGAGAATTCCTTTTCCTGCTTTTCCAATGTGGGCACGCCATGGCTTCGTGGTTCAATGAAGAGCATGCGACTTTATTCAACGAGACTGCTGTGGTGTATGCGTTCTTGCTATTTTTAGCTGATGGCGCAGAACTGGCTCAAACGCTGTGTCATTCGGTGGATGTCGACAGAATCAGAGAAACGCTTGGATTGGACCTAGAGTTGGTGCTTAGTTTGGGCAGTAAGCGGGAAGCTTTGCAGAACGATTTGAGGGATAAACAAGTTGCAACGGGTCTAGCAGGAGCTATGCTGTCGTATTTTGGGTTGTCCGAAAACAAGAATATCGCGTTCGATAATATCGGATACACCGCGTCCAGTGTCTTGAAGACGCTAACCGATGCAGGCAAAGGGCTGCCTGGACTGATTGAACAGGTGCTGACTTGTATACTTTGTTCTTACGTCACCTTGATGTAGCAAGAAAATCACAACGAACAAGTAGACCCATCACTAGTACTACAGAACTGGAGTGATACTGTGCCTTCTCGTGTTGCCTTTTCAGTAGTATCCCTCGTTTCCCTCGACCTTCGTCTCCCTCAACGACCACGACTTTTGCTCGCTCGATCTTTTCTCATATATCTTCAGGTATACCAGAACAGCGTCGGGAATGGCGATCGCAGCGCTCAAATGGATATGAACCAGCTGAAGATTATCATTTCTTGCAACGGTTCTCCGACACCGCAGTGCCCTGCCTGGGCTAAGCTCATGTCGAACGCTTTGGGAGCTATGTACGAACTAGCCTGCCAGTCGTTTACCATGATCGAAATGGCAAGTCAGGGGAATGTCGATTTGCAGCGCATCGAAGAAGCGGCACTATTTCGAGCTCTTTGATTGTCTAGCTTTACAGTTACTTCGCCTTATGTTCCATCTGAAAAAGCCAGATGCCTTGACCGCTAGAGTCTGCAAGTAGAATCTTCTTACAGTTTCTTTGTATGCTGGTGTCGAGGGATGACATGCATCTGCAGGAGAGATCTAGTACCACTTGGAAGACCTGTCGCGAATGCTAAAAGTTTCTACTTTTTCACATTATTCAGGACGATAACACAAACAGCTACAACTTTTTTCATCTGGTGCCATCTGAAATCTGAAGTCTTGTTTTTTTCTTGATCATCTGCATCTTGTTTTCAAGGGTTTTCATCTTCTATTTAGTAACCATTTGTCGTCGATATTCATACTTTTTTTATGTCATGAAGCCACAAGAACAAGGCATCCATCCTACTTTCCACCCACCTGCAATAGGGGAACTATCTCCATCCCAAAAATTACATCTCTCAGGTCCTCCTGCAGAACTTGGAGCAGTTGATTGGCGACACGAACTTGCAACTGAATTTGTACACTACCGCGCAACAGAAGCAGACGCATCATGAAGATGTTATTCTTTTTCGCGGCTACTTGCTTAATTCCGCAAAAGCAGCGTTTCTGTATGGTATCAGACCGTTATTGGTACTGTTGGCGAACCAATTGATGGAGACGGCCGCGAACGACAACGAAAACAACAACAACAACAACAACAATCAAGATACCGTCAAGGCGTTTGATGACCTGTCGCTGTTGAACTGTACCTGGCTGTGCGACGAAGCTGCTGGAATCCTAAGCGAAATCCGCGGTCGCGTGATGACCAAGACGAAGGTGCCTCTGAATATCGGCCTCCAGTCTTCCCTAGAGGATGCTGACAAGGACGCTGATGCGGAGAAGACGTCGGAGGAACTGGAAGCAGAAGACGAGAAGATCAAGGACATGCAGGACGAGCTGAAGAGAGCTGGCGACATGTACAGCAAGAGCAAGGTCTCCCTGGCAACGATCTTCAACAAGTACCGCAAGAACAACCCGAATGCAGGAATCGACGACGATTTTCCGGCCCTCGATGATGATAGCGATGCCAGTGAGGGTGCAGGAAGTGACCTCGACAACGTGGACTTCGTCTATGACTCCGAAGAGGATGAGGATGGTGGTGGACAGGACTAAATGTCTTGTCGTCGACTTCACAGGAAGTCGACGAGGTGTTATTACACGAGCGTGATGCTCACAGTAAGTACACCAATTGGAAAATTTTAACTCGTTCTTCCTCTTTGTGTAGAAGTTGGTTTATCTATTGTAAGTTTTTAGATCCGAATCTTCGAACTTCTTCTAGGTGATCAATTATCTCTTTCCATCAGGAGGGGTCGCCTTCGTCGTCAATTCAAACTTGTAGGAAGTGGCAGTGTAGACTTTGAGGACTTTGAGTGATTCACCTACATCCTGTTCTTCATCTTTCTGATTGTATAATGGAAGTAAGTAGTCCGTTGAGATCAAGCATGCCTGAGTAGTTCTACTACAGTTTACACATAATTACGCCCTTTGCGAATTCTATTTGCGACATTATTACTGCACAGCAATCTACTGCAACCGACTTCGTGTCTAATGTAGTCTCAATGTAACTGCAGAAACCATCTCGAACTGTGCCAGTTGTAGTTCTAATATGTAGTGCAAGCAGTGCAATCGCAAGCAATCCAGTGTGGCTGGGGACTCATAACATTGTAGATAGAATCAAGAAGGACACGAGCAAACTTCACGACTACCATAATCATTCCAGTATGTAAATAGTTGAGATGTATAGCAGGTGACAACACAGTGCGAACATGGAGAATGGGCGTTGCCCTGTAATCTGAGGAATGGCGCGGCTACCTGCGATTTCTGAACTTGCACAGAAGAGAGACTACGGCTAAGGGCACTGAAATGTGAAGAATTGAGCTTCAGAAATATTCTAGATCTAATGGAGTAGATTGCGACTGATCTAAGGCTGAGCCTGGTCACGTCGTTAGAGGCGCGCGAAGGTCGGCGTGGTGATAGCAAGGGCCAACAGTTTTCGTTCTAGTATTTCGGTGTCCCTCATCTTGTAGTACCTCAGTCCACCTTGAATGATGAGGGCAGTGCCAGTCGACGTTTTTCTGAGCTTCTCAAGCAGGTTACCACATCGCACAGGAGACTACGTCAGAATCTACACTACGACTACCCTTTCGAAGTTCGTTTGACAGAAAGCGGCCTCGTCCTACGACGTACCGGAGGCCCGAATCTATCTAATTTAGGATGTTGAATGAGTTACTTGATTTGGATCGTAAGAAGTCTTTTCTCGGGGTTGTTCTAATGATGAGACATCTGTCATGATACGTCCACGCTTCGCATTAGTATCCGACTAGATCTCCATCAAGTCCACATATTATTTTTATGTTGTGCCATGAGGAAGAGGAGCTAGGATCTGTTATACTATTTGTCTTGTTCTTACATAGAATTTCACTTTTTCTCGCATTTTTTGACCTCAATATGCTCTACAACATTGCTCGTTATAATTAATTATTCCCCAGTCGTATAATGACTCACTACCGCGTCGTGGTGGCGCATTGTGCGTCTGCTTAAGCACATCTCTGACCGGTAGCATTCTATTTCTTATTTCAAAACCTTTCTCCGTCGATATAGAGCTACTGACTTACTGCTTCGCGTCGAATTTGTCAGGCAAGATGACAGGCGACGCGAATGCCCCTCAAGCACAGCTGAGCCGGAGATGAATCATCCACAACAGCCCTAAACTGATACTAAGCGTTTGTGTTGTCTATGGTATTTGAAACATTCTACGGATGCTCATGATGCTCGTATTGTAGCGAGTCCCTTGGTGAATCATCGTCCTTGTCCTTCAGCATTAGGCTCCAGCTCTCGGCGGATCTGGTAGCATTCCGTCGTAGGATTGGTTGACTAATGTCGTCGTGCTGAGTGTAGGCTTATATGTACCAAATTCCGCATATCCTCCAGTAGATTGCCTGTTTTCGTAGATATAACTAGGAATGACATGATGTACAGAAAAGGTTGATGAGCCACGTCGCCGACTGGTAGCATTGTTCTGCTATTAATGCTTTCGCTCTACATGAAGTAGCAAGTACTAGACTAGGACTTAGGCATAGAGGACAGAAAAGCGCGACTGTGTCGACATCTGATCAAGAAGACAAGCGCGCTCATCGCTACACATCGAAGCTAATGCGTCCCGTGCTTGTACCTTAAAACGAATATGAAACTCAATGGACACCACTAGTAGATGAGTGACTACACGAGCACCAGAGACGCTGCACCCTCTGGCAGTTCAGCTCTTTGGAAGTCGGGCTCTTCGTGCCTCTGAATGTCTTCATTATGATGCTTCGACAACGTCTCTACAGCATGTTCTTACCCCGTCTGTTTTTTGCCAGTCTCTGTTTGACGAGGTGGCGACTGATCATTGTCTCACGAGTGGCCCTATTAGAGTACTCCGTGCGACAAGTGGGTGGAATTATTGACGACCAGGAGCGTTGACTGAGGTTCTCTGTATGCGAGAAAAGTGAGCTATTCTTTGTTGATCTTCTTCGAACTACTTCAATTCCAGACTACAGATACTGTCTTGCTTTTCCTTTCCGGTGCAGCAGTCAGTTCTAATTTTCTTCTAGTCCATGAGGACGATAGCGAAAGCGATAGATGAGATCGACGAGGATACTGGTTCGTAATCGTAGCGACTGAGAAGCGAAGTGTGGCAGTGTCGTCTGACGAGATAGAGATAGTTACTAAAAAAAGCGCATCTGTTATATATTTTCTAGCATGTAACGGAGAGGAGCTCGCGTCTGTCTCTGTTCGTGTGGCGTGAAGCTATTTATTATCGTTTCTTTTCGTCTTCTTTGTTCTTACATATTGCAGAGCTCGACGCAGTTTGTGATGGTCTTCGTGAGAAAAACATGGTCGATTCAATCCCCAAAATGATAAGTGCATGGCAATATGTAGACAGCCAACAAATTCGAAGTCGTGACGTTTTAGGTTTAAAATAACAAGAATTATCGGAAAAAAGATCTATCTAACAAACGAGAAAAACTATAGCCAAGACGCTTCTTCTGTTTAAAAATATCACTTCGATCTCTCGATGAACACCGGCCCAGGTCCTTTCTCATGAAGCTCCCAATTTTCTCCTTCTTTTGTGTTTTCCCCGAGCATATAGGCCAAAAGGCCACGCTCTGGGCTTCACTTGACAAAGAGTATCCTTATCGTAGAATGAATGGAAAAGGAATTCAAATTCATCCATATCCGTGAATAATGTGGTCAACAGTGCTGGATCAGAATTCTTGAAAGTCTTTCAGATTTCGCCTCGTCTTCTTGAATTTGCTATCTGAGTAGGAAGTGAGTGCTAACTTGTGAGCATCGTTCACGCGGTAGCTGCTGCTCGTAGCATGTTTACAATCAATTTTCGATCATTAAAAGTCTGCGTTCGCCATCATATTTGGCAGGCCTTCTTCTGACGGACGAGAAGGAGGCTGAGGAGTATTCAAGCACCATCGAAATTCAGAGCCTACACATGACAATTATCGCACTGAATTGCAACAGAGAACCATGAAAAGCGTACCTCAATGAACTGCGTGGTGAACTGAAAAAAACGCAACTTCTTTAGAAAGCATAGCTCCGGGCACTAGCAGCCATGTTATATTTTCCCAAGCATTCGCAGCCTGGCGTGTGAAATGTTTATCACTCTGAGTCAGGTCAAAACAACACCAGCGAAAATCACGCCCCAGGCCTGCCAGATTTTGGCAGCCGACCTCGCTGGCAAATGGCGCACTTTGGCAGCGTGGTGTGGGTATCGCAGTAGGGCATCTGCGTGGGTGTTGGTTTGGACTAGGGGTAGCCAGCGCAGCTGGGATCGCTGTTTCTCCCTGCCTTTGCGTTGGTTTGGTCGTGCTGTCTCGTTTTTCCTCCCTCCTCCCCGTCGTTCCGTTGGGATTCTGGCTGCGGCCCGCAGCTTGCCGCTATCGGTGGCCCCATGGGGTTCGGGCACCTGTGTGCTCCTTGGACTGCTCCACTTGTTTCTCCTTCCGTGGGTGCTATTGTCACGCCTTTGCTCTGCGTCGCTCAGGCTCGCTCGCGTGCAGACGTGCCGCCGCCCTCGGTGGACCAACTGGGTGCGTCATGGTGTTCTTTGGTGTGCGTTTTCTGTGGTGTTTAGGTAGGTTCGCGACTGTCGCTGGGGGGGCTACTGCGGTCGCCGGGTGGGTTTGCTTTGGTGTTTGAGCGGGTTTGTTGTGGTTTCTGGCTGGGTCTGTTGTCGAGCGGGGGACTTATGGTGTTTGGGTGTGGGTTTTCGATGGTGTTTCGGTGGGCTCGCAGCTGTCTCTGGTGCGGGGGGTGCTGTGGCTTTTCGGCTGGCTTACTGCGGGGCTTGGCTGGGTCATTTGTTGCGGCGCTTCGCTGGGTCTGTCGTCGGGTGAAGGGCCCGCGGCGTTTGGGGCGGGTTTTCTGTGGTGTTTAGACAGGTTCGTGGATATGTCTGGCGGGAGGCTGCTTTGGTCTGTAGGCAGGCTTGTTGTGGTGTCAGTTTGGCTGGGTTTCTTGTTGGGGTGTTTGGCTGGGTCTGTTGTCGGCGGGGGAGGCTTGTGGCGTTTGGGGTCGGTTTTTTGGGGAGCTTCGGAGGGTGCGCCGCTTTGTCAGGCGGGAGCCGGCGGGGGTCTTTTGCTGGGTTTGCTGTGCTGTTCGGCTGGGCTTGCTGTGTTGTTTGGCTGGGTCGGTTGCAGGTTTCGGGGCTTGTGGCGGTTGTGGCTGTGGGTTTTCTATGGTGTTTGGGTGGGTCCCAAGCTGTCTTTGGCGGGGGGGGGGCTACGATGGTCTTCTGGCGGGTTTGCTGTGGTTTTTGGTTCGGTTTTTTGTAGTGTTTGGCGGGGTCTCTTGTCGGGCGGTGACTTGTGGCGTTTGGGGTGGGTTTTCTGTGGTGTTTAGATAGGCTCGCAGCCGTCTCTGGCGGGAGGGCTCTGGTAGTCTTTTCTTGGGTTTGCTGTGGTGTTGAGGCGGGTTTGTTGTGGTGGTCTGTTGGGTCTACTGTCGGGGGGAGGCTTGTGGAGTTTGGAGTAGGTTTTAAGTGGTGTCTAGGTAGGTTCTTGGCAGGTGTCTCTGGTGGCGGGGGGCTTGCCGTGCTCGCCTTCTGAGTTTGTTGCTATCTTCAAGTGGCTTCTTGTTGTTGTGTTTGTGCTGTAAGTGGTCGGTGCTGGCCTTTACCACCAGACGGGCTTGCTGCTGTTTGTGGCTGGATATAGGCTGCCGATGGTGTTTGGGGTGGGCTTGTTGCGCCCTTTTGGTGGGTTTGCTGCTTCTTTTGGGGTGGGTTTGTTGTGGTGTTTGGCTGGGTCTGTTGTCAGGTGGAGGGCTTGGTGTTGGAGTGGTTTTGTAGCGGTGTCCCCTGGCTGGGTTTTCGATCGTCTTCGGCGGCGTTTTTTTGTCGTCTGTGGCTGGGTGTGTCGTGGTGTTTGGGGCGGGTTTTCTGTGGTGTTTGAGTGGTTTTGTAGCTGTCTCTGGCGAGGGGCTACTGAAGTTGCTGGGCGGGTTCTTTGTTGTAGTGTTTGTGGGTGGGTTTGCTGTTGTGTTTGGGTGGGTCGCTGCCGGCCGTTAATAAAGGGCTTTGCTGCAGTTTCGGACTCGGTTTCTTATAGTGTTTCGGGGTGGGTTTGCCGCTGCTTCATTTTGGCTGTTTTGCTGCTGCGTTTTGGTGGGTTTGTCGTGGTGTTTGGCTGGGTCTGTTGTCGGCTGGGGGGCTTGTGGTGTCTCCTTGGGTTTTTTGCGGTGTCTTCCAGCTGAGTTCTCAGTCGTCTTCGATGGGTTTTCTTCTCGTCTCTGGCTCGGTGTGCCGTGTTGTTTGGGTTGGGTTTTCTGCAGTGTTTTTTAGCTCGGTTTGCGGCTGTCTCGGGGGGCGCGGGGGTTGCTGTGGTCTCCTGGTAGGTTTTTAGTGGTGTGTGGGTGGGTTTGTTGTCTTGTTTAGCTGGGTCTGTCACCGGGTGGCGGGAGGGGGGGGGGGCGGAACTTGTGGTGTTTGGGGTGGGTTCTTTGTCGTGTTTATGTAGGTCCGCGGCTGTCTCTTGCGGCGGGCCTGCTCGGGTCTTTCTTGGATGGGTCTGTGGTGGAGTTTGGCTGGGCTTGCTGTGGTGCTCGGCTGGGTCTGTTGTCCGTTGGAGGACTTGTGGCGCCCAGGGTAGGTTTTCTGTGGTGTTTAGATAGGTTCGCGGACGTCTCTGGCGGGGAGGCTCCTGCGGTTTTTAGGTGAGTTTGCTGTGGTTTGTGGGTGGGTTTGCTGTTGTGTTTGGGTGGGTCTGTTGTCGGGTTGGGGACTTGTAGTGGCGTTTGGGGTGGGCTTTCTTGTGTGTCTAGGTAGGTCTGCGGCTGTCTCTGGCGGGGGCGGGCTACCGTGGTGCGCGGGTGCGTTTGCTGTGGTGTTTGCGTGGGTTTGTGGTGGTGTTTGGCTGGATCGGTTGCCGGGTGGTGGCCTTTTAGTAGCGTTTGGGCTGGGTTTTCTGTGGAGTTTAAAGGGGTTCGCAGCTGTCTTTGGCAAGGGGGCTACTGTGGTCTCTTTGCGGGTTTGGTGTGGTGTTTGGGTGGGTTTGTTGTCGTGTTTGGCTGGTTCTTTTGTTGTAGGGTGGGGCGGTGGGATTTATTGGGGCCGCGTTTACTTAGTTGCAGGAGCTGGGCTTTCTGGTGTGTTCAGGTAGGTTCGCTGCCGTCTCTGGCGGGGGGCTGCTGTGGTCTTCGGACGGGTTTGCTGTGGTGTTTCGGCGGGTTGGTTGTAGGGTTTGTTGGCTGGTTCTGTTGTCGTGTAGGGGGCTTGTGGCGTTTGGGGTGGGTTTTCTGTGGTGTTTAGGTATATCTGCAGTCGTCTCTGCCGGCGGGGCTACTGTGGTCTCCCCGTGGGTTTGCTGGGGGCTGTGGGTGGGTGTGCTGCGATGCATGCCCGCGTCCGTTGTCAGGTGGAGGGCCTGTGGCGTTTGGGGTGGGTCTTCTGCAGTGTTTGGGCAGGTTCGCAGCTATCTCGTCGGGCGGAGGGGCTACAGCGGTGCCCTTTGTGTGGGCTTGCTTTGGTGTTTCGGTGGGTTTGTCGTTGTGTTCGTTGGCGGGGTGGTCTGTTGCCGGGTCCTAAGCGGCTTGTGGCGTTTTGGGCGGGTTTTCTGTGGTGTGTAAGTAGGTTCGCCTGTGTCTCTGGCGGAGGGAAGGCATGCAGCGGTGGCTCTTGATTGGGTTTGTTTTGGACTTGGGGCGGGTTTGTTGTGGTGTTCCGCAGGGTCTAATGTCGGTCGCGGGGCTTGTGGCAATTGGGGGCGGGCTTGCTGGAGTGTTTGGGCAGGTTCGCAGGGGTCTCCGGCGGGGGCCTACTGTGGTCCCCGGGCGGGTTTGGGGTGGTGTTTGGACGGGTTTGTTGCGGTGTTCTTTGGTTGGGTCTGCTGTCGGGTGAGATACTAGTCACGTTTGGGGTGAGTTTTCTTTGGTGTTTAAGTAGGTTCGCAGCTGTGACAGCGGGGTGGCTACGGTGGTCGCCGCGGGCTTCTGCGTGCTCGGGGGCTGGCTGGATTCAGGGGGCGTCTCGGCTGGGTTCTGGGTCGTGGTGTCTTCGCTGGTTCCTGGTGGTGTTTCGCTGGGTTTGTGGGAGTTGCGTTTCGCTGTGTTGTGTTTCTCTTCGGCTGCTTGTTGGCGGGGGGTGTGGGGCTTACTGGCATGGCCGCCGTCGGCCCCAGACTGCGGGCGGGCGAGGCGGAGCGCTGCTCGTTTGCTGCTCGAGGTGTGCTCGCTTGTTTTCGCAGAACACCAGGACAGCAGGGCCCCGCGGGCTCCTTCTGATCGGTCTGAAGCAGCAGCGCAAGTGATTGGTGCATGGGTGCAGTTTTCGCGGGTAGTGTCCATGGTGTTTGCACAAAGAAAGCAGCGCGCTGGCTTGTGTTTTCGCGTTTCAGTCTTGTGGTCTCTGTTTTTTCTTTGACCGGGCGGAAAGCCTCGCGGTTTTGCTTGCAGTGAATGGGGCCGCTCGCCGTGCTTTGTTATTTTTCTGCATTCTGCCGGGATTCCAGGCTGGGGCTGCCCTTGCTCGGCAGTGTGGGGAATGGCAGCGCGGCTTCGGGCAGGTGTGGCGCCGTGTTATTTTTGCCTTTGATCTAGAAAAAAAAGCGCTGGTTTTCGCTAGCTCCTTAAGTGTGCCCAAATTCTGGCAGTTTGATGCAGTCTGCCCCTGTGTTTTGGTCCCGCTCCCCGAGGTTTGTCGAAAATGTTCGCTTTGTTTCTGCCTTGCAGTCGGATTCGGTGGTGATTTTGCTTTTTGTTAACGACCGCACTGCGACACACTAGTGCTGGGACACAGCTGGCGCCTTGGCGTTATATACTTGCAAGGCCTCTGCAGGAGTGTCGTTCTAGTCTCGTGTTCTTTTGCACATCTATGCCCGGCATCGCATGTCAATGAGGTCCGCGAGAGTTTGAGTTGATCGAGAGCAATGGGCATCGGATGGCGAACCAGGAGCGATTTGAGTGAGTGATAAGCGTGCCGGATTCAAGTGGCGCTTTTGGATTTGGTAGGACCAGCCCTCGAAGGCTATGCTTGCATTTGGTAGCGTCAGCACTCGGGCTTACGGTGCTGCGACCTCATTTCTTTATGCTTTTTTTCTCGTCTTTCAGACACTTTGTTTTGTTCGTTTTTCATTAGTCTTTCAGCTGGAAATCGATAAGTTTCTTGGAAGTTTCCGATAAGTTTCCGTGTCCGGCGTCCACCGTGGTGAAAGTAGCTAATTGTCCTCGATCATTGAAAGAACCTCTGGTCAAAGAATAGGTTAAAACTAACATCTATTTGATCTTCTTGATGTTGAGGCTCAACTTGTACGATTACCAGTGCATAGAACTGCTAGTTGATCGTGATGAAAATGCTGGTGAGGACGCTCCTTGGACGAATTCTTGTGTTTATGAGAGGGGTTTTTGCAATCGGTATGTCATAGCAAAATATCATAATCAGAGAGGCTACTTCCACATGGGATTGATGTTGGGCCATCTTTATATTTAACCCTATGAGAGATGGAAATATCCACGACTACTCTGTCCATTTACAAGGTCTGTCTTGAGGGCGCGTAAAACAAGTAAATGCTGATTATATTTAACCCTATGAGAGATGGAAATATCCACTACTCTGTCCATTTACAAGGTCTGTCTTGAGGGCGCGTAAAACAAGTAAATGCTACTGATGAGAGTTGTATGTCTAGTGAAGACACTGTCACAGAGATGGAAATAACCACTTCTAGTCTGTCCATTTGCAAGGTCTGCCGTGAGGGCGCGTAAAACAAGAAGCAAATGCTGATGAGAGTATGTCTAGTGATGTCAGAGTCATAATCCATATCTCTCTGTGCCGGTGTCTGAAAATTGGATTCCCACTTCATAAATCTAGTATCAGTTTATGGATGTAAGTAGAAGTAAGTTGTAGATGACGAACGAGCCAATCGTATATCTAGTGTCAAGAATGCCCTATGCCTATCCCTCACGCTAACGAATACGAATCCACCTATGCTTACTGTGCAGGATAACTTTGGTCATTGACATTGTGGCCTGCTGATGCGAATTTGATTGCGCGGCTTAAGGCTAAGCATTCACCCTTGTTACCCTATAGCTATACCTTCAACACATAGACGAATATCTCGAAGACTCTTTGTTTGTAGGGCTATAAAAAGTCCTTTCGACATCATCGTGGTTCGTATTTTATAGTGTACAACACATTCTCGCTCATCAAACGGAGCAGCTATCATCTTCGGATCTACATCTAGATCTACCAGAAGATCGTAAATGATTTGAACCTGCAACTTCGTTCATCATGGAATAAACATAAGTGGTAATTTCATTGATGTACTGTTGCTAGTCGTTTTTACATTGAAGATCATTGCAGTAGCATTGGCACGCATATTGACTCTACTTTTTACTGATTTCATCAATTCCGCCACGAGTTCATTTCATTTTCGTTCATCTTCATACTTTTTGTAATACTTTTATCCTTCCAGCACTTACACCACCTACACGCACAATTATTGTCTCTTCTATATACACGTCTCTCGATCTTGTTCGAAGACCACTGAAGAACAACTAAAAAAATACTTAGAATCAGAACATCGTCTTCGTCAAAAAGAAAACCTCAAACACCATGAGTCGTTATTCAAACGGAAGCACCAGAAGCAGCCAGATGGATGAGGACGGCGATACTTGCTGCAGCGGTCTTCTGGGGATGGTCCCTGAAGGAGACGGATCTGGAGCTGGTGGGCGAGCAAGCACCGGACGAGCAAGCACCCGACGAGGAAGCACCAGAAGCAGCCAGAAGGATGAGGACGGCGGTCCTTGCTGCAGCAGTCTTCTGCGGATGTTCCTTGAAGGAGACGGATCTGCAGCTGGTGGACGAGCAAGTCGTCGAAATGGAAATGGTTCCGCTCCTGGTTCTTCTTTCCAAGCAGCTATCCAGGGCAACTACGCCAGTTTGATTCCTTCCTGCCTTCAGGTTGAACAAATCGAAGTGCGCAAGGGAGCCCTGATCGATTGCGTCATCTTTCAGATGCGCGATGGCACTCGCAATGTCTGCGGGAATGAGGAAGGAGGCGACGCCCAAGACCCATTTGTTCTCGAAGATGAAGAATTCATTTGCTCAATGTGTCAGGTGTCGCAGTTCATTCACTGGGCTGGGGGTGATGCCCTCATCTACCTCGCCTTCCGCACAAACAAGGGTCGCAACTTCTCGGTCGGGGATGCTAATTCTGTCGACCATGGAAACAAAACCTTTTGGAACGCTCCCTTTGGAAAAGTTGCTGTCGGTGTCGAACTGGTCGATGAAGACTTGGAAGGCCGCATTTGTCCTCCTTTGAAAGGGCTGAAGCTTGCTTTGTTGGAAAAAGTGCTCGACGAAGCAGATTTAAGACTCAACATTCTCATAGTACTAATAATTTAGAAGACGCTTTCTTGAGAAGTCAGTAGATCAGTCTAGATGTCTACTTTCACACTATGTATAGTTGTATACTCTGATCCGTCTTTACATTTTTGTGTTTTGAGGTAATATAGGGATTATGAAAGAAATAGAAGAGATGAAAATAGATATCCACCAAGAGCAGCTCTGTACAACTAAGTGTAAGGTGGCTCATTTGTTTCTTTTTCTTGTAGCCGTATACAGATGTTTTTATCTTGAGTTTAGGTGCTATAATCTAGATCTACTTTGTTCTTACAGCTCTTAGCTGTAAACATGAACAATAGCACAACGTGACCATCTTAGCGTTTACATCCTCCCTCATTCCTGTACTTCTCGGCTCTTTTCTCACGCATACCAGTTTTTCTGGTAGCTCTTCTAATAGATGGGGAGAAAATGAAGGTGAAGGCGTTTGTGAAAGATTCGACGTTGGCAAAAAAGCTAAAAGCTTCCGATTTACAAGTTTCCCGTGTCGAATGCCGTGCTGGCGCATTGATTGACTGCGTCACCTTCGTTCGAGCAGCTGAGGACAACTCAAGCATCAAGGAAAATGAGATTCGTCAGGTCGCTGGTAACCCAGACGGTGGTGCTTTGCAAGAACCCTGGGCCTTGGCTCCAGGCGAGATGGTGGTGGCTGCTAAGCAGGCTCTTGTTGGGGAACAACAGAACAATCCTGGTAAAACCGAGCTGTTAGCCTTGTCCTTAACAACGAATTTTGGGCGTGTCTGCAATTTCGGGAAATGGACAGACTTCTCGTCTGGACCGATCACTTGGACAAACAGAGCGTGCTATCGCGGTCCTTACCGTGGTAACGAACTCGTTGCCCCTGGAACAAGCGATGCAGCCAAGACTACGAGTGCTTGCATCGGTGTCGAATTGCAGTGGAACCAGGGATTTTGTCCCGGGTTAGTGGGAATGACCTGCCGAAGCCTGGATCCCACTGTGAGTAAAGCAGTGAAAGCGGATACCAAAAAGAAAACCCATTTTAAGGCTTTTTTCCCCTAAGAGTGAGTCCATCTTCAGACATCAGAGGCATCTTGTTGCTTGGGGCACCCTCCTCTCCAAGGGTGGAAAACCAGACCCAAGAAGATCACTGATTTTCAGGATGGATATGGAAGATTGTTCCCCTTCGTCCCCCAGCAGATCTATTATTTGTAGTTCTAACTATTGCCCTCAGTGTGAGTGTCAGTATGAGGAGATCGACGTGACAGAGATGGGGTGGCCAGAAGACAGCGAATACCCAGGTGATGCAGTCAAATGGATCTGCAATTAAGGCCTCACTTAATCCATCTTTTAGCTCTTCATCTGCACGCTGTTTTCAAACAAGTAGAAAAGTGGACACATATGAGGCAAAAGATGGGCTAGTTGTAGTAAATTGATTGTGAGTTCTAATGTAAGGAGTGTGACGAGTGGGTCTGCGACGAACTGGCAAACTGTGAACATGATAAGATTCTCTACTGCAAAAACTGCAATTATTGTAAGCACGCTCCCGGATTTGGATGCAATGAAGATGATGGAGCAGGCGGTGATGGAAAGAACTTAAGGCTAGTAGACACTCACTTCGAACACAGTCAGTCTGGTGTGACCACGAGGTGTCCTGACCCGTCGATGAGATTAAGCAACTCACGCAAGAACTGCAGATAGTGAGTGTCTCGCGTTAAGAAACGAAGAGAAGCGACCATCGTCCTCGCGCAAAAAGAGCAGCTATCGTGTTTCAGGTGCATCGCAAGAGCAAGGTCTTCAATTAAGGCTGAAAATATTTCATTTCCAAGAGTCATTTTTCTCTGTATAGCTATAGATATTAATGAATGTTAATCCTTCTTAAAAAAATCTTGAGAAATGGGCTACAGAAATGATAATGAAGTTGAGCAAATATCTTGAGTTCTAATTGAAGCTGGTCTTCACAATTTGAAGCGTCTGCCTCTCGAGCTGCGTTTGTATTACGAGAATAATCGTCGACTTCTCACCTTTGCCCTTGGCGATCAGTTAGGAGGTGACGAAAACCTCCGTGACAACCCTTTATTGGTCGGCGTCACCCATCGCGACATGATTCGCTTCATCGCACAATTGGCCTCCAATCCAGACCGATACTTCTGGGAAGATCAAGCCCGAATGTGCCCGCCTCCCGCTGTTAAGGCTGTAGTAGTTGATCATTCACGCGATATCGATAATTCATTCATTCTTTCATATGAAGATTCTCCTCGTATGTATTAGACTGATTCATCTCAGCACCTACGCATAATTTCATCCAGTATATAAATATAATTTCCTTCATGCATGATAGATCTTAATTTTGTTTCTTTTCTCTTATTCGCTAGACGAGAGCGAGACTGTTTCAGTTTCTGTCATTATTGCGTTCTGAGTTTACAACCAACAGGCAGGTGGCCTAGAACAATAATGAAACTTGAGAAAGTGAATTCTTCAGCTACAACTCAGACTCACACGAGGACGATCAACAATCATTAAACGAGTTTTCTATCTCGACGAAAGCCACGATTACCACCACCTTTTCCCCTTTCTCGCTTCTTCGACTTCTAAAACAAAGGGCCGTCTGGAAAAAGATGAGGATCCGGCATTTGGCTTGCGCAGATTGGAACTTTTTCTTATGAACGGTGATCCTATTTTCGGTGCTGAGTCTGGAAAGCGTCGAGCGAGCGCCTTGGAGAATCAACTCACCCCAGAGAAACTCGCTCAAATTTTGCCGAATGCTGCAGATGATGATGTACTACTTAATATTACGAATCATGCTTGTTCTTGTTCAGTTTCAGATAAAAATTTCTAGGGTTGTTCTACTTCATGTAGTTCATCTACTGGTGCTCCTTGAGCATGCTAGAAGATAGAAGGTCTTGAAAATCTAGGTACTTACTTGAGCATTAAACTGTCAATAGAACAAGTTCTTCAGACATCTTCAGCGTCTTCACGCTCGTCAACATTTGTTCTCCTCCGGTGTACAGCACATTTGATTCGTTCCTCACATCCGGATTTTTCCCAACAGCAAAATCAAGTCGATTTGAAAGATGTGGGGATTACTTTCGACGACACGGGTGCTGGACGCAGGGCAGTGGGGCCTAAGCTGTCACCTATTTGGATGTCTGGGGAACTGCCCAGTCATGTTTGCGAGGACGAGGACTCGCAACCAACGGCTAAGGATTCGATTATGGCTTGCCGTAATTCATCTTAAAATAAAGGCATCTTTGGATACGATTTCAAGGGGAATACATGTCAAAGATGCGTCTTAAGCTGAATATTATCGGTATTAAGCTCTAATTTCAAGGACGCCAAATTGGTCAACAACGTTCGTTCCTACTTTGAGCAAGAGGCTTTGACCAAGGTGATTACCGACTTACAACCAGATGATGGAGCTGCTGATGATACTACAGGAGCAGAAGGAGCGTTGACGGCTGATGAGAATTTGTTGCGCAACATCGTCCCACCTTGGATCAAGTACGAGGATTTCACGATTGGGGATTTGCGTGCGACTGGTGCAGTGCCGATGGCGCTTTGGAGCTACCATCGGGAGCTTTTTTCCCTGACTGCGGAGTACGTCTTCGTCAATGAAGATGGTGAGGAGCTAAATTAAGGCTCCTTCCGGGAATCCTTTCCATGATCTTCAGAAGCATCTACTTAATTATCTTGCGGCACTCCCCTATCTCTAAGGGAAAATCAGACCCAACAAGAGATGCTGCACCCCTCTAAGGGAAAAACAGCCCCAAGATGACTTTCTTCAAGTAGTAGATGGATTCCGGGAGGGTCAAGATCTTCTAATTCAAGGATGAACAAAAACTCTCGGAGATTGATTACCACATTGCGGGACTTTTTCTGAAACCGCTATTTGGCAAAGATGACAAGCGGCCCTCCACTCGAAACAGTTCAACTTCCAGGAGAAGATCTTCGTACCTACTACTTTGTCACTTACGTACTATTCAAGAACAGCCAGGCCACGAATTCTACTTGTCGCTGCTACTTCCGATGAATGCTCACTCTGTCTCTGTCTGAACACGCGCCGCCCGCCCAGGAACCAACGCTGATATATTATATATAAGAGGAGCATGCCGCACAACATTGCTGCAAGCGCCACGCCCAGGGTATATCGCGCCGGTGATTGCCCATTTTTGTGAATGCTAGCCGCCTGCGTAACCGCGATCGCCCATTTTCATGAACGCGGCTAGCCACACGCGTAGGTCGCCCATTAGGACTAGACATAAAGCCCGCCGCGTAGCCGCGATCGCCCATTTTCAAAGTTTGGCGCCCGCAGCTTACAAGTGAGTGGTCGAGCAAGTAACGAAGATCGCCTGCTATTTTGAATCATGAAGATGAGTATGAATGATTGAAATAGAATAGGTCCCGCGACGCTCAAAGCACACAAAGTAAATTAGCCGGCTAATTTCCCTCGATGGTTCGGAGATCGTTCGCAGTCCCTATAATTTGCAATATGTTATATATTGATATTGATGATTCTCGTATTACTCACGATGTAACAAGCATCAAGGTATTACTTCTTCCGCTACAGGAAAGAAAAAGCGCACCACTACCGCTAGTTCTTGTTACTAAGACTAAGTACTAGAAGTTGCAGAAGTAGAACTAGAAGAGCCTAATGATCCTGTGCTCATCCCCTCCTAAGCTATTCGGGATGCACAGAATAGAGTCAACGTCAATATCGTTCTTAAATCATTCATAAACAATACTCATACTCAACCTCAGCGTGAAACATTTTCTCCAGGCAACGTCGTAGTTCTTCCGGCATGGATGAAATCCAGCACATGGTGGATGATGAGTCCCATCCCTATTTTGCGCTGACGCACGAGCTCGCGTGTAAACTCGCTGGCTATTCGTCCTTAAATCAGACTGACGCCATACGTTAAGGCAAGTGCATGTTGATGAAGATGTTGTCAATAAATACTAGTAACGGAGTCGAATAGAAGGAGCAGGTACCGGCGGATCTCGATGTGAAGGATCCATGACCTAACCTAACCTAACCTAACTAAGAACTCATCAGCCGCATGTAGTTCATCGGAAACAAAATCAAAAAGTGGTAGTAGCACCAGCCGCGTCTGTCGTGACTGTGACGCGTCATACTAATGATAGGTGAGAGTGAGTAGAGTTGTAAGAGAGTCCCTCGTGTGTCGTGCTGGGGATTCTCTTTCTCAACCTAGTATGTAATGATAATCCTTCTACAAGCACTAGCACGCCCACCCACACTCAAGTTCCTTCTAAGTTATGGCTTTCTACGGCGAGGATGGTCCTCGAGTCTCCCAAGTAATGGATGCGAGAGTTGAGGACGAAGAAGTTGAGATGGCTGCCCACATTGTGAATGCATTTTATGGCAAGAACCCTCTGGCAGTCGACAGCACGTGGACGCGCTTTATTTTACGGGTTTCCGAATTACATCCCTCACTACCTCCATCCCTGGCGCTTTTCCTAGTAGAAAAGACGCTAGGGATGTCCGGGATCGGGGGAGTGTAATTCCGTAGCCTCTAATTATTTTGGATGCACGCAGGAACTTTGGTCGAGAAATGGATGAGTACCGTTCGGGCGAACTCGGTGGTGGGGAATTGGCTTTCCTGATATTCCCGGTGGGAGCGCGCAACAAAGGGCAAGACGATCTAAATCAATTTTTCGACCTGGATGCGGAACAAGTTACAGAGTACTCTGAGTCCGACGGTTTGTCGAAGTTGAACAAGCTTGTCGTGTGGCACGACAGCAAGAAGGTTTTGGGCATGCAATCCTTTTGGAAAGCTGCTGCGGAGGACGGCTTGAAGGGCTATCCCGTGCGCTGTGATTTAGCCCGTGCCTTCGGACTCAGTGGGCGTTGGCTTGTCCGCGAAGAGGGCGAACAATGTTCGACCTTCTACACCTTCAACGACAACTTTACATTCGCTCGCTCAGATGCAAAGAAGTATGGAGACGCCACGTTTTACCGCTTGCAAACTCCCCTCAATTTAAGGATTGGATGAACTATTGACCACCTAGTAGACCTCTCATCGATCTATGAGCATAATTATATATGTTCCAGGGGTCAGCGTCAGGGGTCGGTTCCTTTGGCCGTTCTCTTCCACCACTGTGCTGCACCACAAATCCATCCACAACGGGGGGGGCCTCCACCCCTGGAACATCTGGAGTTTAAATCTATGCTGAATCTATGAACGTGTGTTAATATTCAATTTCAAGTAGGAAAGTCTACCTCATAGATACGATGTTAGGGGACGATAGATAGTTAGAGTGAGTCATAGATATGTTAGGGGATAGTTAGATTGGTCAAGAACTTTCGACCCCTGCTAATGAATCCTGAAGTAGACCCGCAAAAAAATGGAAAAAAACGTACTGAAATTGGAAACATGCGCTTACCGGAAAAAAACGTTGCTGTGCCTTGTTCGATGACCAGCACCGAAGCTGCGCCTGGGTTTTCCTTCAACTCCTCTCTATTAAGGCTTGCCCTAATCCATCTTCTGAAGCATCCTGAGTAGCCTTTTCAAGGGGAAAAGGGGAGCGTGATGCTTTTCAGGATGGATCAGAGTGAGCTCTAACTCCTGGCACCACCGACAACATTTTGCGTGATCAGTTCTTCTTCGATCCTTCGAACAGAGACGCAGCGCCTTTCTTCGAATGGCCAAGCGAGGACGATGAAAACATGGTGACCCGCCAAATCATTGACGACATCGACTTGTGCCCATCCTTACATGGTCTTTTCTTAAGGCTCCTACCCCTAATCGATCCATTGATTCTTCTTCTCTAGGCGTAGGCTACCTCTTCTCTAGGCTACCACAACTACTTAGGGGGATTCCTCTAGAGTGATCCAGCCCTCTAGGTAAAGTATTCTTACTCAAGACAAAAACTATAGTAGTACTCGTAGTTCACGACAGGTGGAATGGATTATAATTATTTGATATGGATGTTGCTGGTTCTAATTTTCTGTTCTATCACTTGGCGTGTCTTGGCACCGCAGCCTAAGGATCAGGCGATTGATGTGAACGGTGAAACCGTTGCGAAAATGAAGTGGACCCGCGTCGACGTTGAAGGTGGCGAGGAAGACAACCTTCCTACTGATGTGAAGGCCCTGAAGCGTTTGCGCGACGAGGTGAAGGTTACCACACTGGAATTGCAGGACGATGAAAGCATCGCGCAAGTCCGTGTTTATGTGAACAATGGTGGTCAACAGGAATTCGTCAACGCGCAGGGTCTCGACCACGTTGCGGGCGTAAGGGTTGTCACGACAAAGAAACAGGTGCTGCTGTGCGGAAATACGGATACGTTCTACTCAAAAGATACGCACCATGAATTCTTGGCCTATTACGACTTCAACTTTGATGTTCCAGATGGGGGAGAACAAGATAAGGTGTTTGCGGGATTTCATGGAGGTTGCCGTAACGGGAAACTTGTGTCATTGAACGCGCTCAACCGCAAGGAGGCGAAGGGATTGTTGGCGATTCCTACCGCTGGGGAAGATTGTTGAGACTAGATTGTTGTATTTAAGCCATTTGTAATATGCAAGTACCAGCGCACCTAGCAGGGGCTAACGCTGAGGTACATATTGAGTGAAACTAAATCGGTACATATTAAGTAAAACTAAATGATTATGATGTAGAAAATAAAATGTAAGTACTAGTACTAAATGACTGCGTCCTCGTTTCTTTGAAGCAGATGTCGTACTGTTGTCTCGGAGGAGGTCGAGGTATTTCCAGCGAGCATTTGTATTCTAAGCCGTGTAGAAAAGTATCATAGTATCCTCGTCTACGTATTAACGATTTTTTTTTAGGTGCACGGACGGCGTCTTCAGAGAAAAATTTTATTGATCATATCGATATGTATGAGGATATTAACGGTGGATATTAAGAAGCTTAAATAATAAGAACAAGAAGTTTATCATCGCAAGTTAAAGTAACAGTTTTCAAAGCAGTAGAATTTGGGGGTGTTTCTACTAGAACCAGGACAAGCAGTGACGATTCTTCTAGCACTTTTACGCAACTACTTCATTCTCTTGTTGTGCTCCATGATTGATTGTTCATCGTCCTCGTCCTGGTTGTTACGAAAGAACTGTAAAGTCCGTCAAATAAGTGACGCTAGCGAATACGTAGATCGCGATAGCTGAAGTGATTCTAGGATACTAGAACGACATCAAGGACTCATAATTACAACACATCATAATGCAAATGATCGGCATATCTGGTTTTGAAAAAAGGAGTAGAATGTATCAGACAGAAATGATTTGCGCAACAGATCTCCTGTACTTGCGCAACAGATCTGTATTTCTAACGTAATTTTTTCAATTTTCAAGAGCGAGAAGCCAGTGAGGACGCGACGTCCTAGCGTATGTATTCACCTGCTCTCTTCTCCTACTTATGAATGTGGTTGTGCGAGTCCTCGATACTGTTCTGCAAGTGAAGGGAACAAAAACTGCAGGAGCAATTGGTAGTAGGTGTGATTACTTGTCAAGGGAACTTCAATTGAAGTGAAGGGTACCACTGCAGGAGCAATCTCCTCGGTCTCTAACTGAAGTCGTACTCGTGCTATGAGGTGTCTCTGTCTCTGTCTGTATCCCCTATACCGGAATCGCCTGCGATGAATACATAGACTGACAAGAATGAAGAAGAGGCGTTGTAACAGAGTACTTTTTCGTCCCCAATGACCGGCGCGGCCTCGTCGACAATCTGTCTTACTTTTCCTTTGGCAAGAACCCTCGGAAGATGAAAGAGACGAGACGCGTCCCCGCTCTCCACTCCTACTTCCTGGGAAGTGCTCGCTATTACTTGCGCCGCGGCCCTCCTCTTCCTACATGACCTACTCAAAATAAATTTCCCTGCCGCGAATAAGCGAAACCACCATGGCCTGCCAATGAAGAGGTTTAATATTTCCTTTTTTTCATTTCGATCAGCTTCGACCAATCAATGTAGCAAAAGATGAGACTCCGTCACCAACACGTCGTTTGTTTTCCCGCGTCTTAGTTCTGTCAACAGTTGCCGGTGGTTGAGAATAACCACGACTAAAGACGTAGGATGATGATGAGCACATCTAGGAGTTGCCAACTGCTGTCACTAGGCACGATCTCGACGACGAGGACGGTTTCATCGACACTGTTGGTGTCCGTCACTGGCCTGAGACCCAGACGAGCCTTTTTTAGTACCCTCTTACCGGTCCGTAGTGGTCGAACCATTGAGTATTCTGACTACGCAGACCTGCTAAACCGAGACAAGTGCACAGCTCTAACGTTAAGGATCGAAGAAATCCATCTTAATAGCTAGCATCTTCTTGGTTCCTTTTCTCAAGACTGCTCTAGCTCTGCTCTCATCCCTAGAAGTGGCCAGCTCGATAAAGTAGACCGGAAGTCACGCACCAGGATGCTCCACAGATTTCTGCAATCAGGTGCTCCACAAGTAGATGGACCTCTAATAACGGTTCTGAATCAGGTCGCGGGTTTGCAACATGACCTTCTTCCCGACACTCTGTCTACGAAGAAAGACTTAGTCCTTCATCCGAAGCACGGTTCTTTGGCTCTACAGAATTTGGACGGGCGAAATGGGGTGCAATTGCTGCAAGGGGTTAATTATGTTAATACTGTCGTGGTTGAGAATGACGAGAACTCTGCATCTACCAGTAGCTGGCACTCGATCATCAGAAAGAGAAATTGCCCGCGGTTCATCTTGGGCAAATTTTTGAGGCACATTTATTCCCCGGGTGTGTTTTCTCACAGAAGACTGCCGGTTGGTTAACCTGAGAACGAAAACCTGATTTCGAACTATATCGATTTACAATGGATCCGATGAATGCACCCAATTTTTGATCATCATCAACATCATCATCATCCTCATCATCTTCAGGGCTTTTCCACGTAAGAAAGTAAGTATCAGAGTGCCGCTGCGAATGCAATGTCTATAAAACCTACTGCGCACCATCATGCTAAATCAAGAACGTGCTAAATCAAGAAAGTGCAGCCCTTGTCGATTCCAAAGCGCGGTGCTATAGTCTACAACAATCCCGATGAGTCTTTGTGGTTTGAATCTCGGGTTACTGCGGCAACGCTGGGCTTGATTGTCGGACACTCCCTCACGATTGCTGGTGTGGCATTGACTTTACGAACATATCTACTTGATTCAGATGATGAAGGACAATTTAATTTTGTTTGATGAAGTAGCTAGGTACTTATACCAGATAGATATAGATATAGAAGTAATTCTTGTAATGATGGGGACGAGTTGTTGTAGTAGTCAGTTGTAGTTCGTTGTAGTCGCGTACTTCTAGCTACGTCTACCACCAGGATACTGTAGATGACGTGTACTTGATAGTGACCGGTTCTGGCACTGTCCTCTCTGAGGATGCTATCCCACTCTAATCCTTGTGGCGAATATTCCAGCCTTGATGCCTTTAGCGCCAACGATTGGGGGTAGCCTTTTCTGCTATCTCATGTATACTGTTTGTTATGACGAGAAGCTTCCTTCGAGATGTTCTTGTTCTACTCACTTGTCGACTGTCAACACCTTTGACGAAGAACAAGATTTTAACACGCTAAGTTGTAGAGGTCCGTGCCATAAGCATACGGATACGAGTTTCAGCACCACGACTTCTTGCTATTTGAGGCCTTCTCATTTCCTCTTCATTGTCTAGGATTTCATCTCTAAGCTGGTGCAATGCGACGCGTGCTTGGTGTCACCGCCAGTAGACAGCTGGAGAGCATTCGCATAGTGCCAGCAACCGATAATGAGCGTGCTGGACTCACCAAAGAAGGTGGCCTTGATTTTGGTCATGGTTCCGAGCATGCGCAAGATGCACGCAACAGGGGGGTGGAACACGAAGCAAGCGAGGCGTCTAATTATCATTATGATTCACAAGAAGTACGAGGAGTACCAGTAGATGAAGCACACTTACGGTTGTAACACTCTTAATCACTTCCTGATCTAATCAGTCGACGCAGAGGAGGATTTGGAAGACCTTCGAGATCTGGACTTGCACACGACCGAAGAACGCTTTGAAGCGCTAAAATGCGTACGACTCGTCGTTCGATCTATTATTAAGGCGTCTAAGTCCAACTCATGATCTTTTGATCCGAGTAGAAGTTGTCCTAGTCGTCCTAGTGGTAGCATATTTTTAGCATTGTTCTCTTCGACGAAGGTGGAATCATGGTACTGATAGATGTAGAAGTACAGTCGTTTTATCGTCTCTTCCTCGTTCTGGAGTAACATTCTGGGTAATCTTCATACACGACGAGGACAAGAACCTGTGCTCCACTTTTGCATGCATGCTACAAATTATGCATTGGTATTACTTCCTCTAACTCACATTGGGAGTCTCGTGCTTTGTTGCTCAGCCGCGACCACCCTCTGATCACTGCATTACTGGAAGCGAATTTCGAACCGTGGGGAGGGCAGAGGAGAACTTCTACAGAAGAAGTTTTTCCAGCTCTACCACATCACACAGCTAGCGACAGCCGAGAGTCTGGTCCGCCACCTCAGATTGAAGCTAGAACGAGTCCCCTTGACTATAGTAGTTGTCAAACACAAGCGACAGTGGAGGACAGGGAGAAGGCGAAGGAGGAGGAAGTGAGAACTTCTGAAAATTATAGTACTAAAAATAGTTGTAGTACTGGATCTACTAGAACCATTTACAGCACGTCCTCTACCCCCTCTTCATTTTGGACAAGAATCATCAAAGACAAAGTTGATTATGCGACCATTCCTGTGCGTCGACGCTTTCGTGATCTTTTTTCGAGCAGAGGTCAACATGAGCAGCAGTCTCTTGAACAAGGGACGACGACAGCACGAAATCTAAATGACGAGGAGAAGGAGAAGATAAAAAGGAACTACAGCAGTGAGTCCTTCGAAAACGTCGAGCCTCAACTGCCATGTAGTTTCGGAAGCACCAAGTCTGCAACTGCATCCACACAAAAGATTTCAAGATTACCTCTTTTTGCAGTGGTTCCATTTGAGTCGGGCGAGACGCGAAAGATTCAGAAGGATGACGATACTAGCTGTGGCCCAGCAGCTCCGACAAAGAACAGAAGTTCCTCGATCATTTCGATCAAAAAAAAGATTTCACAAGAGCTAGAAGAGCAGTCTACTCCCGGAAATTCAGCCATAAATGCTTCCCTTGTGTCTGTGCTTTCTCGAAAACTTCTAGTGCCCCTTTCGCGTGGCAACCGACTCATTCGGAAACAAAATGAATTGGTGAAACTCCGAACTATTGTTAAGGCTCAAGAAAATAAATGTAATTCATTTTCTTCATTTCCAATGTTCATTTTCAACATCGGCGCTTTCCTACTTCTTGGGAACGAATCGGAAGAAATGAATTACTGAATCTGGAATTGTTTTGCGCTCGAATATTGCAAATGAAGATGAGTGGTTGGCTGTGACACACAACTTTCGGAAGTTGGGCGACGCCTTACGAAAATTTCATATCAACGAAAATCTAGACGAACGTGGTGTAGAACATAGACATAACAGGAATCATATGACGACAGAGACGAGTAGAAGTGGAACCCAAGGTTTTGGCGGACTCGGTACCCTGTCCAGTGGGAAAGCGGTATTCGATGAGACGAAATTTAAGACGCGTAAGTTGTACTTCATTGTATCAGTGATCATCCATCACTTACAAGGCGTCATGGTAGTTTATAATTTTGAAGTGACCACAACTAAATCTACAGCCTCAGACTGATACACATACCAGCGCCTCTAATTAACTAAAAGCCTCGACGAAAGGTCATGTGGATTCGCAGGCTATGGACTTTCTGCGAAACGCGCAAGAAAAACTCATTTTTGATGAGAGGGTGACGAATCCCAGACACAGCAAAGACTTCGCGAATCACAGAGATTTATGCTTAGTGGGCCTGGTCGTAAGAAAGTAAAAATCAGGGAGAGGGACATCGTGAACATGACGTCCCCTAATATGTCTCGTAGAAGAATTATGATCGAATTCACAAATGAAGTCTCCATATGAAGCACAAAATTTAACTACTCATCTTCTAACGCTTAAGTTCTTGAAGATAAAGGAAAGGAGGAAAAAGAACTCAGCGAGGGGCTCAGGCCCTTCCTCTAGTACAACTTCGTCTTCGCATCAAGCGGGGGAAGAAGAGCATCAGAACGACCAGCCTACAAAGGTCATGGACGACTTCAAAGATATTTTTGAAAGTTAAGAATCAACTTATACTTGTTACTTTTGAAATTTATTTACACATACGACCAGGACCAAGAGGTTTAGCATTTCTTGCTCATCACTGTCCAAAGGTGCCAGTTCCACGATCATGGCGTTCTTCATCTACTGCTAGCTTCTTACCTGAAGAACCCAATGTAGTTGAACATGATGCACATCGACTCGTCTCCAGAGCTGCCAGTATCACAGAAATACTGTCAGACCACGTCTCTATGAAAGGTGATAACAGGGGCAATAGCATGCATACGTCTCCTGTGGTGTACGACTTCCTCTCTAACCCTAGCATTTCGCATTTTTCAACCGCAAAACGCAATTGTTCCATCGCAGAGTGACGACTTTTATGTGCCCACTGTGGCTTCCTCTGCATTTGGCAGATTTTGCAGGCGGAAAGACGGAAACTCGAGAAGCTAGTGAACCTTCGTTACGGCCCATATTATAAGGATACTTGTTGTTGCACTTGTAGTTTTTAGCTAATGATTGAACTACAAGTTGTCGGGATCGATGATGATAAAGTATATCGCCTGTTAGTGGTCGAAGACACTTTATTCATACAGTCAAAGTTTGTCTTTTGTCTAAAATTGTCGTCGTCTGCTGCTGCATCGTAGAGATGTCTGAAAGTAGTTTCCTTCTTCCTCCCGACGTGGGTTATAGATATACTCACAGAATAGGTAGTCCTGGTGCTGGTCCTCTTCTAATTACAATGCAAGTGCTGTACCAAGGGTTGGTGTATTTTGCTTGCGGCCTTATTACTTTGACGACGGGCATTCTGGTACACAATGTTAAGGCAGCTGCCCCTATTAGGTCTCTCCTATACTACTGTTCTTGAGGGGTCATCGTCCCTATTAGATCTCTACTATAGGGACGATGACCCCTCAAGAACAGTATGCACCCCAATACAAGGAAGATTTCCACAGGAATTTCCCAATACGAGGGAGATTTCCACAGGCATATGCTTGAGGGATTTCCACAGGGGAGAGGTCTAAGAATGCTCATCATCGCTTGCTGGCTAGTACGTGGGCTGGGTTGGAGGACATGAGGAATGACGTCACCCACCTGGACAAAAGTCTTGGTGATGCTGTGCCCACGTCTACAACAAGCGTCAATGGCAAAGAACCGTCGAGGAGAAGCGAAAAATGTTAAAAATTAATAACAGTCTCCTGATGAACAAGTAATATCTATGTATATTTATAGGCGAGCAGCAGGAGCAGGAGAAGGAGCACATCCACATGCACATGCTGGTGCTGGCTGTAGTGCACGACTTACAAGAGGGACTAACGAGGCAGGAACAAGACGAGTAGTTGCAAAGGATCCCTAGGCGGAGGACTGTTGCCGACTAAGAGAATCTAAGTCTTAGAGACGCGCTGAAATAACGCAAAATATTAGCAGGATTCAATGAATCATTCCGTTTCCGAATCCGATTCATCCTTCTAGAGAGCTACCCTTTTTCTAGAGATCAAAGACTGAAAAAGGGTAGTTGGAAGCTCCTCCATATTCTTCTTCATCTTGAACTTGATCATGTTGAACTCTTCTGTCAAGAGTTGCAAGAGTTGCGTCCGTCTCCGTAGTCAAAATGAACAGTGAGATAGAGAGAGAAATTGGAGGTACTTTTATCTGTAAAGTGTGAACTATTTTGTGGAGGGCATCCATGATAATTGCGAGATGTCTACTCTGTGGTCGTGGAGGTAAAAATCTCAAGACGTTTACTCTGTGGAGGTAATTTGAAGACGTCTGCTGCTCTGAGGAGGTGATTTGAAGACATCTCTGTTGTCTGTTTGAAATGAGTCTTGGATGACTTTCTGCTGGAGCTTCTCTGTGCTGGAGTTACATCACGTATGAAGTTACTATTATTTTCATTCTAAGTCATTTGCTTTATTTGGTTTTCTAAGCAAGTTAATTATGATATTATTTGTATTTCAATTTCTAGCATGAAAAACGACAAACTATTTTCTTGAAAAAGAAGATGCCTCCTTCTAGAGCGGGTATGGACATGGTGATGATCATGCAAAGACCCGTTATGATTTGTCTCCACGCCCACCATGCCGGATAGTGCTACCAATGTACGTTATCCGGTTCAATCTTTCTGAATAGCATGCACGTGTAATTAGGTCATTTCTTATTGCTCTAGGCCCCCTATGCCGTGTAAATAACTATCTCTTAGTTGTTGAGCCATAACGGTATCGTTGACATTGACACGAAAATACTTCTTTGACTTCGACGAGATCGAGGTATGTCCTCCGCAAACGATGTGATAGTTATTAAATCATGGATATGAACATATAATTGGTCTTGCGTGCTCCCCCTCGTCTGTCTCTGAGATAGTTCGTTAGATTCTTCCGCAAACAGACAAGATCAAGATGTCGTGTCCTTTGGGAAAAATGTGCTCATTGTTGGGCGCCAGTACTTCTCGAGTACGCGATAAGCACAAGGATCTTCGCCTGTGGCGCAGAAGAAAACCTTACTACTCAGTGCTCCTGCTGCTCGTGGTCAAGAACAACATCTACGATCTAATTATGTCGGAGATTTCATCATCAGCAGAATCTAAAAAGAATCAACATGTTGTTCATCTTCTGGTTTGCGGTTTGTTATTTTCGGAAAGAAAAACAAGAACAACTCGAGAAAAAAGCATAGAAGGTGGTGCAGCTGCAGCTGGCCAGCCTGATGTTGAACAAGGAGAAACAGCTACAGCAGGTGGAGCTGGAGGAGGCGGTGGTGGTGTTGCGCGTGGTGGAGGAGGCTCCCCCGGTGGAGGTGGCAGCGGAGATGCCGGTGGCCCCCCCGGTGGAGGTGGCGGCGGCGGTGGTTCTCCGGGTGGTCGAGGACGTGGCGGCGGTGGTGGAGGAGGCTCCCCCGGTGGAGGTGGCGGCGGAGATGCCGGTGGCCTCCCCGGTGGAGGTGGTGGCGGAGATGCCGGTGGCCTCCCCGGTGGAGGTGGTGGCGGCGGTGGGACTCCTCGCGGAAACAGTAACATTCCTAGTCCAGCTGCTAGTCCTCCAGCACCTAGTGCAACTAGTACAACATCAAGGCCCTCCACCTCAAGCTCACCTACAACAAGAACAGGAGGAGTGGTTTCTAAAGGATGCATTGTGGCACTGTCGGTCGTGGGCGGTGGAATACTAGTGGGTGTTGCGATCGTGATCCTCTGTCTCTGTTGGCAGATCCAAATGAGGAGAAGAGCTGCGGAAGAACTACAGTTATGCTTTTCCTTCTGCTTGTTAAATTGATGTTTTACTTAATCATAAACACTTGATGCACTTAGTTAAAAAAGAAAGATACCCGGTTCGCTTTCCGTCAACTTTTCCCTACTGCCAGACTGTAAGTGATCGTCTCAATCTACTCTCACTCTCGTCTTAAACCATTCATCTCGGCTGTAGCTGCCATTTCATGGATCGACTCATGATCGCCGTCGTCTTGTAAATTTATTTGCGCTAAGTCAACTAAGAACTGCACAAAGACGGCCAACGTTGTCGCCTCCTAGTCCTGGAAGTGCTCCGCTTGGCGGCTTTTCCAACTTCCTCGCTTTCTCTTGGTTTTCCTGTCTTTTGGTTTCGTTTCATGTGATTCCCCGCGCCCCTCCAGAGCCCACCGCGCCAGCCTGCCGATGTGTGCTGGGGGATTCTGGAGGGGCGCGGGGATTTGGAGTGTGCCCGAGGTTCGTGGCTCGCAATTGGGGGAGGGTTTTCCTGAAGGGAGCGCAGTAGGCGGCGAGTGTTCTGCGGATTCGTATCATGCCCGGCAAGGTTGAACTTTGTCCGGATTTTTGCCGTCCTTGGTTGGATTTTCGCCATTAAATACCGACGACAAGGGGCAGGGATAGGGGTAGAGGCGCTTGCTCTTGGCTTGCTTTAGGCTCCTGGCTGTTATCGTTACATACCGCAAGGGATGATAGAGAACAACAACAAACTCAAAGGCAAAGGGTACATCAATTGACATGTAGTTGAACAAGCGAGCGGCCTTCTAGTACTCCTATATTTCTATCACAAGAGTAGGTAGCCGAAAACTGGAGATCAACATTACTATATTAGAGAGTAGTAAGACTCAGCAAGTAGACGAATCAGCATTATTATATTAATAGACTTTATTTAATACTCCTATTCCAATTCACACTATACTTCTAGTGCCAAGAGTAGCAGCAAGCAGTAGGTGTAGAGGGATCATTCAACACTACTTCTATATGAGACTGCTGACGATCTTCTCTAATAGATATACAACAAGAGCAGCGACAAGGACCGAAAGAACAGGAGGATCAAAGGCAGCTATTTCCTCGAATTCCGAGTTTCGGGTTTGAAGATTTGCAGCCTGAGCGAACCCAGCTAGGATCCTCAGGCGATCATGATTCGACATCACCTAAGACCACTTACTATAGTATGCAACGAGCAGGACGTAGTAGTTTCGTGGACGCAACAACTGCGACCACTGCAGCGATGAAATCTCGTCATCAAGATCTTCAAACGAAAACTGTATTAAACGAGAACGCTAGAAGGAGCATCTTCGAGGACGAACACAATCAGATTTTTGAAGAAATCGCAGCTTCCCTCAATGTGCATGTCGCCGGGAGGAAGACCACGGCGTCGAGAGTTCTTGAGGAGCACGAAGATGCAGAGACCTCCGCGACGTCGAGGGTTCTTGAGGAGCACGAAGATGTAGAGACCTCCGCGATGTCGAGGGTTCTTGAGGAGCACGAGGAAGAACAAGCACTTCTTCTACATGCATCATCCAGGAACACAGAAATAGATAGTACCAATCTACTTGTTCCTGGGGGTGTACGTGTAATTGGTATAAGCCGTACTAGTCGTGGAGCCACCGTTACAAGTGGAGAACCAGTGACAAGAACTTCTTCCTCGTCTAACGCGAAGACGAACACTACGGGTATGCGTCAACTAGATGACGTGGAGTTTACAGTATTTAATACTACACAACTACCTGTAGAACAACAAGGACAAGAAGTTACACCTTCAGTACTTCTACGGCCAGCGCCGGGAGAACCACCACGTAAAAATACTCCTACTGCTACTTTGATTACAAATATTAACAACATGAACAGGGGTAGGATTAGTGGTCCCACTTCATCCAGGAGGTCATCAAGGACATCTCCAGAAGCGGCTGGAGAGGACCACCAGTCGTCCGACAATAGTTATACTTTTCCAGGACGTAGTACTTCTCCAGGCAATACACATACAAGAACATCGACGTCTAGTACAACATCTGCGACTACTCGCAAGACGTGGTCCACAGTTCCTCATACATCTGATATTATGGCTACAAGAAATTCATCTCAAGATGCATCTTTTTGAGGCCCTTTTCAAGGGAAAAACGTCTCAAAGATGCCACCTTTCAGGATGAAAAATAATAGTAGAGTTAAGGTCTAATTCTGAAGATCATAGATCCTGGCAGACAGAAGTAGAGACCTCGACGGGAACAACCTTTGGGCCTAGTGGCAGCGGAGGAGGCACTAGCAGGACTCAACAGGTTGACATCGTGGCAAACCTCGCCTTGCGAGAGTATTTGCAAGACTTGACAGGAGGAGACGAAGGAGTGAATGTAATAGAGAACTTGCAATTCGCACGTCCGGGAGATATTCTGGAAGAGGAAAACGGAGATATTCTGGAAGATGAGAATTTTGATAGGCGACCTCACGAAGATCATGATGAACAGTTAAGCTTAAGGCTGAAAATATTTCATTTCTAAAAGTCATTTTTTATTTGGTTTCCTTCGTACTAGGAAGCTATAAGAGAGTGTGAGACTCACACCAAGAAAATGATATATAAGTGCTTTGGGCTCATCTAAAACAGGATCTCGCCGCAGGGGATGAGGAGGACGAGGTAGCTGTATTACTACGACAGGGAGCTGAAGAGGACGTAGTTACCGCTGGTTCGTCCAACTTCAAAGAGGAAGAGGAAGATGGGACAACTATCAACTTCATTGACGTATCTGCAGCCCAAAACGCAATACGGAACCTCGGATTGTCAACCTTCGGTGCTGACGAGAACGAGCCGTTCTCTAGCAGTTCTTCCTCAAGACAGCCGGGGACAACGAGAAAATTAAGGCAAAGGCTACTTCTAGATTAATATAGAAAAATATAGTAGGTGATGTTCCACATCCACATAGACTACTTATGTGGTATATAAGTAGAGCCTTCCACATTGTACAGACTGCTAATAACAGGTATAGCGTTCTTTTTGCGTTTGCCTTTCTGAAGGAGGAACGGCAAACCAACGAACACCAAAAGCCTACCTCTAACAAATGGCTCTGGGTTTTTTTGGGAAAGCATTCCCCTGCCCACTATTGCTGAGGCTGCTACAGAAGACGAACACGAAGAAAACTTGGCATCGATGAATGACCACTTGTTGATGTACGTTCAAAAAAGTGGAGGAAGGCCACGGCCAGGACCACAAGGAAAACCTCCACTACGTGGTCCCTAAACCCTCAACGTAGTAGGCAGACGCGGCTCGGGCCACACGACCAGCGGAGGGCAAACAGTACCAATATGACAAGGAAGAGGACGATTAGTTAGTATGCTCTTGTAGTTGTTCGTGTAGCCGATGCCAAAATCAAAAATGATGATGCCCATAATGAAACAACTACACCTACTCAAATCGTGGTCAATAGTCCACATCTTCAATACCTTTAAAAATGGATCAACGACGAAAATCGTGTTCTCATCAGAAGTAGTACTAGTAGTGTATACTTATTACTTGTACTTCTAGATGTTGATCTAATCCTGTTTTTATTTTGCTGCACAGTAATTCTTCCTGGACCACCTGTGCAGGATCCATATTAATCTAATCTAACCACTTGTTTTTCAAGTCACCCACGTACTCGTACTAGTCGTACTCATATCTTCGAGGAATGCTGCCCAACTACTTACATCATGATTAGTAACCCGTGACGCACGCAGTGAACAACGTGCTTGTGCTAGACGAGTAAGTTGGATAGGTATCATTAAGGATAGATTCAAATTGTTCTTATAGAAGTAAATGAACAAGATGAAGATGAAGAATGGACGGCGGAAGCTTTTAACCGGAGCCCGTTCTACCGAGAAACGTGTTGAAAAGCACAACATCATGCACAGGAAATGAACATTTATACCCATGATAATACTTCAATCTCAGCAAGAGACGAAGATGTTGAAAAGATTGACGAGCGGAGAATTGTGGGTACTCGGGTAGTAACCTCCCCTGATAATCAAGAACCTCTTCTCGTGTATTTCTAGAAGTGCTACTCCGCACTTGTTCCTGTGTTCGACATGAGTATCGGTCTTCGAACATTTGGTCTTCAATTTGCTGTGGGTGTAGAATATGTGAATAGATCGGTTGATGAAGATGTGCTACTGCTCAGTCGACGTTGATCGTACTAGTATCGGACGAAGAGGAAGAACTAACGCAGTCGTATCTTCGGTTGAGTTAATATCGGATCGTCATTCACTCGTCGAGAAGCATCTCATGACCTAGTTGAGCCCCGCACCTCTACTGACTGCCCTTTCTACTTTCCATGTGGCACGACTATTTGATTCTTCTGCAACCGCTACCGCATTGACATTCAATTACGTCGCAACAAGACTGACTGCTATCGCAGCTTTTCTTCACTCTCATTCTAAACAAGAGGTAGGAGAAGTAGATAAAACCTGCTAGGTTTTTTCTACTGTATCAGGGGCGATGCAGCAGGGTCGTAGTGTACTGCTTCTTCGATCCGCTAGGTGCTGCTCTTGCCGACTTTGTTGATGTTGTGACTGTCGTGATTAAGAAATCTTGAGCAAGAGGGAAAAGACCAATACGACGACCTAAGAAGAACCTTAATTTTTAATGTTAAAAATGAAGAAAGCTTCAAAATCATCAACCATGAAGGCGTCCTCCAAATCGAAGCGGCAGGCTGACGAAATGTCGGGAGGCACCGGCACGATCTCAGAATTAGTTGCTGCTGCCGAGCTGGCCTTAATGGAGGATGAAAGCTCCTCACCCAGAAAAATTAGTCCTAGTGATATTGAAAAAAGTCCGTGTCGTGAGAAGAAAACACCTTCAAGGCCATCGTCAACGTCTTCTTCGGAACCTCGTGAAGATTCGGCTACGAGGAACCTCGTGAAGATTCGGCAAGATCAAGGAGAACAGCAGCTAGCTTTAGTTTTTTCGTCCTTATCTCAATCCAGCAAACAAGAACAAGATTTATTAGAGCAGCAGAACAAGCAAAGACTACAACTACAACAGCAACTACGACTACAAGCCGAGGAAGTCCAAACGACCTTGCATCAAGAAGAACAAGAAGTAGTACTGGCACTACGAGGTCGAAGTAAGAAGAGACGCAAGGAAGATCGCGACGAAAAACACCGCTCGCCCTCCAGAAAAACTAAGAAAGAGAAGTTAGAAAAAGAGAGGCTGAATGCCGAACGCCTTTTAGCAGAGTCTAAACCGACACCCAGTAGCAGCAGTACGCAATGGTGTCGGGTGGAACCGCCTGGCAGTACTACAACTACACATCGGACGAGCAGCTCTTTGTTACAACAAACCGAAGACAAGGATCATACACCTCAAGCCCAAGACAAGTTAGGTCGTCCCTCGACAACTACTACTGCACCAGGTCTTGTTGTGAATTCAGGCCTATTTTTATACGACCAGGAGCAACTAGAAAATCAACAGCTCTTGTTTGAAGGCAGCCATGAGACCATGTTGCGTGGCGTTTTAAAGCGTGAGGCGCAAAAGATGGATCAGGAAAAACAAGAGCAGCGAAAAAGCCAAGCGGAGGTTAACATGTATCTTAGAGGTGTGAATCTTGCGGCTGTTGATGAAAATAAAACCGGCGCTGCTGGGAAGTCAAAGGAGAAAAAGCGCAAAAGTGTTGATCAAGGTGGAGGTGATCAAGCATCTTCTCGAAAAAGCGCTAGGAAAAGTCGACGAAACAGTACAACTTCTGCAAACTCAAACACCGATAACAAAGATGCTCCAGCAACTTCCGGTGTACCTCCTGCCAACATCAACAAGAACAACATGACGAGTACAACTACAAGAACTTCTTCTGGTTCTGCTGCTCTTAATAATAGGAACACAAACGCGGCTGAAGGTGAACAAGACCCGTCTGCTGCGTCTGCAAGACCAAGTGTTAGCTCTGCTCCTGCGGAGAGTGTTGATGGGGCAGGAGGTCCTAACGAAGACACTCCTGTAAGCACTGAAACTTCCGAAGAGGAAATAACATCGGGCGCTATTTCTGTTATAGCAGATGGGCAGGTAAAAGGCAACAGTTTCGGTTTGGTGTTGGAGATTCAGCGTCCTCAAGCGGATGCCAGTGCGATCGCTATAGTGCGCAGTGTATATCCTGGAGGGTGGGCACAATCTCAGAAGATTCGCAGAGGTGATTTCCTAAATGGCGTTGGTCGTGTGGGGAGAGACTTCGCACTCTTGCCGTTGGAACAGCAGCTCAAATTGCTGCTGGAATCTAGAAGACCGCTTGTCTTCTCTTTCATGCGGGACCCGTCAATTATGATTGGGGGATGGAAACGAATTGAGTTTATATATAATAGGGTGGGGTGCAACTGCAATTCCAAATTTGAATAAAACGATTCTTGATCGATGATGAAAGTTATTTGTGAGATTTCCTAGTATTAGAAATAGTAAATCAAGAATATTCAAAAAGAACAGCAACGGTATGTTAATGTTTCTAGGTCTAGAAGGAAGTACTTCTACTTTCTTTGTCTAGTTCTAATCCCGAAAAGCCTTTGACTCAGGAAGCGCAACGCGAAACAGATACGATTGCCTTGCCTACCAGTCCGAATCAAGCTGTTGCGTATGCGAAATTCGTACGGGGTCCAGCAGGGGTCTGGATCGACCTCGTTCAGCAGGATGGGCCTTTTGATTTGAGCAAAGTGGAAATGCCAGGTCCAGCTTCGGCAGCGAAGATTCAACAAGAGCAAGCGAATAGTGGCAACGCAGGTAGTACAACAGCAGGTGGAGGTCGTGTCAGAGCAGGTTCTTCCGCTAGTGGTGGAAACACAAACAGTAACAGGGATGATGGCTCCTTAGTGGACATTTTTAGTAAGCATGATGAACAACCAGCACCACCAGCAACGCGAAATAGAACTCGTGAGGCAGCTAGTGGCACTGCTACCGGTCACAAGTCATCTACATCTTCTAGTGCTGCTGTTAGTTCGCCGAATCGAAGGGGTATATTGCGGACTTCTTCTGCGCCTGGTGGTCCTGGTGCCCAAGCTGCTTCCACCGGTGCCCAACCTACTGGACATCAACCTTCAGCACCAGGCCCACCCTCGTCACGACCATCTTCTCGCAAGATTAAGGCTTAGACCTTACTTTTTCTAATTCATCTATACACTTCAAGATGAATAGAAAAAGTAGGGTCTAACTACAGGAGCAGTGCAAATCCAGGTGTGAGAATCCAGACTGCTGAGGGTGAGTCGGTTGTACCTATCAGTTCCGAAATGCAAGAGGGAGGTTCTAGTGATGATAGTGGTGATTTGTCTTCGAATGCGGGTCCTGAGGATCAAGGATTGCATAACTATGAATACTACGTCAACAGTGGTGGAGCCGGTGGTGCAGGTGCAGCTGGAGGAGCAGGACCTGGACCAATGCACAATAACTCACCAGGAGGAGCTGCAGGACGTCGTTCTTCTAGAATCAACAATACACCAGCAGGAGCGTCACGAGAAGATGATATTGGTGGAGGACAGCACCAGCAGTATCACTACAATCTTCCACCAGGTGCTTCGGTATTGTCACAACAGGATCAACTCGAACTTCAACAGGACGGAGGAGGAGGAGGAGATGGTTATGGTCCGTATTTTGCGTCGCCAGGTGGGACGAGCAGACAATCAAGACGGGCGCCACAAGAAGAAGGTGAAGCGTCATTTGGGAAGCAGTTTCAACAAGGTGGTGACCATACTTCTAGTAGAGGCGGTTCTCGTCAAAAAAGTCCAGGAGCCGGCACGATTAAGCAGTTTGGGCAGATGGAAAAGGCGAATGCGTATTCGAAATTCAACGAGACGGCAGTTGGACCTTACGCTACTAGTGCCCATGAGCAGTGGTCCCTGAGCAAGTCCCCTTCAGGCGGCTACATGCGAAGTCCTCAGCCTGTTCCGGTCATAGGTCCGGCCACGGAACACGAACAGCGTAGAGCGCGACTCCAGAATGCGAAAGAAGGACTCTCTACTCGCAAAATCGATGATCCTCTAGACAACTGCAAGGAGGTCTTGGACAGTCTTACGTTTTTGAACTTGAACCAAGACACGCATCAAACTAGTTCGCAATTGCGATTGATCTCCAGGATGCGCGATAAAGTGTTTCGAGGCGCGACGGCAGATGACGTTTCTTCTATTAGTGAAGGCGCAGAGTCGACGCATGGGGTCGATAGTGCAGGCGGCGGAGGCTACGAGGCGGATCAGTTGTTATTGGACTACCAATTTGCGCCAACGTCGAACAAGAAGATCAAGATCGGGCTTAGTGGCAAAAAACCTCCGAAGGGGCAACCACGTGGAGCAGAGGGCGAAGCCGCGTGGAAGCCGCAAAATAATCCGGAAACGAATACGTTCGAAATCGGTCGTGCCACTAATGTGGTAAAAAGTCCAAGAGACGAAGTAGGGGATGATATGAAACAGGCTGCGGCAAAGGCGAAACAGAGGGAGGTCGAACTGAATAACATCGTGGATGACGGGCGTGAGGAACGTGTCTTGAGATTGCAGACGTCGCACATGGAGTCGCTGTATCAGACACAGTGGAACCAGATCTTCAAGACACTCATGCAAGCGAATAAGGCCAATCTAGAACGCGAGCACGACAAACAAAACCAGGTGCGTTTTGAGTTTTTCCGCTTGCAGGAGAGCGAACTAGAAAAGTTCAAGAAAGATCTGATGCAGAAGAAGCATGAATTCCAAGCAAGACAACTGGAACAAGCGCAAGCTCTGGATTGGTTGAACCAGGTAAAAATGCGGAAAACGAGGGAAGACGTTTTACGAGAAATTTACAGAAAAGGACAAGTCGCTCTTGACGAGTTGCTGAGTACCAAAGGCGGCGTGCGCCAGGCTATGGATAAGCTCAGAGCGGAAACGAAAACGGCCGTGCACAGAACTATGCGCGACATTGAGAGCACGATCAAACACGTCGCACACGAAGTCTCCAGTGCTTCTGGGATCGCGGTCAATCTGAACAATAAGGAGGATGGCGATGGAGACAGCAGCAGACCCAGGAGCCCAGAGGGGGAGACGTCGCCACGATCAGGCTTCCTGCTGAAAAGAGGAACAGTAGACGGAGGTGAGCTGGGAACGATCTATGCTGCAGCAGACGTTTTGGACGTTGGTCATGGACACGTTTTGGTAAAAGACGGCGCAATGCGGCGACGGTATGACGAGGAGACAGGCACCATATCGCGGGTCGTTCCGGGAGGAAAATCGCCGGGAGGAAAAAAGAAAGCGGGATCAGGTTAAGGCTTCAAATACTAATACAGACGAAGAACTTCTCTCCTAGAACAATAGGTGGTTACCGAATCCCGGACCACTTGTCTCATTTCAGCACTGTAGCAATCAATCGCTATCGCTTGCACTCTTCGGATAAAAATGTTATTTTTGCACTAGCTGTTGCTGCACTTCCGCTTGCGGTTAAACTTTTTTTTTTGATCTTCTAACAATCCGGGGAAGCAAATATGTCTGGCCCTCACCGAAAACTTTATGCGGGCTTCGCAGATGAGACTGGGGAATTGATTTTGATTCCGATGGACGAGCTAACAGAGGAAATGATGGCACAGAAGGGTAGTTTTGAACTCTTTGAAGAAGATGTTTTCGAGGAAGCAGACTCCGAAGGCGGTGCAGATGGAGGCGGCGGTAGTCCTGGTGGCGGGGGTGGCGGTCCTGGAGGGAGCGGTGGTGGTCCTGGTGGTGGCGGTGGTGGCGGTCCCAGTAGTGGCGCGCCTGGTAGTGAAGGCTTCCCCTCGATGGACGATATGGATATGGATTTTGGAGAGGGGGAGCACTACCCCAGGGGAGACCATCCTGAAATTATGCAAGGCGAGGGGAGCGGCTTCCATCCGACGTCGATGGCAAGCGGTGTTGAGGAACTATCTCCTACCAGAGCAGGAGCGTCAATGCGTGTAAGTCAACGAGGTCCTGAGGGCGAAGCTCATCAACGGGGTCCTGAAGGTGAAGGAGCTAGAAAGAGTCAAAAGCCAACAGTTAAGGCTTGATGATGCGATGCCCGCATTTTTCATATTCATCTTATAATATATTATAACCGCGAAAAAAGTAATCATTATTTTTTCCCTGTTCAAGCCATGGCAATGCATGCAAGAATCCAGAGCATGCATAATTTCAGAAATCGGAAAAAATCGAAATTCTCTATTATAATATTTGAAGCATCTTTGTTTCTTGGAAGGGTTTCCAATATTATGGTGTCTAAGACAGCGACAGGCGCTGAAGGCGAAAGAGGTGGTAGGCCCGATTTATATGACGCTCATTTCGCGCAAAATATAGTTGACAATGTCTTCCAAGACCGCGATGGCCTGAGCGTGGAAGAGCAGCTGAGAGGGAGAGGCGCTCAAACGGCAGCCTTTGCGGCACAGAGACATCCTGCGGGTCAAACACACTGGAAAGACCGGGTCAAGCGGGCATCGATCCTGGAGAATCAGCAAGTGGGCAGCGTCTTCGCAAAACGGCAAGCGCTGTACAAACAGCAAGGTGGTAGCAACAAGTACGTCGCTACTGGTGATAACGTTCCGATGCCGGGGAAGGCCAAAGATCCTAGGAAAATGGTGGACAAGTCGAAACTTTTGCCAGCGCAGAAAGCAAATTTAGTCGACGATACCGCTTACCTTACTCAGGGAGAAGTTAAGGTTTTAACAAGAATCCCATCTACTTCCCGCTCCCGAGCACCTTGGTCCCGTTTTTAAAGGTGGGAGTAGAAGAGGGCCCAAGACGCTGCAGCGGATGGATTTCAATTTCCCTTAGAAGTTCTAAACAAGCCACACTTGAAGATAAATTTGCGGATCCACAACGGCTGATGGGTCGCTCGAGTATCTATGAACGCGAAGACCGAGGAAACGTCTTTGATCGAGAGGAACTGAAGGAGGCACGGAGTCGTGTTGTGGCAGGTATAATACGAATGCATTGGACCTTCATTTGACGCATTTGTTCTTGACAACCAACTAGAACAACTACATGTACATCTTCTACATTGTTCTTTTATTTTAGCGTCCGTGGTATTAAGCCTAAAAATTTTTATGTAGCTGCTATGAGTAGTGAAAGTCAAGGTCAACATCTTGAACATCTCCCACTTCCATCAATCGATCCTACTCATGAGTCTGCACTCTCTCCCACCTAAACCTCTTAACAGTGACTGAGCGTGAGCGTGGACCTGTACCGAAGCGTATGGATGTCAAAGATGACACAAGCTACATGGCTGATGCTGCTCGACAGGGTCCCAAACCTGGGGTAGCGGAAAAGATAGATTAAGGAAAGCAGTTGTAAGTTTTTGGTGTTTCTGTTAATGCCGTTTTTAGTTTTGCATTTTTCTTATGTCTAATCTGTATCTGCGTAAGCAGTCTGCGTAAGGGTAAGCATCTGCCTACGCATCTGATAAAAAAGAGAAGTAAATGCACAATCATAACTAACGGGATAAACTACTACTTACGAGCATGCAAATGAACCTTCCCTGCTACCTCTAAATATAACCGAGAAACCCGTTGGATGCTGAACGTTTTGCCGCGTTTCAAAAAGCTGTCACGGGTGACGATGCTGAGAAAGCACGGGTTGCGGCTGAGCAGTTCGACCAATACGGTGTGCGCTTCGCGAACAATATCACAAAGGCTTTTTATGGCATTACTAGATTCATTTCGATGATACTCCGGGAATTCCAAATCCAATTCGTTCTAGCAGTAAAGATCCATCTAGCAGTAAAGATCCATCTTGCATTCCTCCATCTGATCTTGGAAGTAGCACTAGAGGTAAACAACTTTTGCGTAAAACAAGACTTTTTCAATCAAGATAAAGAAGACATGGAAAGGATGCCTTTCAGGATGGACGTACACGACTTACGTCTACATCTACATCGACTACATACTAAACATAACGAGTTGACTGATACTGAACGTCATCCTCTAATACTCGCATCGAGAAGCACCGGTGAGCAGAAATATGAGAGGAGCGCTAGCGGCAGTGGGCGCTTCGGAGGGATCGCCGGAAATGGGAAGCCCAAAAACCATTACATCAGTGAAGCCAAGCGCCGGATTCCTCAACTACAAGAAAGATGATGGAACTGCTACTGGAGTAATGGGAGCGCCGGTTTTACAGTTACGGGTCTTTACCACAAGAACATCAACATTGTTAGATGAACGGAAACTGTAGTTTCATTTTTGTAGCGGTCATGCAAGAAAGATCGAAGTTGTAATGAAGAAGAGTAACTACTTGAATGCTTTAACAATAATGTCTAGTACGGTGGCACTATTACTTCTAGTAGTTCTGCCATGGCTTATTCTAAGTTGCAAAGATCGTCTCCTATTCCGTCTTGTTCTTTCTTTTCGTTTTCCTTTCCATAATATGGAATAACACTATGCCAAAAGCGAACATAGAAACGTGATTTTTTAGCCAGAAAACGCACATAAAGCCCAGGAATCAGCTGGGTAGTATTCGCCTCAAAGTGGAAAACTTTCATTCAGAGACGAATGACGTACAAAAAAAGCGCTTTTTTTTGCGTTTTTTGTATGTGTATCAGGTGGAACCTATAAAGAAAGATATAACGAACACGAGGTTGTAGAAGTAGTTAATGATGATGATGCTCTTGAAGTTGATGTAGCTCTTCTTCTCACAGCATAATCTTTTTCAATAGAAGAAGTATTTTATTCTACTCTAATCTCATTTCCACCTGGCTTTGATCATCGATCGACGCCTTATGGGATGGACGCGAATGCGTATAATGCGCGCAGTAATCTTCGACTCATGGCGCTTCAGCTTGCACGACAACGTATCCGAAGATTAAGGCTGCTTGGAAGTCGACCTCCGCACCCTTTTATAATAACTAAGCATGATAGAAGATACTTGTCCTGCTTGAGACCTATCATGCCTATGCTTAGAGGCCAACTTGCTGCAATCCCTCTAAGGAGAGCTGTTTCAGGGCAACAAAAAGGAATTGGGTCACAGTCGCCCTTTGAGGAGGGTGAAGACGCGAGTGGCGACGCCTTCCCCGATCCCGAGAAGTCTCACCTTATGATGCTAGTAGAGATGCTATTTCTATAATTCCAGACTACCTTATTGCACGCATGGTGCGTGGACCTGGAGTGCGTGGAGGATAACATTGAATCAATACAAGATGCATTCCTATTCAATTCCAACCTAGTACAGGTTAAGGAGCTACCCCTATGTATTCTCATCAAAGATAGAAGTAGAGTGATGATTTGATTTTGAGTTTATTTATGCTTGGTAATCAACAGATTCAGAATACACAGTTGTCTTGTTAAGGAGACAACTACTACATCTACTACTCCTCTAATGTATCCGCTGACATGTACGAGAAAGAGTTGGTTCCTGCGGCATTGACGCTACTGGCGGAAGGACAGCCTGATGTTAAGGGTTGGAAGTTGACTTGACCTCTCTAGGATGAGCATATCTATGACCTTTTCAAGCGGGAAACGAAACAAGAGGATACGTATGAATGTCACAAGCTAGCTAGGTCACCTACTTGCAACCACTAACTGTGGCAACTTGCTACTCGCGGGAATGCGAGATTACGTCTTCTTCCTGACTGATAGGAAGGCTACTTTGTCAGCAACCGGTATCGAGACAACAGCAGACCATCCACAGAACCAGAAGGTGGTAGAATTATGGCTACTTACCCATTACTCTTTACACCTTGATTACTTTATACTAGTCCTAATCAATAGTAATTTCTGTGACTAATGTTGGCACTACTACTACTACACATTTTATTAATGATTAGTCTAATGATAGTACTACTACTACTCCTGACAGCCGGTGAGCACTCAGATACCATCAACTTGAAGAAGATGTTGGCATCACGGTCATGATCAACATTCAAAGACGATATGATCTTCGCAAGGGAAGAATGCATATGTAGTATACCATCTCCACATTCACATTCTCCTTGTTCTAATATACGTAAATTTAGACACAATTGCTCCTCAGTTGTATGCTAGTCGTCTTATAGCAGTTGTTGTATGGCGTATATGGCGTATAAGGTCTTGAAAGATTTTGTCCCTCTGTCTCCTTTAAAAATTTCTAGTTCAAACATCGACCCTGATTCTCTTCTTCTTCTAACACCTGCCGTTTACAAACGAGCCGGTGAGCACTCAGCGTTGCTTGAGGAGCATGAAGATCAGATCCGCGCCATGGGCTTTGATATGTCTTTAAGGGTAGGTTAAAGGTGCTCCTGTTACCGTTTGTTGTGGCTCTCCTAAGGGAGACAGGCATAAGAAACGGGGCAAAGAAACGAACACCCAAAACCTACCTCTAATGTCTGCGAGCCTTTTGGCCTCGACCAAAGACACACTGCTTCGATGGTCAAAGCAGCAAGATGCATTGCGGAGAAACCCTTTGCATACGCTTGGAAAGTCGACACACGGAAAACTTTTGATGGTATATCTTCTTCTTCACTTGTTAAAGCTTATCTTCACAGAGAAGATATTCATATGCAGTACAACTACAGCAGAAACCTGAACTTCATTGATCTGAACTTGTTACCTCCGATCTACTTGCTTCCCTATACTACGTTTACTAGGACCGCGCTCGCTTATTGGATGCACAAGCCCAAGAAATACGGGATAAAGCTGGAGCCTTAGTGGATGACAGAGGTCAGTTATGGCTCTAATGTCGAGATGTTGTAAGTTACTTATAAGTACTTATGTATTAAGTGAAAGTGTGTTTTTTTTAGCAAATCATGTTGAGAAACAAGATGAAGATTTTTTTGGATACTACGTAAGTCTAACTACGACTAGTTACTCGTACTCTTGCAAGGAGAAGCACACCAGCAACATCATAGTACAATACAAGAATTATTATACCGAAGATTAGAATCCTACTTTTTCCTCTACGCTAACATCTGTGCTGGAAGAAAAATCGAAAGTGCCTCCGCTTTTTAGTATTTGTGTTGTTCGGCACTTCTTTGAGTTAGTGGACGGTCCCGAAGGGCGGTTCTTTGACGTGATGCGAAACTACGCAAAGTTGCGACACCATCATACACCGGATATGCGTGGAACGGATTTGTTGCAAGACTTGGGGCGTGTCGCAGCAGCTCTGGACGCGATCCGAGCAGCGGAAAAGGAGCGGCCAGGCTACTTGAAGGCACTAGAGATTAAGGCCGCACAATAGGTAGAGATAATGATAAGCATTTGAATTTGATTTCAACTGGACGATCATAAGCATTTGATTTCAAGATTTCAACAGTTTCCCAGGTGGAGATGTTTTCTCTTTGTTTCCTTCTCCTTTCTGGGATTCTTTCTCGAGCTCTAATCAGAGGAATCAAAAGGGCGTAGTCGAGTTGCTTGAGGGGCAAGAAATTCAGGACGTGATCTTAGCGGTGAAGGAAGCGAGGAAAGCGAAGCCCTTTCTGAACGAAGGGGACTGGCTTCAGCATCTGCAGCGTGTGATTCCCCAACTGCTCTTCGTACGCAAAGTACCTTTGAATCTTCTCTTCGAGGCTATCAGGGAGTATGCTGGCCAGATGGAGGTGGAGACAGGACAGAGCTGGCTTACACAAGCCGTTTGGAAGCGGGCAAATCAAATCTTGCTCTTCTCGAAAATTAAGGTTCAGGTTCTTAGAAATGGAAGGTTTTGTAAGTCTATCACTATCTTCTCTAATATGAAAGAATGTTCCGTTTGTAGATGTAGGTACTGCATCGCAAGTAGTCTGGGTCGACGTGAGAGGACAGGTAGGCTCGTTTTTCTCAACCTCCTTCTTTCATATCTTACGAATACGTCTCGATCTGTACCTAATTTAGGCAAAAGCTTCCTTCTCTACCTAAACGTATCTTACCATTCTAAGAAAAAGTACTACGAAGCGAAAGCGAAAGAGCCAGTGCCTGAGAGTTTTATGATGGACAACTATCCTGCGAACTTTCGTGGTGCAGGTGGTGAGGCTGCGGCACAGGCGTTGAGGGAACTAGAGAAGTTAAGGGTAGGCTAAAGGTGTTCCTGTTGCCGTTTGCTTTGCCTCTCCAAGGGCGGCAAGACAGAACAAACGGGAAACAGAAGCACCAAGATCCTACCTCTAAAGAAGGTAGAGAAGGATCCTCAAGTCGACGCACAAGAGGTAGAGGCTGCTCGGCAGGCAAGAGAATTTTATGGCTCCTCTTGTTGCGCGGGATATTAATGTTGCACCTTTTGGTTCTATGCTTGTGCAAGAACTTTATTATCTACCTAGCATCTTGTTCCAGATCAAGAGCGTTTTTGTTTTTGAAGATGTCATGTCTCTCTCTCTCAGGATATTTTTTCCGGGTTTTTTGTAGTTAATACAGAATAAACATACTTCTGACACTGACTACTGAGTAGAATTCTGAAACAGAGACTCAGTTGTTAACACCAGAAGAACCATCTCTAAGAACTAAAGTCGATCAATATTTACCGTAGCGAAGGATCCGGGATGCATGGTTTGGGGTCAGCCATGGGTTCAGGCTTTTCAGACACTGGCTCAGCCGATGATACGGGAGACAACATGTTTCGAGGAGATAAAAATGCTGGCATGAAGATGGATGCATCTGGAGTAGGCTCTTTTTAAGGCTTTCCCTAATCCATCTTCGGAAGCACCCTCAGCAGGCTTTTTTTCAAGGTGAACGACAAGATGCCTAGGGTCGACGCGTCATGGGATGGATTAGGGTCGTGAGCTCTAATGTTTGCGGATGGATGCAGGTCCTCCAGGTGATCGTCGCTTAGATTCTGAGTCGGAGCTTGCTCTCAAACTCCAAGCAGATGAACCCGATTTGAAATCGGCGCGAAGCGGAAGCAGCGACAACCGCAATACTGTTCAAGACGAGCAGCAAGGGAGTGGTGGATTTGGGGCTGCAAGTCGTGGATTTGGGAGTGTGGGGGATCAACAACTAACGAGTGCTGATATAGGTGGCATCTTAGACCAGCCTGAGGGCGTGGACGAAGAAATTGCCAGTAGACCAGTGACTCCAAGAGATAAATTTGCCGGTGGGAAGCACAAACACCTAAAGCCACAGCCACGTGTACGAGAGGCAGCGGCTAAGTACAAGAATCCCAACGCCAGGGCGAAGCCTGGTGAAGAACCTGGTGATCCAAGAACAAGACAACCTGGTGATTCAACAGGTGGCGATCCTGCAGGTCTACAAGGCACTGAACCTGGCGATGCGCCTGTTGTGGCTGATAGACGCTTAGACTCTCAATCTGATCTTGCTCTGCAGCTTCAAGCGCATGAACCAGTAAGACCACCTGGTGAAGATGCGGTAGCGGATGAAGTTAAGAGCAGAGGAATGCGGGAGTTGTTGTAGCACATGTTAAATTACTTCACCTACTGATCACATTAGTTACTTTACTTTCTTGTTACGTCTTCTACTTCTTATATTGCAAGGAGTGAATCGAACAAACATCAATGGATACGTATCCGATACGCGTATCCTATTCATCATATTCGTATCTTATTCATCGTATCTATAATCTATTATCAATCTTCGTGTCTTTTTTTTCTGTCTGCAGCTTCTCTAATAAGAAGCTTTTTTCAGACGGTGCAGACGAAGGACAAATGGATGCTTATAGTCCTCGTAGCGAGAGGTCTGGGTCTGCTAGAGGAAAGTCTCCTAGAGGAGAAGTGACACCCAGATCGCCCAGAACAGCGGTAGAAGCTCATACTCAGCAAGTGGACCTTAAGAGACTAGTCTACAAGAACTAGAGGGTTTGCAAACAAGTTCCAGTTCAAGTTTGTTATTGTTACAAGCATGAACATGAAGATCAAGATGATCAACAAAATAAAGTTTTTACTTCTTGATATATCGTCGGTCAGGGAAATACTAGTACTATCTAGGCAACCAAATTGCCGAAATTTAGATTCGAGCCATCATCTTCATCTGCCTCCTCATCTTCTAACACACGGAATATTGCTGACAAAAAGGACGTCGATCACGTAAAAAGAAGGATCCCTGTGGCTGGACGCGACAAATTTGGGCATATCATCAAGGACACGGATAAAATGAAAGGCTACGTACGTCCGAAGTATGAGAAATACCATGCAATAAAAGAAGCCGAACGTATTGCCGCCGAAGAAGCAGAGGCTGCGAGATTGGCAGCGGAAGATTAAGGCTACAACTTCTTGATCTCGTAGTACTAGGTAGGCTCTATCACTAGGATTTTCGTTTGAGTCTCTATTTCTGTGTAGTGTAAGGTCGTCGGATGTTGATCAAATTGTAGAGCAAAACGGACGGTGGAGAAGACGAAGAACTATGTACAACAACTTACTACACCCAAAATGATAGATTGCAAGAACACCTAGAACCTAGATCTCATTGCTAGAAATGAGACACGAGATTCTAGTGGTCTCCCGGTCCTTCAACTAGTGGTATACTTCTCAGACAAGTAGAACTTGAAAGACACAGACCTTCTAGAATATTACGACCTTCACCTTCTTCACTGACTTTTACTTCTTCACAACCATATCTTCTAGTAGCCTTTTACTTCAACCACCATCATATCTTCTGGTCCTATTAGAACTAGAACTACAGCCTCTGCAGCCTCTGTTTCTTTCTCTAATCACAGGAGGCCAGACGAGCAGCGGAAGAAGCCGCAAGGATCGCCGAAGATGAGAGAGTGGCTGCTTCTCAAAGAGCTGCAGGGATTATTACAAAACCAGATGTTTCGCATGGAGACGCGCCATTAAGGCTAATCACGTAAGTACTAAATAATGTTGCTAAATTATTGTACCGCTGCTAATAGGTGAATGACGTACTAAATATTGTAGCAGTGTCAATATTAGGGAACTACTTCTATGTAACTACTTCTATTTTTTCGAGCATCATGATGATGATCATCTACATGAAAGTCTTTCTGTACTTTCTTTTTCCTCCTAGGATCGGACGGTGAAATCATAGAATTTTCATGAGTTTCGTCTTTGTTGAAAAGGTGAAGCTACTCATCTAATGGGAATGGGCTTTGGTCACGTAGTCAAAGCGAGGGAGAAAGAGTTGAGGGAAGAGTTACCTGCTGGTGTTTCTGACTATGCAGCTCGTCGAGACGCATTCGCAAAAGCGCAGCAAGGTGGCATCTTTCCAACTGCGCACCAAGACTACTACAACTCCGGAAAAAGTCCACCGCAAAAGAAGGAGTACAAGTTAAGGGAATTGAACTAAATCAATGCTGAATTCATTTCCAAGTAGTGTCGTTTTTCTTTGGTTCCTTATGCGGAAAGGGAGCTCAAAGTGATTCATTTTCAAGTAGTGTCGTCAATTTTCTTTGTTAGTCTTATTTCCTTCTTCGGATTGTTCTGAGAAGATAAACCGATAGAAGATACTTTTACTTCAAGAACTTTGTTCTATTTTTCATCACACCCACTCACACTCACACTCACACAGTTATAGTTATAAACGACCCAAGAAACAGGTACAAGTACAAGATCAAGATAAGTAAACTAGTACCTCTAGTTTAGGTTTACTTTACCCAAGAAACTAGTACAAGTACAGGAAAAGGAAATAGAACAATTAAATCGTTGACCTCCTCGTCCTCTAAAGAAGGACTTGAATGCGTACAATGGTAGTCAGTACCGTGGCCGGGAAATAGTTGATGCGGCTAGGGCAGCGAAGAAAAGGACTCCGTCTCAAGTGCAATTCATAACGGACGAAGATGGAAATATGATGGTCGCTCCTGGGCAAAAAATATTAAGGCATAAAAACTTCCCATTTGAACAACATGATCGTGAACTATGCTGAGACTGACGAGTGAGTGGACTCCCCTCCCGTTTTCTTCTTCTTAAAGGGGAAAGAAACTGTAAGGAGAAAGAGAAAGAGTGGAACTCGACCTTATACGAAGGGGCATTGGGAAAAAGTAGCGCTAAGAATGGGTAAACAACAGAAGGAGGCGGATGCGGCAACGGTAGAATGGAATATCGGGGTGAATATTATGGTGCTGGAGTTGGTGGGTAGTAGAAATAGTTGCAACTTGTTTTTGTTGAGCTATCCGTATCTCCTGTGGTCAAGAACATTTCTACGCATCATAATATTTATATGTATCTGTTTCTATATTGACTTATTTTTCACCGAAAAAAAAATCTAAATCTTCATAAAAGTATTGGTGAATGCGACTTACAACTAGATACTACATGGGTCAACAAGATCAACATCACCTGAAAAAATAAAACTAAGCCCCTGAACTCCTGTCTAAGAATCCTGCTGGCGCGGCATCGATCTCCGCACAAGGTCGGTCCGACTTGATCAAAAACACCGCTTTAGCCTTGAATCCGAACGGCTTTCCCTTCTGGCTGCATCTGCAACGAGTGATCAGCACCTTCGTCGCAACCCGCGAGCAAACGCCCACTGACGAGCTAGTATCCGCTTTACTTACCTACGCGCAAGAGTTGGATGAACAAATACGGCATATTTTAATCTAATAGAAGCAAAGGTTTGTGTTTGAACACTTACTCGCAATGTTTATTTAGCAGTTTGGTTTTCTTTCCAACGAAACATCCTGAAGAGCAGGCTTTTCAAGGGGAAAAGTGGAAGAGGATGCTTCCCTCCTTAAGATGGATCAGGACTTTGAGCGCTAAAACAAGCCAAGGAACTAAACGGCATAGTCGGTTACGCACAGGTTGTCCGACGACGGTTGCCAGAAATCCGCAGTTTGTGCGACAGGAAGGAAGCCTTAGACGACGCTTTTCTGTTTATACAGAAAGAAGCGAGGCACGAAGTTAGGGCTCAATTAATATACAAAGATCCATTCGATTCTACAAGCCCCTTTTTTTCGCTATGTCCTTCTCAGGGCCATTGGGCGAAATGCAGGCAAGAAATGAGATGAGTAGTACTAGCTTTGACTTTGAGCTGCTGGCTCTAATTAATTCGAAGCTGGTGAAGGCATTTATCCCATGCCCAGTGGGAAAATCCGTGACTTCGCAGACAAGTACGACCAAGCGGTGAGAGAGGAGGAAAAAATAGTCAGAGCAGAGCTAGCTGAGCAAGAACATATGTTGAAAAACAAAGCGAAAAACGAAATCATAAGACGACAAGCGGAACTCGCAGCGGATGCTTCAGCACAAGAACTCATCTTATGGACTCTGAAATCGCTGTTGCTTATATTGAGACATCTGCCTCTATCTTCTTTGGCTCACCAGCAATTATATCTTGATCTTCATCATGAGTACTTAGCCCCTTCTAATCACCGAAATCGCCGAAGAAGAGCAGGCCGCTTTGGAAGCGTTTTTGGTGGACCAGAGAGTCTTAGTGGAGCAACGACTTGCAGCTAAGCGAAAGGCGGGCGCACAAGCCGCAGAAAGATATATGGGTGAGCTCGCTGCAGGCGGTGATGCAGTCGACGGGGGCGCGGCGAAACATTTAGATGCTCTTCGCAACTACGCCGTAGACCGTGCAACGTCTGAGGAGCAACTCAGCGGCGAACCGCTAGTCGCGGAAGTAATTGAAACAGCGAAAAAACTGGATCAAATCGCTTTTGGCAAGTTAAGGCTAACGAGAATCTTCATGTTGTTATTGCGGCCATAAAAAGGCCACAAGAGCCGACAATGAGTCTATTCCATCATGTGGGGTCTTACTTTTACTTATGCTTCCAAATCCAAGTACCGCTATATTTTTTCACCGTTCTTGATTGAATGTTGATTTTGATTGTTGTTCATCCTTCTAGCGCATGGGCTCGTTTACTTTTACATACAGTTAGTACATTAATGAAGGTCTTCTTCTTCTTCTTTCTTCTAACCACGGGCCACCCCGTCGGGTATTTAATCGCGACGCAAATGAACGGTGGGCAAGACTTCAACGAAATGATGCAAGAGGTGGCGGAGATCGCTGCCGCAGACAGAGCAGAACCGGAACGAATCGCAGCCCTGCCGGTGCCAACGAATCAGCAAAAGTTAAGGTCGTGAACTTCATCACTCTAGTTCAAATAGAAATACATGAAATTCTTTATAAGTATGAGAAAGAAGCATCGCCAACTTGATAGTTTTTTTCTCTCAGGACAATGAGAAAGGGAAAGCACGTCAACAGTTCAAAGTTCTTGACTATGACTTTGATCAAGGTGAACTATTTTCAGGAGTTCGTCGTCGTCGTATTATACGACGAGTCGTTTCCACGGAATCGTTTTGAGCTACTTTCAGGTCGTAATCTTCGTATCTCTAAAAAAAGAGGCCAACGCTGGTGCGGTAGCGTATGACCCTGACGCACATTTGGCGGTTCGACATCCAAGTTTGTACAAGCTTGTCGACTTCACCCAGCAAACGCAAGAGGCGTTGCTCAAGGCACACGAGAAAAAGGAGCCAAAAAAAGAAGGAAATTTATGGAGTTGTGGATTCCCCGATTTTTGCAATTTATCTTCAATTGTGTTCTTCCTCGTTTACTCGTTATAGTAAAATCTATTTTCCTTGGCAGCTGGGTTTTGTTGTTGTTGTTGTTCCCCGAAGGAATGCATAGAAGCTAGGGTTGCTGCATCTAGAACAAGTAACACCCCGTCTTGTTCTAAGAACTGCCGATATTATGGACCTTTTGGATTTGGACGAGGATGGTCAAGGTGTGCCGAAGGTTCGGTACGGTCGATCGACGATCATTGAGGACTTCGATGAAGTCCAAAAACGCACTCAGCCAAAAGACTTACTCAACATGCTCAAGGAGGAGAACTTTCGCTACGAAGGGTACGGATTGAAACCGCAAGCACCGGCGGAGAGACAGCCTCAACGCAACAGTTTGCAAGACATGCCGGACAAGCCGAACGTGAAACAAATGCTAGAAGGGTTAGACCCATTGATTATCTATCGAAAACGTCGAGAACAGAAAGTCGCTGCAGAAAACGCTACAGAAGCAGAAAAGAAGAAGCAAGAGGAGGAAGCATGGGCGAATATGCAAGAAGAGATCAAAGCAATGGAAAATTAAGGCTGCTCACAGTAATTGACTCATCTTCTACTTGTACTTCGTTCTTCATAGAGTAGAAATATCCCTTTGATGTCTCAGTTACAGTTTCCTTCTTGGATTTCCTTGCCTCATTTTCCTTCTTGGACTCTGAAACTATCATGCCAACCATTAAGTACTAGGCGTTAGAACGCTATCATTTATGATCCTTATCGGGAGCAGCTCTAAGAAGAAAGGAAAGTAGAGCCACGCGAAATCGGTAGGCACATCATGAAAAGAGTGCTGAGAATTGAGCAAGCAGAAAAAGAAAACGGAAAGCCTAGTCCGGGTCTGGCTGAGGTCTTGGCAAAAAGGGGTCCAGACTACGTACCAGGATATCAAGACGCCCGGTTACAGCAGATTTTGCAAGGTTACAATTACGGCGACATCTTCTTGCGTAAGTAACTCATCTCTCGTCTAGGGATCCCAACGAACCGGATACAACATCATCAACTTGATGCTATATATTTTTACGTGACAAGAAGGGTCAAGGGGTATACTTTTAATTGAAGGATGATCTCCACAGCGATGACCTTCTACGAGTACTTCTAGGTCTAATACAAGGCTGCACAAGATAGAGGCGAAGATGTGCCGAAAGTAAAGCTAAGGGATTTACGCGATTATGCGGCGCAGATGGACACTGCTGACGCGAAAGACAGGCCTGCCCCTCCGAAAGACCGGAAGGATCTGAATATTAAGCCTTGCAGTGTCAACTGTCTATTCGTATTGAAAATCAAAACAAATTGCAATTTATCTTGTTAGGAATACGAATAATCGATCCATCATCTTCATCTACTCTGCAGCGTTCTTAAAGATACTTCTCATATATATAAATAAATTCATCTTTAGAGCAAAAAGAGCCTTAGTTGTATTTTAGCCCTTCCTAACTTGTCGTCTAGAGGGAAACCTAGAGAGACAGAGGAATGATCTTCACTTCCTTCATCACAAGAACAAGAATGTGAACACAATTTTCATTTCTGGCTGAATGGCCTCTACTACGTTAGAATATTAACGACACAAGAGGTTGTTCCATGACATGACATACGCTCTAACACTCGCTACCGCAAAGCGGGGGAATCTCCTCGAGGTGATCTGGGTGGCGCGATCGATGCCCATGCTGCGGAGGTTGAGGCGGCCTTGGAAATCAGCAATACTGGGAGGATCGCGCCGGAAACGATGAAGACACTCGCCAAAGAAGAAGACGAACGAGAGAAAGCGAAAGCACAGAACAAGACCAAAGTTAAGGCTACATCCAATCCAAATTTAAATCCATCTGATCTCTAATCTATCTATGCGGACCGATGAAGCCTGTTAACAAAATGAATCGAAGAGGGATAATAAGGGACATCACTCGCTCCTGCAGGAGCAGGATTTACCCCGGGATGGGTTTGTGAATTCCGGGACGCTCTAACAAACGGATACGAGAATCTCTCCTGGAACTAGACACGCTGAGCAACGTCAAGCACAGGCTGAAAGACTTGCTAAGGGTTACCACATTGCATTCTTCACTTCCACTTCCGTCCTCGACTTTTTTTCCAGTTACAAAAGAAAAAAAACAAGGGAGGTCGCCAGGGATGAGCTGAAGAATGCAAAAATGTCGCAACCTCTAAACTTGGACCTGCTCACAAAGGACCTCAAAGCAGACGATGTGAGGAGAACAGTGGACGGAACTAAGGACAAGGAGGAAGGCCTGCATCTCGCGTTTCGTGAAATTCAGCAAGAAAGAGAGGCCTTAGTAAAAAGAGGAATCCCAGAAGGGACCGTGGCGGAAATGATCCAGAACAAATTCTCTGCCAAAGACGCGGCAAGCAAGAACAAGAACAATGAACTTATGGTTGAGGTCGTGGAGTGCCTCTTTCTTACTCATCGTAATGATCATATTTGACATTGACTCATCGTCTAAAAAATTATTGACTATCTTGATCTTGAATCCTGAGTGCCTGAGCAAAGTGAAAAATTGTAAAACAAACTCTCAGGCATTGTTCTTTACTATTTTCACAGTTCTTCATCTTGTGTTGTTTTTGTGACAAAAAGAACGCTGAAATCATTCCTCGTAGTAGAAGCAAGCAATAGCTCTGACAGATTCATCCGTCCGTCTCTGCCTCTAACCTTCCTCAGAAACAATACAATTATTCGCGTGCGTTGCTTCGTTATGGAGCAGCTAGAATACCTGGTTATCATGAAGCGCGAGTTCATGCTGTCGCAGAGCAGATGATTGCTGAAGATCCAAACATCACAGCCGAATTCGCGAAGCTGCAGTTGCGGAAATACGCTGCTGAACTCGATCGGGATGAGACGATGAATGTTGTGAAGGCAGAAGAAAAGTACAAAGATGACGTTCCATTAAGGCTCGATACCATTCATTTCGTCCAACTGTCATTTCCATTTCCTTCTTTTCTTCTTCTTGTGATAGATTCTGAAGAAATGAAGGTAAGAAGTGTATTGAAATGTTTATTTGCGCTCTAATGCCCTCGCTGCAGGCTGCTTCCCCACGCACAACCGCAGAAGAAAAGAAGCAGCTGGCTAATGGGAAGGCGTTCAGCAACGCTCTCAAAACGCTAGAGCCAAGGTTAGACAAAGAGATTACCAAAGCCAACCAGGAAGCACAAAAGACGAAGCCTGCTCCGCGTGCTTCACCTAGACCAAGTATGAAGGGAAAAAGTCGTGCACTCATTTTACTCAAGAAATGTTGAGGGAGTCTCCTAGTACTGTACTTGAACTTGTCCCTAGGAGAACGTAAATAAGTAGTTATTTCTTGCTGATCAGGATGAGCACACTTTTTCCTGTCATAGCAAGTGCTGCCATGTCTTCCTCATCTCCTCGTACTGCTGCTTCGCCAAGAACTAAGGATAAGCCGAACTTCAATGAAGTTTTAGACAGGAAAGACATCAAGCGAGTGCGCATCTTCGATAGGATTGGAGATCGATTAGCCGCACTGGGCAAGGGCCCCAAAGACGAACTCGACAAGACCAAGTTTGGGAATCAGTGGGAGCACATCCAGCAGGTCGGAGTCAAACTCCGTGAGCAAGAGGGGAAGTCAGCTGCTAGTCAGGGCAAGACGAAAAACGAGGTAGACATCGAAGTTGCGCGTCGCGTGGTCCAGTACACTTATGGCCACCTATAATATTTCATTCATCTGTACCTCAGCATGTTGGTACCCTTTCCTCATGGAGTACAAAGGTAAAGGTACCAAAATGAGGGAGGCGAGATGAATGGACGCACCTGCTAATATCCTGTGGAGCTAGAAGAGCGGCTTTTGTCCAAAGCAGCAGCGATGGCCTCGTCACCTGGGTACATCACGGCACTAGCCGCCTTCGGCCCGGCGGGTTTGCCAGGTTACCATGCCGCGCGCGTGTGTGAGACAGCGGTTGAATATGCCAAACGCTATCCGTCTGCCAAAGCCAGCGTAATCACGCGCAACGTGCGTACCTACGCTGAGGAAGTTTTAGACCTGAAAAACTTTGACGACAAATTCGCAGCTGCCATGGATGCGTCCTTACAGGCGATCTACAGTGAAGTAAAAGTTAAGGCTACTACTGAAGCATCCTCCACATTATCCTTGGCTCTTTTTCTACTTGAAGAAAAGGAAGCTGCCAAGGATGCTGGCTCTCAGGGATGTTGCGACCGCGGTAGCTCTAAAAAAGACAGCAGCAAAGGCGTCATTTCCGATGCTGCTGATCGACTTCGAGCTTTAGATGTGCCGTCAAAGGGCAAAAATGACGACGAGAACGAGCCAGTGGTCGACGAGTGGCAAGCGTGGAAAAGGTTGAGGGACAAGATTTTGCCGGATTTCCTTTTCAAGCAGCCGAATATTACATTAAGTCTCAACACAATTCATTTCCACCAGTCATTTCTTGCTGTTTCTTTCTTGGCGGGATTCTGAAAAAATGAAGGGAAGAATTGGAGTGCTTAAATTTGAGCTCTAATCACAGGACCCCAATTGTTCTCACTTCTAGAGGAGTACGCGAAAAATATGGGGAAGGCCTACGTCGCCGCAGTGAAAGAGCACAAGAGGGAAATCGAAGCTAAAGGCACGAATCCGACACGACTGATCGCGAAGATTGGCGCTCAAGTGACTACTGAACCGCAACAAGGCGGCGGTGGTGGTGAAGAGTTAAGACTACATCAAGACTGTTTATGTTTTATAAATCAACACCGTTTACAAATTCAAACCTTCGTTCCTAGTAGAGGACTGATACTTGGCGATAGAAGAACAATCATGCCAGTGACTCTACTTCGTCTTCATCTTCGTTCTTCTACTTCATCTAGCATAACAACTTGATTTTGATGTTGTTCTGCATGACATTCAGCACAGTTTTTTTTTCATCTCCCCCTCCTCCTCTTCTACTTTTCTACTTTTCTACTTTCGACACAGGCACAGCACCATCATCTTGCTTCTAATAAAAGACGACTCGTCCTCCTCCTGGCCTCCGAATAAGATCAAGACTACTGCTGTTCGTCTCGCAAATCAGAGACCGGATATGCCTGGGTCTGAGATTTTTGACGCGTTCCTAGAATTTGGAGCTGACAATGCCAACATGATTGAGCATCTAATGGATATGCGTCAAATGATGATCGCCCTCAACGCGGACGAAGCAGATAAAAAGTGGCGAATGGAAGCTCTCACTATTTTGCACTTATGGCAAATGAATTTGATGAACTAAGCCGTCGTGAAAGTTCTTGTAGGAGTTCGTACAACTCGTAGTGAATGGTTGCCGTTGCAGCTAATGGTCTTTCGTCGATTGAAGCTGAACGGAGATCTATTTTTCCCTGTGTGTAGTTGTAGAGGAGCGTGGTGCTATGGTGCATTACGACTGGTTCGTACATGAATGTATCTCTGCCTCGGGTGGATATGTTGTCCGCAACTACATCCATCAAAAGAAGTACTAGTACTTTTAGCCGCCCTCCTCTAATGGCTCGTCTAGTCCAAGAGCGCACAATGAAGCATTTGAAGCAGCTGGTTGCGAAGCTGTTAAAGGAGCAGCCAATGATGCCTGGCGAACTCCTGCTGGAAGCTCTCCGGAGCTACGGTAGATACCGTCTGAACACTCAGGGGGATCGGGTCTTTTCGCTCGCAGTGGAAGCGCATGCAGAGGAGATCACCACTGAGTGGGTTTACAACAAAAGCGGTCTAGTTACGGCTCAAAAATGCAATTAAATAATCATTTGCATTCCTACCAGTCGTTTGCTTCTCGATCATATTTCTTTTTTAGGATATTGAGAAATATGCTGTTATAGAGAAATGAATTGCCTTGAGCTCTAATCTGGTTGTCCGTCCAGACACGCTGACACGAGCTGGCATAACGGATAGGAATCTTGTCGGATTGGAAAAGTTGTATTAAGGCTAGAAGAAATCCATCTTCTTCTTCGCGAGCATCTTGGTCCCGTTTTTAAAGGGAAACCGGGAACCAAGACGAATCCGAAGATGGAGTTCTCTTAGTTCTAACTCTATGAGCGGTACAAGAATCCTGTGCCGATTGAGCCTGCAGATCCTCACGGCAGTCCGGTAAAGGAGATGTTCACCCAGGGTAGAGAAGCTGGAGCGTTTCAAAATCAGTCGCCCTTCGCTATGGGTCAAAACGCTAGACTTGCCGAAATTGAACGGGAGCGTGAAATACGAGCGAAGCAGATCAGAGAAGGAATGCCAATGTTAAGACTTCCGCAATAAATTCGTCTTGAGCGGCATCTTTGGCACGATTTCGATGGGAAAAACAGTCAAAGATGCGCTTCATGATGAATAGATATAGGTAAGCTCTAAGAATGATGGGGAACCTGTCTGATTCTGCCCATCTGCAGCTGCAGGCAAGGCAAATGAATCTGGAGCAACATGTGGGCGGGCAATATGTGGCTAGACTTACGGCTTGAACTCGATGATGTAGATGTTGTTCCAGCACTATCAAATTTATTATTAATCCGTGAAGTAGATCAAGAGAAACAGAAACATCATCTTGGAGCTGTGGTCGTTGTCCTCCTGTAAGCACAGAGGTGCTTCACACAGCTCCAGACAAATAATGGATGTGAGTTCTCCACCAAAATGTTGATAGGAGAAGGAATTAGATGAGCCTCGTCCTCTAAGAGAAAGAACTACGCGGCAGAGCAAGCGGGAGTGCGTCATCGTGGGAGTGGTAACTATCAAAGCGTTCGCAGTAACCAGGACTACCACGATCTGGTCAACTTCTACGCCAGGGACCGCAATTATGGTCGCCACGCTGCTGAGAACACGGACACTCAGTTTCTGCAAAACACGTTGCGACCGGAACAAAAAAGGAGAGAAGATCAAATGCGCGATTTTTTTTACCTGTCAGGACAAGAGCCGCCAACCGCGACGTCGAGCTCGAGCGTAAACAACTCGTCGAGCGCGCAGAGTTCCAGTGGAGTGGACAGCGATCGCAGCGGTGCGATTTCGAGCGCGAGTGAAAGCAGCTACTATTAAGGGTAGTTTATCATTATCCCACGTGGACTATAGCGAGTGAAATCCCCCTGATCTGCAGTGGAAAGTAATATATTGAAAGGGGGATGAAAAGGGCAGTGCACTCGACCAGGGATAGTGAAAAGCTACCTCGAATACTACAGTAACAGCAACAATAAAGATCCTCGAACTAAAGATGAACGACGTCGCGCTGCTGAGAACCGCGTCCGCGAACGGAAACCCGCAAACATCGAGTACTACAAGAACATGCTGAAACAACAGCACGACGATGCGTTCATTCAGAAAAACAGAATTCCGCCGCAGCTACAATTACGGCTTCCCCTAATGGTCCATCTTCAGATAGTACATCTTGGAAAACAAGCTGTTCCTTAAGGAGGGAGATTTACCAAGATGCATCTCAGGATGGACGATAAGGGTGAGCTCTAACACAAGTAGCAGAGCAAAAGACACTTGCCCAACACCAGCGAAGCGCTCTCGTGCGAGATCAACATCATCAACAAGCATTAAGATGTTCATTTGATGTTTTGTGTTGTTCATTTGATCATTTACTTCCAACTCTTCCTCGACTTCCTTAGATGAAATTATCCAGAGAACAGGAAAACGTCAAAGATCCTGTGGGTAACATGCTCATGAACATCAATCTTATTTTCTTTTCCAAGAATTTATAGATATAATTTTTAGCTTCTAAAACCTGATCCAAATTTTGGATCTCCAGGTGGTGGCACTTTATCTCCTCAACAACAACATCCGCAACATCCAAGAAAGTTGGTGAGAACCTTTAGTGACCGCATTCGTGCGGAAGCAGAGGCGGAAAGGCTTGAAGTTCTGTCGGAAGCCTCTGTTCATTAAGGCTCAATACAATTCATTTCTACAAGGCATTTCTTGCAGTTTCCTTGTTGGGATTCTGAAGAAATGCAGGCAAGAAGCGAAATGTTTTGAGCTCTAAGCCCACTCAGGAGCGTCTTCTTCAGCGTCACGCTCTTCACGGTCAAGCAGAAGCTCTTCTTCTTATGGCAAGCTACTTAATAACTAATTCCAAGTAAAAAAAAGCAGAGAATGGAGCTAGTACTTATTTAACTAGTAGTTCTTGTTTTTTCTTGTTTTCGGTGAAGATCGTGATGCTACAGTTACAATATTCTATGCATATCTCACACTCACTAATTGCACTACTAGTAGTACTACTTCTGCTACAACTGCTACTATTCACCTCTCTGTCTCCCTCGTTCTCCTCTAATCCAGGTTGGGGGAAGCTGGCAGAATTCGTCAGTCTATGCCTAGGAGCAGCAGACTGAGTGCAATTGTAGCGGATAAAAGCACGTCGCCAGTGAGCAGTCTCCGTGGTTCCTCTTTGTGGCGTGCTGAGCATGCTGACCCGACCGTCCACGCTGACACGAACACCGCCAGAAGGGGCCCTCCGCCAGCGAGACGACGCTCAAGCTCGTCTAGGGGTTCATCTAAATCTGGAAGCGGAGTAGACCGCGAGTTGGAGTCCTTAACGCCAAAGAAACGCATTAAACGAGTGGAGTTTTTAAGGCTTCATCCCTTGAACTTGATCCATCAATCTTCAGATGAAGCATCGATCTTGAAGCTGTCTGAGTCTTCCCATTAAGGGGAAAAGAACAGCTCCAGGAAGATGCACCATCTTGAAATGGAGATAAGGGTGAGCTCTAAAGTTTGCAGAGGATGTAGACGTTGTAGAGGTTCACAAGGGAGAAGGGTATGCTGCGAGATCGAGACGAACGAAGTCCCGAAACTCTGGTGCGCGAAAACAACAAACTCAAACTACAGGAGAAGCGACGGGTAGTCCTCCTGGAGAGCGAGAGACATCCTCACAATCGCAATCATCACCTTTGACATTGTTGGACAGTCCTCCGATTTCAACCTTACTTTACCCGAAACAGGTAATTATAAAACGTCAACAAGTAGGAGTTGGAGTGCCAAATCAAGGACAGCCACAGCCACTGCAAGGACAGGGTCAAGAAGTGCAACGGTCTGTAGCTCAACCTCAACGACAGGAAGCAGGATTAAGTGGGATGCCACCGCAGGGAACGGGTACACCGATGCAGGGTGGAAAGAATGCGCCACAGCATGGACTAAGTGCGCCACAGCATGGACTAAGTGCGCCACAGCATGAGCTAAGTGCGCCACAGCATGGGCTAAGTGCGCCACACGGACTAACGATACCAAGTGAAGGACCAATGCCGCATCTACGAGGGCTCCCGATGTCGCATCTCCAAGGGCTGCATGTGCAAGGACACAGAGCGCCATTACATCAGGAACTAACATCTGTGCCACTACATCAAGGACTAACATCAGTTCCACAACCACGTGGGGGATTAACAGTGCCGCATCTTCAAGGAGTATCTTCTATGGCTATGCCACAACTACTAGGACTAACAGTGCCACAAGCACAGGTAGGACAAGGACTAGCTGCCGTGCCACATCATAATGCAGATGCGCCAGATCATGGTCAAACTACAATACAACCACAGCCACTATGGGGACCAAGTACGACCACAGCGACTTCTCCTACAGGTAAATCGCCTTCAGGTAGAAGTGTAGATTTTTCCTCGGATGAAGATTCACGAAGTGGTGCCGAAGCCGAAATCATGAGGCCTCGTTTTTCCGCACCACCTTCAAAGAAAGCTTCGCCTCCGGAGTTGGATTTGCACAGCATAGTGCATGATGTAGTTGTCCAACGAGTAGGTGGGCAAGATCATGGAGGACAGTACGTTCATCAACCCGGATTTGGGATTGGAGATCAACTAACCACGGAGATGTTGACGGGAGGAGCAGGTGTCGTGATTGATCAACCTTCTCCTATTGTTGAGGAGCACCTACAACAGGAGCACCAGCAAGACCTCCAGCAACAGAACCGCGAGGGCGCTCATTTTTCTGCGCCACCAGGTGGAGGTGATCATACATCCGTACCACCAGGGCCAGGTGGAGGGTTTCTTTTCTATCCAGATGAAGCGTCACCTGAAGATGTTAGTAGAAGTAGTTCGCCACTTTCTTCACCATATGCCAATGCGAAGGGTCTTCGCAACGTCGGGTCTCCAACGAGACCGCGCCATTCGGTCTTCAACCAGGTGCCGACTAGTCCTCTTTTAGCAGCGCACATGGACGTTCCCCGTGGCACGACCATAGCCGCTGAGATCATTGCCTCAGCAAAAGACGAAGAGGAAGTCCGACAACTTGAGCTAGACGAGTATCAGAACAAGGTTCTAGCGAATTTGAGTGAATATTAAGGCTCAATACAATGAATTAGAATTGAAATTCATTTTTCCACGGCATTTCTCCCTACTAACTCCTTTCTTAGGATTCATTGGGAGAAATGCAGGCAAGAAGTGAATTGCTTCGTTGAGCTCCAAGAATACTACCTAGGCCACAAAACCGCCGCAGCGAAGCGATACGCCAGAACCCGAGGTGATATTGCGTACTACGGACCGCCTAAAGGTGGAGCGAAACGCACGATTAATCCTCTCCCCGCTGGCGAAACGGTCATGAGACTGGGAAACCTGAGAATAGTCACTGTGGAACCAGGCCAAGGGATAGAACTTTCTACTAGACCGCCAAAAGCTAAAGCCCCTGCGCCTCCGAAAGTAGAGCAGAGAAAACCATCTGCCCAAAAGAAGAGTACTGTACTCCAAGACGTTCCTAAATCTACAATGCCGATACCACCTCCCGACGGATTACCACCAGGTCTACCACCAGGCTTAGCAGCAGGTTTTGGCGCTCCTCCAGGAGGTCCTCCGGTGCCACCAGAAGACGATATCGACGTTGGAGATATAGCAGATATGCCAGGTGGAGATGATATGCCACCTCCAGGGGATGACGTTGAGGATATGCCACCTCCTGATGATGACATGGCATTGCCCGATGATGACATACCACCACCTCCCGATGATGATATGCCACCTGCTGACGATGACATGCCGCCTGGTGATGATGGCACGCCTGCCGATGATGTTGATGACATGCCACCTCCTGACGACTTGCCAGAAGACGGGCCGCCTGCTGACGATGCTGATGACATGCCGGCACTTGGCGGCGATGACATGCCAGATGTCGATGGAGGTCCTCTGCCAGGAGATGCTGATGGTGGTTCCACAGGGGGTTCATTAGGTGATGAACCACCTCCACCACCTGAAGACGCACAAAGTCAATCTCAAGGATCCGAAGGCGCTCCTCCTCCACCGGCTCCTCCAGGGTCTATCGGCGGACCGGGCTCTATCGGCGGACCGGGCTCTATTGGGAGACCGGGCTCTATTGGGAAACCGGGCTCTATTGGGGGACCGGGCTCTATTGGCGGACCGGGCTCTATAGGAAGACCGGGCTCTATAGGAGGACCGGGCTCTATTGGGAGACCGGGCTCTATTGGAAAACCGGGCTCTATAGGAGGACCGGGCTCTATAGGCGGACCGGGCTCTATAGGGAGACCGGGCTCTATTGGGAAACCGGGCTCTATTGGGGGACCGGGCTCTATTGGCGGACCGGGCTCTATGGGGAGACCGGGCTCTATTGGGGGACCGGGCTCTATTGGGGGACCGGGCTCTATTGGTGACACCATGGCAGCTATAGGAGCTCCACCTGGTTCGCGAGGTTCCAATATGATGGGAAGCAGAGCGCCTAACATCATCTCCGACACTCCCGCAGCTAGTGACGCGGGAACTGGGGATGAGGATCCTAACCACGACGGTTTACCGAAGGATCTGCCTGAATCGTTTTCCGTCGTTGCAGGCATCGAGGAAGTGCCACAGCAGGAAGTGAGCAGTCCAACTAACCCACCTCCTCCGAGAGGGAGCGCCTCTGAACAATCCTCGGAAGCAGAACGAGAACAGGCAGTGCACGATGTAGAAGAGCGTATGAAGGGTCCAGAAAGCGCTAAAGAGGCTGATGAAGAGGACTTCAAGGATGAAGAAGCTCTATTCGCACCACGCAAATCTGACGGCATGAAGAGTGCCATGCCCTCTATGATCATGGGCGGAAGGAATGAAGGAATAGACGAGGAGGACTTTATTGCTTCTGCAGATGGTGATGGAGATAAAAAAGCACCTACTCCTGATGAGAAGCAAGACGATGATGAGATTGGCTCGAAAGCATCTGCATCCTCGAAAGGCTCCAAAGCGTCGAAAAGCTCCAAAGCTAAGGCTTAACACAATTCATTTCTACATCAAGTCTGTCACAACTTTTCTCTGTTTTCTTCGTGACATTCTGAGAAAATGTAAGACCAAGAAATGGGTTGTTTTGAGCTCTAAGAAAGCATCCAAATCGTCAAAAGGATCTAAAGCATCAAAAACATCAAGTGGCGACGAAAAACGGAAACAATCATCTCTGCTCGGACAACAAACTGACCAGCAAGATGGAGACCAGTTTGATCAAGAAGATGCAGAGCAACCTGGTGAAGGTGGCGATGAGGAGGCGCATTTTGGTCCGAGCGATTCGGAGGAACAAAAGCGTGCCTCATCTCGAAAAACTGGTGGAGGTGCTGCCGATGAAGAGGACGGTGACGAAGAACACGAGGAATATCATTATGGTCAGTTTTTAGTTTTATCCATCTTTGACGAGTGTAACTTTATTTTGAGCATCTCGACGGTACCCTTATTCTCCATTTATTCTCCCATGGAGATTGAAATTGAATAGAAAGGAACGGGCACCAAGATGAGGAAACCAAGATGGCTCCAAGCACACTCTAAATAGATGAAGAGAACGTGATGGGCGACAAGGTAACCGACGACTCCGCATCGTTCGCGGAAAATCCCGATGCGGACGACCAATCCAAACAAGGTGATGAAGATCCTGCTGCGGGGTCGGCGTCGGGGGCAGGTAGCGAAGGTCAGCCATCTGGAAAAGATCATGCTAGTACTGCTGACGAAGATGGTGTAGCAGCTGGAGGTGGAGATCATGAAGATGGACCACCTGCTGGGGATCGTCAAGAAGATGAGGATGCTGCTGCAGCGAAGCGGAAGTCCTCTGTGATCGAAGTGCGAGAAAGCGGGAGTAAGAAAAAAAAGCATTACTCCCGCGATGAGATTTGTGAGCAGATCCTGACAAGTTTGGAACGCATTGTCGGCGTACTGGAGGAAGATGACGGCCTACCTCTACAGCCTCTGGAATACCTGCTCTCGGATTCCCTCGATCCCTATGCGGACGCATACCTAGACACACTGCGCGCTTACGCGGATGCGCAACGGTTGGAACAAAATGTTACGGAGTGTGGGCTCGCTCGTGCTGTGACTAGTAAAATTATATTTTCTTGATTCTTGTTGTGCTAGTGCCAGTGGTACTGATTGAGTTTGATGAGTTTCTGCTTCCCAAATAAGCGGGACCAAGAGAGCAGCGGTTGAATCTGAATGTGAGAACAAACAAAGGACAGATTGTCTTCGACTTTAAACCACTTCCTTGCTTCAAGATAACTGCACGTCGATCTTTACCTCAAGACTTGCAATTTTGACTAAAAACAACAACATTTTTTTCAGCAATTAAATAGATAGAAGTGGAACTTAAACTTTCTAATCCCCATTCCGCATTGATGCCTCAAGATGCACTGGTGGAATTGGAGCGATACGCGCGTACTCTGGATTCTGACGCGGTTCGACAGGGCGCGCAAGCTGGTTATCTTGCGGCGCTGCGTAATCAGTTGCGAAAAAACCGGTATGTGGCAGGTCCACCTAAAGCCGGTGGCTATGCTGTTAAGGCTCCTCACGTGATTATTCAATCACGATTCACCTTCATGTTCATCTTTTTTTTTACACAGTTGTCCTCACATTGTCCTTCGGGGTCCTTTCAGGAATTGCCGATGGTAAAGAGTGACAATCTAAGACGTACTGACGATGATGATGCATTTCTTCAACCTTTAAATTTAGCTTACAGATTGTGGGAGGACCTATGCATCTCAGATTCATGACAAACCGTGTTTCTAATGCTCGGTATGGACTTAAGACGCACGCTGTTGTAAACGGAGGCGGCGGACATCATGATCATCATGGAAGTGATTGGGACATGGGTTCTGTAACTGTGGAGAGTGCCCGTGGAGGAGGTAAAAAAGTAAAATTGCCAAGCATGCACGAGGATGGTTCTTCCCACCACAGCAGTGAAAGTGGAAGTCGTGGTTCTCCTGGCGCTCCTCATATTAAGGTTTCAAAAAAATCGAAATCCATCTTTCTCGGCATCTTGTCCCCATTTTGAAGGGATGAAGCAAGAAGGGGAAAAGGGATGAAGCAAGATGCTTGTGACTGGGATGGATTTAGGCTGCAAGGTCTAATCATATGCGACCTGCGAATGTTGATGCACACGGTAACTTTTTCCGCTCGGATATGGAGCAAGGAGGGCTCACGGGGGCCGAAATGATCGAGTTTGGTGATCCCAACTTGCTTTATCAGGGCATTAGGAGTCCTGGTGCGCGGCCGAAAGGGCCGCCACAGCTAGTGGGCAGTGAAATGAGAAAATTTTAAGACTTCTCCTTAATATTCATCTTGACAAGTAAGCGTCTTTGACCCCTTTCATTCTTAGTTAAGGGAAACAAAGCTGCTAAGTGTAAGTGACTATTATAATATCCAAGATGAGTCTTCAGCCTGCGCAGTATTAGGTCTAAAAATTGCGGTACCTAGACGCCAACACCGCTCCTGGACTGGAGGATGCGAAGGACGAGTTAAACCGTATCTTGAACTCGCCACCCGGCTCGCCGTTGCGCGACCAACGCACGCTGTATCCACATGCCTTACCGAGGATCAAATTAAGGCTTACTACTCATATTTATTCATCTAAAGATGCATCTCTTTAACGTGCTTTCTTTCATCTTCAAGGGGAGACGTAGTCTAATAAAGAAGTAGGCGCATTTATTATGTATAAGTAGATGTATTTAGGTCGACGTAAGCTCTAATCAAATTGAAAGAGGTCTCCAATTACCACGACTTGCATTGGAAGGCTGACGAGTCTCTAGCAAAAGCAGAACGTCTGATGCAAATCAATCAGAAGAACGACTCCAAAGGTATTGGAGGCGGTCCGGCTTTTAGTAGGTCGCGTTCGCCGTCACCGCAGAACCACAAAACATTAAGGCTCGAGATAATTCAGATTCCATGGCCATTTTCTTCGTTTTCCTTCTTAGAACGACTTTTGTTTCCAGGACGAGATACGCAGGTAACTTTTGATTTATCGGAACTCGCTCACACTACAAAAAAAAACGAAGAGGGAGCATTAAGCGAATTGCTTTGAGCTCTAAAAACAGTCCAATCGGGGGAAGAGATCAAGGATTACCTGCGAGAACGAGGCTTGCTAGATCACAATCCAGCAACTGGGGATCTGAGTCCTAGAAGACTGTCTCCAGAGATGGTCAAGCACTTGCAACGACACGGCGTAACCAGGCGCGACTTCTCCAATCGCATTCTAGTGCTTTCGCCAAACCCAGAACAGTCTCCTTTCGGCGTGAAGAAAATCGTGGATTCCGACTTGCTGGGTGGCCAAATTATACTGCCTGACATGGACGGATCGGTCAGACCGCAGAAAGTGCCACCATTTGCCAAAGAAATGGCACACTTACACCTGGACATGGAAAATTAAGGCTACAGGTAGTTCATTTCCTTTTCCAAGTTGTCTCGTATCTCTGTTTCTTTTGTGTCCGTGTCTTGTTCTTGGGACTTTGTACATTGAGCAATGATCTAAAGAGAAAGAGTTGACTTATTTTAGCCACCTCTAAGAAAACAAGATGGAAGATTTGGTGCTTGGCAGATTGAAGGGCGATCAACTGCAAGGTCCACCAGGTGCCGTGATGATGCTCGATAACAAAACCATTTTGGACGGGATGCAGGTCAAGGGGACTTTGGCTGGAGACATTGATGTTGAAGAATTATTGGCGCGACGGGACCAAAAAGCGTATCAGATGGCCCAGACGGCTTGGTACGGAGCTTTTGGGGACAGCCTATACAAGCGAGACCAACTCGACCAGCTTAGTAAGGAAGATCGTACGCATCGCTCACGACAAGATCATCACGGAAAAGGGCACGATCATCAAGGCTACCACAGAAGTGCAGATCATACGCATCGCTCACGACAAGATCATCACGGAAAAGGGCACGATCATCAAGGCTACCACAAAAGTGCTGGAGATAGTTTCGATATGGACCTGCTTGATTAAGGCTTTCCCTATTCCACCATCTCTACTATGTATAGTCGTGATCCCTCAACAGTAAGCAGGTCTACTCCCAATAGACAACGGAGATGGTTGATGCTGGCGCGTACCTGCTATTCTTGAGGGATCATTTCCACAGGGATGAGTTACATTGGGGAGAGGTCTAACGCTCTAGTGGAGCATTTTTTAAGCATGGAAGTGGTCATCGCCAAAGTGCGGCGATGGCTACTGGACAGCACTCTGGCGATGTGGGTGCTGAAGATGGTTGGAGTGACGGTGGAGAAGGAGATACAACGAGTAGTACGGGCAAAAGTTCTCGTGGCGGACGCGGAGGTGGTCAACAAAGAGGTCCGGGAGGACAACACGGACTACATCCTGATCATGGTAGTGGACGTGCTAATGCGACAAATCTTCCTCATCATGTAGATTTAAGGTTTACCCTGATCATTCATCTTCCGACGGAGTATTTTGAAGCTTTCCCATAAGGAGAAAGCAGACTCAAGATGCATCTCAAGATGGATTAGGGTGAGCTCTAACCGATACTAGGCACGCACTAGGGATTGGTGGGCACGGCGCAAGGGAGAGCGGTCCTTACGGGCGAGATGGGCCCGGATATGGCGGGAGTGGGCGCAGTACACCTCGTGGGGACGGAGACTTACCACGGGGTTCTTTTCGTACTGGTGCCGTAGGTCGTCGACGAGCTGGCGACGCAAATGTGCCTTCGCAGGCTGATGCTCTTCTTAAGACTACTGCTGAAGCATCGGCTTCCTCTGCATCTTCCTTGACCTTATATTTTCAAGGGGAAAAATGAGTGTCCAAGGAAAAAATGGCTCTCGAGGAGGATGCGAGTGCGGTAGCTCTAATCTTTCTCGTCATGCTCACGCGATCGGCGCAGATGTCCGCGTCGACGGCGCGGGCAACCTGAAGTATCTTAAAGCTAAGGCAGAGGAACATGCGCAGGCGCAGGAGACCGCGCGGAGACCTTCCGAGTACTACGTCGATGAACATGACAACATTAGAGCGCTGCGCGGAAAGCGAATTCCAAAATTAAGGCTCAAGAAGATGAACAATACAATTCATTTCTACTGGCTTTTTTTTGTAGTGCGATAGAGTTCCGTGATGCCGGCCATTTCGGGCTCCCCTGTTCCTCGCTATTGCTTCTTAGGTGGATTGGGAGATGAATGAATACAGGGCACAAGAGATGAATTGTTTTGCGCTCTAACAAAAGGGTTGCCGGACTTACCAGAAGAAATATTCCTCAAAGTAGAGGGAACTGGGACCACTGGCGTCGGACCAAAACCGAAAGCGATACACGAACTTGACCCTGAGCTACAAGACGCTGCTAGAGCAGAACAACGAAGGATTAAGGCGAAGGCTCAATATTCGATTGAGACTTCATCTTCTTCACAGTCACAGCTTATACTTTGTTTATTCTCTTTCTCCTTCAATCATATAATGATAGATAAATCATCGTCACAATGATCAAAGCTTACCCCTTTGTTATTTCTCCAACATGTTGGCGTAAGCAGAGTGCCTCGAAAGCTCGATCTTTTGTACTGTTCTCTCCTCTTCTCTGCTTCAGAGCTTATTATAAGCTCAGAGGTAGTTGTAGATGTAGAGTAGGTGTACATTCTTTTGCACTGTTCTCTCCGCATCTACTTCAAAGCTTATTGTACTAGCGAGCCCAGGCCCACTCACAAGATACGAATTTGAAGCATTGTTTTTGTTGGCTCTATCTCTAAGAAGAACGCGCCGCGCGGTTTCGTAGTCGATCCTGCTACGTACGGTCAGTTACCCCTCGAAGGGCCTCGTGCTGTGAAGATGAAGCATATGGCTGGCGGCCAAATAGCAGACGTGGCTGAGCGGTTGCAAGAACATTTTTTGCGTGACGGGGGAAAAAATAACGTGTTTTAAGGCTAGTTTATCACTTTTAATTTATCACTGACTTCTATCGTCCCATCATGTGGACGTGGAGTATCCTGTATCCATCTTTCATCTCGGCATCTCCTCGGTACCCTTTTGCCCTGAACTCTCAATGAGATACAAGGGCAAAGGGGTCAAGATGAGCGGCTGAAAAGAAGCAAGCTGGCTCTAACAACTGCCTCAGCGACAATACAAACCACAACATGTTCGACCCGAAGCCGAAGCCGCCACTTACGCTACGAAGATGTTGGGAGAAGTGTCCGCCGCGTCATCTGGGATGCCTGACAATATCGACTACGGGTACGAAGAAATCGACTACAACGGACACGGAGAGGGAGAAGACAATGCAGATGATCCTTTGTTAAGGCTGTAGCTAATTGTAATTGATCCTTGCCTGCATTCTTGAAACGCATGAGGGAGCATCACAAGGGAACGCTCTACCATATTTTTCAAGGATGCCGCTGCGAAATGAATTGCGGAGGCGGGCTCTAACTTTAGCGAACATCTTGGATTTGGCTTTTATGCAGCAAGGTGATCACAACAGTAGAAGACAGCAAAAACAGAGTCAGAGGAGAATGCCAGCAGTGTCTCCAAGAGATCTTCGTATGGAAGGGAGTGCAGTTGTACCGGAACCTATACAGGCCTTTACAAACCTTTACTCCCGAACTACGGACGACTTTGGCGGTGGACTTATCGTTAAGGGCAGGTTCAAGGTGCTCCTGTTACCGTTTCTTGTGCCTCTCCTGAGGGAGAAAGGCAGAACAAACGGGAAACAGAAACACCAAAACCGTACCTCTAATATCGAAGACGCGCCAGCAGGAGCAAACAGATTGGGGAGCACTTACGCTTTTGACGTTCATTTTATGGATGGCCAGGCGGGTGGAGGACTTAGGCAGAAGCTTGACATTCCAGAAGACGGCACTTCCAAGGGCAACATCAGTTAAGGCTTCCTCTAAGTCTAAGTCACAAGTTCGTCTTAATACGAAGCATCTACTCTCACGTACTTACTTTCTTTCAAAGGGAAAGGCAAATTTTTTTTTGTAGCCTGGGGCCGCTGCTGGAAATATATACAGAATGGTCACAGATGCGGCGCTTGTTCAAGATGAATTTGGATATTATGCGTAATCCGTAAGGTAACTTCTAAAATAACAAGTACAAGAAAAAAAATGAGCAACAGCAGCAGCAGTTGTCATCTCCTAGAGATGGCACGACTGGGTCCTCTCCAAGAGAGACAAAAACGAGTAGGGAAGAAGTCATTGTCGAGGACTTGGAAGGACTTACGCACCCGGATAGTAATATGCGGAAACGATTATACGGGGACCGGCCCGACTCTTCACGTTCACCTATTACGGCTAGTTTTTTTACTATTTCGAGTTTATCAATTGATCAAGGGCAACTGGGGAACAACTCTATAATTATGTTACTTAGTTAATATAATTCTATTTGTTTCTACCATGTGGACTATCAGCACTATGGCTATGCTAAGCGGGTTCGTCTTAGAAACGACCAAAGGGAAACTTCTAAGGGGGAAAGAACTACAGGTACAGGGGGACGAAGGAACCAAGCACTTGTTAAGCAGGCATAGGCTTAGGCATAGTGAAAAAATTCTAGCGCTAAAGGTAGAGAATCTCCCAGAGAGGGTGGAAGAGCAGGCGCACGCGGAGGACTTGAAGCTGAGGAAGATGACGCGGAGGACAAATATACCGGATCATTCCTAGCACCTTTGTATCGAACGATTAAGGGAGTGGAGCGTTCTCATGCAGCGCCAAGAGATCCGAAACAGATGTATAAATTGCCAGAATGGAGAAAGAATGTGAAGTATGGGGAGACGCGGAAAGAGGTGGAACAAAGGCTTGCTGCTGAAAATTAGGACTACTCATCTACAAATTTTGATAGTCGCGATCTTGTGATTATTGAATAAATATTTACTCCATGATAGAAATACTGACTTTGAAAAGTCCTAGGTAAACCTCATTCTGTTCGAATTCGATGCAGATCCCCAAAAGTAGAAGTCGTGACATTTCAGATCTGTAAGTCATTCATTATGATCATACGGATATTTCAATTTCGTCTAAGTATGTAATCTACTTCTCACATCACGCAGGCTATTCGTTTTGATTATCAATGAAGTGCCACAGTTCATGGCTATAAGGTTTAGTACGGTGGTCATACTAGAAGACACTATCTGTAAGTGGTCTTCTCTCTCTAAAGTACAGCAGCAGCTGAAGCCTTAGCTGCGGAACAATTAATGATTGCAGAAGCGATGGAACATGGTCAAACCGTTGAGGCGAAACCTTTGATTAAGGCTCAATACAATTCATTTCTACAAGTATTTTCTTGCTATTTCTTTCTCGGAATTGCAAGAAATGCACGCAAGAAATTATGAATTGTTTAGAGCTCTAATTTGATGCCTGAGAGGATGAGTTTGAACAATATGCTCTTGGAGCGACGCGGAGGGAATTCCCCGGTAGTGAAGACAGTTAAGGAACGAATATAATGGTAATCCATAATTCCCTCTTCGATGTACCTGGAACTAGTCACATTTGAGTAGAATGTGGTTAACATAATGTGGTGCCACTATGCAGTACAGATGAAGATGATCCCCTGTCACTCAAGCTACAAATAGTACGTAGATGCAAGCTCTAAGACAGAGCGACACCAGAAAACAAAGAGGCAGGAGGAAGCTGATAGGGAACAAGCGCGAATCGAGGCAATTCAAGACCCTGTAGGACAGAGAGTGCGGGAGAGAGAACCGACCGAGGCGAAACGTTAAGACTCACATCAGGAACTCCTCTATCCAAACTTCTATCTATCATATCCATAATTCCAAAGAGTAAGTTGTATTTCATTCCCTTACTTTCATCTGTCACTGTTTCGTCTTGCCGGTAGTTATTTAGCAGGAGTACAACTTGGGACGACATGATGACTCCTTATCGAGGAACAGGAATTAGATATTGTTTATAAATCATACCATGCAGTACTATAGGGCTATGATAGGGAACGTAGTTAGTTACCGGGTAACAAACTACTTAGGATTTGATTATTGATGGAGGCTCTAATGAGGGGATCGTTACTTACGCGACGAAGAACGCGATCTGAATGGCGGTATGGCTGATGACGATGCCGTTTCGTATCGACGAGCGATGAAACGGTTTGCAGATGCAGATGGAACGGTCATTGGTAATCTGAAACCGGAAGTGCCGACATCCAGTTAAGAATCTCACTTGAATCCATCTTTGCCTGGTGCATCCTCCCTAAGGTCCTCATCCTTGTAATTGTTTTTTATCAAACAAAAAGGACGAGGACCTTAGGTAGGATTTTTAATTATTGTTATTTTTATAAAGTATCTACTATATTTTTCCACATCCACTCCTTCCTTGAGTACAAAACACAAAGGTACAGCAGCTACATAAAGATAAAATCTACAAGAATGCAGCTAAGTAAAGATGAATATCGGATGAAAGCCCTAATGCATTGATGCTGCAAGTGGCGGATTGCAAGAGCCTTCCGCACAAGAACCTCCTGCTCGGCCAGCCTTCGCCCAACAACAACCATACGCGGAAACTAGTATCATCGCTGACAAGAAAAACATAGTAGACAGAAAGGGAAACTTGAAAGCTGGTATATTGAAACGATACGAGAAGCCTCCTGTGAACCTCGCGGGACTTGCTGATATCAAGCAATATGGAGATCGCGGACTAGTCGAAGAAGAGCATGAGGGTGTGAGTGCTCTTCTCGAACGGTTTTCTCCGGAAAGGCGTGGAGAACTGGACAAGAAAACGAGAAGCTTACGCGGTGGAAGTACAAGTATGTCAACAAGCAGTGGAGGAGGCGAGCCTTCTTCAACAGCATCGGACAAAAAGAAGAAGAAGAAGTTGAAACAGACAGGATCGAAGTTAGGTCTAGGTGATCATGGTCTGGAATCAGGTGATCCTAATAGCAATGTGCAGGGGCTCTCCACGTCAACCGCATCACGCACGCCTAAAACAGAGCGTGCAGGACTGACTAAGTCACCGTTTTCCCCACAGCAAAACCGCAAGCGCAACGATGAGCGGAAAAGAGCTGGAGTCGAAAGACTTCAGAGGGATGGGCCGAGACGGCGTGGAGCACCATCAGGCATCACGCCTGGAGAAGGCGAGGCCAGAGCCGGAACCATACACGAGGGCGATGACGACTCACCGCAAGCCAGAACGTCTGCTGCTAGCGACCTCTACGTGAGCAACATGGCTCAAGAGGAGGCACATGATAAGGACGGAGATGATCAACAACAAGGAGACGACACTACTGCTCAACAAGAGGGCGCTTCTCCGTTACCACACTTTTATCAAGAACCTCCATCGTCTTCCCCCTCGTCTGAAGAATGCATGATGGAGCCTGAAAGGGGTAATATATCAGCAAGCACTGCTAGGAAGACCTCGAAGACAAGGAAGACTAGTGCTAATACTACTAGTCGTGCTAGAATAAAGGGCATGTCTCTTGGAGGAGAATTGAGGCGCGGCATCGACTTAGAGAGCTTAATTGCGACGAGGCCTGAGTTGAATCAGCAAGCACATCAGCTGAAACAACAAGTGGATCAACATAACCATCGTGTTGAGCTTGCAAGACAAGAAGATAAAGACCAAGTTGTAGCAGATGTGGAGACAGTGGAAGTCTTGCGAGAATCTCCAGCGAGGAAGGGACCTCCTACACCAAAACCAAAAGGAGAAACCCTAATTAGATCGCCGAGTCCGTCGAAAAAAGAGCCTCGACCACAGCCTCCTGACGATGTTCGTGAAAGACAGATACGTAATCTCCAGGGTAATTCGACGAACCAAGAAAATCAAGCGAACTCATCATCTTTGTCCAGGTATACCACAACTAGTGCTGCTTCTGCTTCTAGTCAACAAAAGGATGTAGCAGTAGAAGAACCACCGGCAGGCCCAACAGCCGCTTTTGATAAACTTCTCGCTGCACACAATAGTTCTCTTCTGCTTCGTGAGAAACGGAAGAAGGAGGAAGCACAAAGACGCCAACGCGATGCTGGCAGAGTAGTCCGCGTTGAAGATGATCGTGCGCCTGGTATGCCGCCTCTGGGGTCTTGTTGCTCACCTAGGGAACCAAAGTATCAAGAGCAGACGTCTTCGTCTTCTGCAACTTCTATGTTGAGCCACGAACACGATTTCCAAGTCTTCGGAACTGCAGGTGGTACCCGCATTGACATGGACGATCGTGGAGGAACAAATGTCGGAGGTGGAGGTCTAGGAGGTCTTCTAGTGGAAGACAAGAGGAAATCTTCGTTATCATTATCACGACATCAAGCTCGACCAGGAGATCTTCTTGAATCGCCAGTTAAGGGACAGGACCACTACGAGTTGCCAGCTCCGTCTAAACTCCTAGCACGCGCTCAACATCATGTTGCCCGTCGCTGTCTAGCACTCTCCGCTAAGAATGCTGCTGCTGGTGGTGGAGGTGGGGCAGTTGTCAAAAAATAATGACAAGAACTCATGAACATGATCAGCTTTGCATGATCCAGGATAATATCAAAGTAAGTCTACTAAAAGTAGAACTAGAAATGGCAAGTATTTTCGAAATTGACGATCACTCATTCTTGAAATTAAATAGAATAGAGATACTCAATAACTCAAACTCCAAAGTCATGAAAAAAAGTAACAGGCAGTAACTTACAATTGCATATGCGAACACCCGGCGACCAAGAGCTTATACTATTACTATCAAGATGTATCACGTGAACCCGACTGAGAACTGAAGATGACAACTCGAAAAAAACTACACAAAATTTCGAAACTTCGACTTAAAAAAAACTGAAACTACTTTTGCGGAAAAACATCAGAAAATCAAGGCTATTCGGTCTAAGTTTAATCAAACTAACTCATGAAAATTGTAAAGTGCACTTGTGCTTGTGGCTCACGTGGTAAGCCACGCACGTAAAGCACCACGTATGTAGAGCTTTCATTTACCGCTACCCTCTAAAAGTAGTGAAGATAGTATGACTATGACAGATGAACAAGTAGGCCGGCTAATATACAAAGTGTAATACAAATGTCATTGAAAATGAACTGCACATGTAAGAAACAAGAACCGATTGTACAGCCACCCACACCAGCAAGAAAAAAGTCAAAGGGGTTGATAAGGAAATATTCGCGAAGCTGACGTCGCAAAGTACAAGAAAACAAATATGCTAAAAAGTATAGCAAGTAATAGGAGATACGAGTGGAAGAAGTAGTTGTTGAGCAAGAAGTGCTTCTTGCTACTCGAAGAGGACGACAACTACGATTACGAATTAAGTGTATGATTCAAGTATGAAATCATATTATTGGCGCGATGTAATACTAGAAGTAGGTATTATAATTCTTCTGCGATCATCATAACTAACAATAAAAACTACAAGTACAAGTTAAAAAGAAGTTCTTTGACTCTCATTCCATCTCAAGTAGATTCATTCTAAGAAAAAGTTGAGTATGATTGCTAACAAAGTATTCAAATCCAAGTTGTTTGTTCACAAATTTCTGCATAACATCATTCAAGGTATTCGGAAAGCGCAACGTCCATATATCAGATAGTACTTCTGAAGAACCTAATATTAATCACCACGTAAACCAAACAAGTATGATATTCTTCCGAGAACCAGAACGCAATTAAATGTATGAAGTAGAACTAATACCCCTGCAAGAACATGAAGTGACCCAAATATTGCCCTGTGAACGAGAGATGTATCTCAATTGTACCTGATTCAATACTTCGTCCTCCATCTTCTGCGTGTGTGGTATAGAAGTGGCTTGCAAGGACGATCACGATGGGCGTAACGCCACATCGATCAACCGTGTGTGTAACTCGGTTCAGCATCAATCGGTCATGCCGAAAGCTCTTGATGTTCTTGATCTTCTTCTCCTCGAGGCCTACGATCGAAATCGCTGTAGAGGCAAAAGGGCAACTCTCCCTGCCCCAACAGAGCTCTGCGGTCATGCAGGATTGAAAAACAAATTGCGCCCCTACCCACACTGAACAAAAAAAATGCTAAGGAGTTATCCACCTATGCATCTGGATCAGAATCTCCCTTCATTATCTGTTGTACACTTGATTGTTATTAACATCATTTTCCAATTCACATATCACAAATTCCTATGTCCGAAACCGAACATTATCAACACTTCTATTACTAATAACACCTCCGTCTGTCTCTTCAACTCGTTGGTGAATGAGGTACTACAACCACTACATGTACAACTATTATCACTAGTAGTAGTATCTGCACCACCAACAATATTCTAGACGTTGACGTCGTCAAGTCATTCACTAAAAGTACGAGCAACCAGAGGACTAAAACCAACAAAATGGTCGTTCGTTCACCTCATTTCGCGAAGCTTCAAGCAAGCTACCTCTTTCGCCTCATCGCAGAGAAGAAAGAGGAGTACTTGCAAAAGCAGGCATCGGGCGAAACAGAGAACCCAAGTCGGCCGCTTATTTCCCTTGGTATCGGTGATACGACACAGCCGTTGCCGCCTTTTATCGGCTTATGGCAGACAGATGCACCAGCAGGAGATGTTCATTTCTATTTTAGTCCAGATGTACAAGAAACTGCGAGCGTGAGGAACAACATCATGAATCTATTAAGAAGAATCGTGATCGTCAACAATCGCTTGATCCTAAAAACTCTAGACTCCATCTCTAATCTCCAATGCCTTGAAATCTGCCGCGGAAGGCCTTATGACCCCTGAAGGCTACAGCGGCTATCCTGACTGGAACGGGCGCGAAGATCTCCGCAAACTCATTGCTGAGAAGTTTTACAACAATCTTGTTGCACCGGATGAAGTTATCATCTCAGACGGCTCAAAACCTGACTTAGCTCGCATGCAATTGCTGTTCGGAGAGTGTAACATAGCCGTCCAGGATCCCGTGTATCCTGCATATGTGGATGGCAGTGTAATCGCGGGAAAAACAGGTGGACCGGTGGGGGATGGGAGTTCGAGGTGTCTATGTATAATATATGAGTGTCCTTGCGGGTTTGATTTTTCTTGTAGAGGGTCGTCACCATTACCATTAGCGATACAACCACATGATGATGATGCGCTCTTTCTTCAGTCCTCTTGGTTGCTGCCGTATCACGCCTGCCCATCTGAGAAAATCGAAACATCTTCAGGTATCAAGGTATCAGCTACCTACCATGCACCCCAGAAAATGGATTCTTCCCCGACCTGGACTCTGTCGAGAGAAAGAGCTACGTCCTCTTCTTCTGCTCACCCAACAATCCCACTGGAGCAGTGGCGTCAAGATCACAACTGGAGAAGCTTGTAGCATTTGCTAAAGAGACGAAATCCGTGATCGTTTTCGACTCTGCCTATTCCGCTTTTGTCAATTCTACTTCTTCGGGAGAACAAGACGTTGACGTGGATAGCACGACGACTTTCGAATACCCACGCTCCATCTACGAAGTTCCGGGTGGACTGGATGTGGCAATTGAGACGTCGAGTTTTTCCTATGGCTGCTCAAGAAGGATTCACTTCTTCACGTACTAAAAGTGCGGTCTCTGTGCACTAGAAGAAGTTGTAGATGAAAGGTCCAGGTCCTCCTGAGGGATCTCCAGATAAGTAATATCTTCCAGCGAGGAGGGCCACGACTTCTCGATGAATACCACGACCTCTAAGAGGGCCCTGAGGGATCCAGATAATATCTTCCAGCGAGGGCCCCCACGACTTCTCGAATACCAATACCACGACCTCTAATTCCCGAAACTAGTAGGCTTCACCGGCGTCCGGTTAGGATGGACCGTTTGTCCGAAGAAGGTTATGTATGAGGATGGGAAAACGCCGCTCTATGACGACTGGAAGCGAATTTGCGGCACATATTTCAATGGCCCCAGTAACATTGCGGAAGCAGGAGGCGTTGCATGTATGCAGGACAAGGGACAGGAAGAGATGAAAGGTAATGATCGTGGCTTTCTTCTTACCTTGATGTGCTCGAAATCACACTAGCAGAGAAGTCCAGTAGATGAAAGAAGCGTTTTTCGAAAAACTGAAATAAGCGAGTTCCTGAATGAAATAAGGGAGGTAACTTAACATCAAGGCTACTCTTCCTCCTCATCATGGTTTATATGAAGAAAGTACATGAATACACTACCAAAAACAAGCCCTTCAAAAGGGTCAAAAAGAGGCACGTTCTTGAGTGCGCCTCTCCATCTGCAGCAGGCTACAGCGTTTTCTAAGGGGACAAGGATGGTGGTTAAGGATGTAAATCGCGGACCTACATACTGGGCTTCTACTCGTCTTCTTCTTTCATCTACTGCTCTCGATGACGGTCGATCACCATCTCATCAACGCCTTTTCCCCCAACTACAAACACAGGCCTCATCAACTATTATATGCGCAATGCGAAAGCGCTTCGGAGTGTCCTAGTATCCAAAGGCGGTCTAGACGTTTATGGTGGTGTGCACTCGCCATACCTGTGGGCGAAAGCGCCAAGTGGTCAGACCAGCTGGTCTTTCTGGCAGACGCTGCTGGAGAAATGTCATTATGGAGGACTCTTTGTTCCGCCTTGTTTGTAAAGAGAATAGTAGAGAAAGTATTCTGCATGATCAAGAAGTACCAGCTTAACTCTCTCCGTAATTCAATCATTTTCCAGCTGCATCCTTGAAAAGTATGCCAGATTATCGCACTGGGATACTCCGCCATACGTTTCAAGGATGCAGGCAAAGATACATGATTAGCTACAGCCTTAACCAGCCGCATCACGCCTCTCATTTTCTGTCAGCACATATGATTATAGTAAATTATCTTCCTCTAACCTTCAATCATCACCACTCCCGGCGTCGGCTTCGGACAGGAAGGAGAGGGGTTTGTGCGTTTTAGCTGCTTCTGTGACCACGACAAGGTAGCAGAATGCGTCCAAAGACTTGAACAATTCTTTCTGATCAAAGAAGACGTGGAGATGGCGGTTGGAGCATAGATGAGACGGTGGAGATGGCGGTTGGAGCATAGTTGAGAATCCTTCGGGAGATTGATCTTGTAAGTATATTAGTCACATTCATAATCAAAATGAGGATCCATTTTCCATGGAGGATTCTTCTCTTAGTGGTCGTGAGCATGTTGAAGATTCCTGATCTCCATGCACACTAAGATCATGAGCAATCTCCATCATGTCTGTTTGTTGTCATAGTGACATGTGTTTTTTGTAGCAAGTAGGAAGAGAAGAACCATAACTTCTGCTTAGAAAGAATTCCGAGAAAGAGAATGAACAGTACGCAATACAAATAGTAATATCTACGCATGAGATGAATACGCAAATCACATCATTGTATCTTCGATTTGCTGCTACCGGGATCTCTCGCAGACACATACTCAAACACTACGGAATCGTGATGCACATTATCTAAGCTTACAAGAGGATTCCGTCTTGCATGCGTGCTACAAAAACGGTGCAGATTATTCCAGTTGCGCGCGTGTTCGTATGCATTGTCTCTAACAATGACTGTCGCGTATTGTCCTATGGAAAAGGCAAGGCTTCAACCGTTTCTATGATCTGTGGTAAAAAATTCCAGTTCTGGCTACCAGAAATCTCCGTTCCAACCTTGATTTCTAAAAAAGATTTGGATCATTTCAAGCAGCGTCTCTGTTCTTGAACGAAAGTTTTTCTTCCGACCATGATCCTTTTACGCGACAAATTGACAGCTTGTTTTCGTTTAGCGTTTTGGAAGGAAAGCGACAACAAGGTAATCGGTGCTACATGATCTTGGAAGAAGCGGTCATGTCGAGGAGGTAAAAATTATCTTGATTTAAGCTAGGAGTAGCAAGAACAAGAACAATCGAGTCGCGCCTAAGTACGCTTTCTTCTTTACATTTTCATCTTAGCCGAAGACCAAAAAGATGGCTCTCTACACGGATTATTCCTCTGCCCCGCAGTACAATATCAAGCACACGCGACATTGCTGTGTCTTCGTGGGCAACATCAGTTACGAGTGTACGGAAGATGCTTTGACCCAAATCTTCCAGAGATGCGGCGCAGTGGAGCAATTTCGCATACTGAAGGAGAGGGATGCAAAGATACATAAGTTAGGGCGAGTGTTTTTTTCTTACTCTTTTACAGAATTGTATTTAGTATCAGAATTGTATCATATCATTGTCAGTATTTGACTACGATGGGCGAAGGAGCTCTTGATCCTTCGTTCCGATTGTATCTAGACCGCTAGAGGTTATACTTCCTTTTTTACTACATGTACTACGTAGTTTACAACTCGGTTGTACATCAACCTACTTCTATATCATCCGAAAAGACGCTTTCTTCACCAACCTCCTCTAATAACCGGCTACGGCTTCTGCGAATTTAAGGATGCTGAATCCGCAGACCTCTGTTGTAGGACTATGAACGGCATCGAGTGCTATGGACGGCCACTGAGAATAGACACCGCTGACGTGGACATCAAAACTCTCGAGATGTTGGGCGCGACGCGACAAAGGGATTTTTTGGAGTTGCAAGCACAGATGGTTGGAGTGCATGACGTACGGAAATTTTTAATTTTCTTGCCTTTGCTTTGGTGCTGGTATCTATCGAAATCGAAAATACTTGAAAACATGTGTCCTGGGTCTTCAGATGAATCATGATGCTTTATTTCCCTATGCATACAACTTTGATTTGTGCTCCTTTTCGCATTCCCATTTACCTCCACGCAATGTTCGTTCTTCTCCTCGTATTAATTATACACTCGCAGGTGAACTACCAAGCCGAAGTTTCCGGTCTCATTTCCACTCTATCGACTTCGGAAGTTTTCTGCGCTCTTGCACATATGCAAGCCCTCGTGAAGAATAATCCTTTAGAGGCACGTGCGTACCTAACGAAGAACCCTGCCATGGCTCACGCCATGATGCATGCACAGTTTCTAGCCAGCATGCATAGTAGGCCAATGCGACCAATGACGCGAAAGGACATCGACAATGCCAACTGGAACAACAACATCACGCCGCATACGAGTGGAGGACAGGGAACAACTAATGCTACAACAACTAGTGCTGAAAAAGGAGGCACAAGTAGAAATGGCCCAGCAGGAGCTGGAGGTTCCTCCTCAAGAGCAGGTCCGGGAGGTGGAGCCAATTTCATTCGAGAAGGAGGCGTTAGCGGTGGATACAACAGAGCAGAAGGTGGTAGTAGTAGTGAATACGACCATGGTGATGGCAGAGGTGGCGGTAGAGGGTACAACTATGATAGTGCTCCCAGAGCACGTAGTGGATATGACAACGCAGCAAGAGGTGGGGGCGTTGAAACAGACTACTACGGCGCTTCTGGTGCAACCAGAACCATGAGTCGTGAAAACAGAGCTGGACCTCTAGGTGGTGACTATAAACCGTCACCAAGAGACAGAAACTACAACGAAGGTGCTGGAGGAGCAACAGGATCGAACGGAGCCAATGGAGCAGGTTCTTCGAGTGGTGTTCTTGATAAAGACGGCACGGGCATAGGAGCTGCTGATAGTATGGGCGGTGATGTGGCAGTGAAAGAAGAACCTGGAACAAGCGGTCAGTCAAAATCAAATGCGAGCAAAGAGACGTGGAAGTACTTATTTCGGATTTTGTTTCACTTTGTTTGTTAACGTTCCTGAAAAAGCCCCTTTCCCCACAACGTCCTCCTTGGGGCGATCTGCCCTATCGTCCTCCACAACGTCCTCCTTGATGTGACGGCGAAACCGAGGCATGCTACCCTATCCTATCCTATCCTATCCTATCCTAAGCATGATCAAGTAGATCATGAACTCCTTCTAATACTAATTGTCACTTATGAAAACAAATCTCGATCACAGTTTGACGATTTCCATTCCAGGTACGAAGATGCTTATCCCGGAGGCGCGTCGTCTTCCGCCTCTTACAAAGGCAGCAAAAAGGACTACTGGAATAGCAAATATGGAGGCGGCAAAGACTATTGGTCTTCCTATTACGGAGGTAAGGACAAGTCCGACTCGTGGAGCTCGAAGGATAAAGACTTCTATTGGAAAGAGTACTACAACAGCCTTAAGGGCGATTCTTCTGGGTACCCATCTCGTATGAAAGGAGAGGGTGGAGGAAAACGTGACTACTATGGCGGTGGCGGAAAGGCAGACTACTATAGTTCTTACTACTCGATGAAGGGGATGATGAGTGGTAGCTCCAGTAGAGGGTATGGGCCATACGATCGATAGTTGTAGATGTGGAGATCTGTGTCCTATGACAATGCGGACAACAGGTCCACAGAGAGGGACAACAGTTCCACAGAGAGTAAGTTTTCTGTGGACCTGTTGTACTTCACCAGATTTTCAGCAATATTTTCCTGAAAATGTTGGGACCAGAACAACCTTCTCATTTTTCTCTTTAGCGACATACACATCAGCGACACAATTTTTACGCCATTTCATCCAAATCTTTTAACATTGTCCACCTCCCGAACAACAAATAACGATCAACCCCAAGAACGCACAGTTGTCAGACAGCCGCTGTCATCACGCTTTCACACCTGATCATGGTTTCTATTCGATTTTATTTCATCGGTCGAAAGGTTTGCAGCGACATGCGGACCCGAGAGAGACTGAAATAGAAAATACGAAGATGAAAAAAATCATATCTTCTAATAGCGGTAGGCATTCCTCTGAGTCCCCTACCGTCGAGATACGCAGCATCGTTCAACGAAATCTTGAGTAGTAGAATTTCTGAACGTGGTGGTGCACCTGTAAAACACAGGCAGTCATCAGTAGACATAGAACAGGCGCTGCAGTAGTTCATTACATTGCTAACACTCATGTGAAAGCCGTGGGAAAGAGGAAAAAAGATGGTTTCCAAGTATTTCCAAGTCTCAGGCGTGAGTTGCGTCGGCGATCACTTCGGAGAGCATGATGTTGGCGTTTTCCGTGTCTCCGAAACTCAACTTGGCTGGCGTTCGCAGTTTGACAATGGGGCAATCGTAGTAGATGTCTGCGACATCATCGCAGCCATATGGAATCCAGCAGAGACAAGGTTGGATTTGTATCAGAGACACACCCAAAACCCTTACATGCCATGGAAACGCAAAAGTCTGAAGGAGCAGAGGCTAAGCTTTAGAGGATTCACAAATGAGTACCCTAACTTAAACTTTATTTAAGAGTGCTTTTTATTTACTCGCCTCCTTTTTTTGGAAATTTAAGCGATAAAGATGTGGTGCGCTTTTTGCAGCAGCATCGGGCTACCCAAGAACTACGCATTAGATGCAATCAATAGACTAGCATACTCTGCAACCTAGATCGCACGACCCCATCTACAACATCCAAACTAACAGGAGCGTGGAAGACTTGGCTTTCTTTCTCTCTGCGTGGTTCAATTTGACATTGCGCTATCCTGATATGTCGGCAGTATTTCAGTTCCAGCCTCCAAGAAACAACAATAGAAGGCAGAGGGATCGAGGAGTGCTCAAAGAGGGCTGGGTCTACAAGCGGAGCAGGTTTCTGCGAGTTTGGAGGAAACGATGGTACAACTTGTTGCGAATCTTCTATCCTCATCAATGTTAGGCTTAAAGCTAGATAGAATTTGTGACGATCATCTCATTACCTTTGCTACGCGAACCGCGGCCACACTCTCATTTATACCAACACCCACGAGGTTCGTCCTCTGTTTAGACGGCACACTGTGCAGTTTCGAGAGTCCGCACAATCTGATCACGCAATCTCCTACCGAACAGTGGGCCATCTACGATATATTGGATGCATACTACGCTGGGACTGAAGAAACCCCGGGAACTACTACGTATTTGAGCGCTCCTGATAGAACTACTTCTAGGAGTTGTGGGGTGACTAGAGATGCTCCAGGAGAATGCAACCTTGAAGATGCCAATCGCTCGGTTCCCAGTAGGGGCTCTTCTCGTGGCAGTAGTCCCACTTCATCTGCAGGTGGAACAAATGTCACCAATCCAAATCCTCAACGCATCGTGAATCAGCATCTACGCCTATCTCCACGAATTCAAAGCACGAAACTGTCTATGGCAGACGACGTTGTCTCTTTGAGTGCTACAGCGCTTTCGACTAGGGCGCCCACATCTTCGTTAGGGGACGAATACGAAGCTAGCACAGCGGATTGGGCGGCATCTTCTTCTCAATATGCCGGAGGAGGGGCAGCCTCATCTTCAGGTACGAATTCTCCAACCCCAGCTGGTTTGGCGAGCTTGCAGCGGTCTTCAGCCTCAACAGTCCGTGGCCGCAATGGCGTCCTTGGCGCAACACATAATGAGACCAGTAGAGGAGCTATCTTCGACATACCAGAGGTTGTCATCCAAGTAAGACACAGGAAAATCCATGCTACGCCACTGGAGCAGGAGAGTTCGTATATTGGCGCTAGCAGTATAAGCCTAGGTGGTGAGCAACAGCCAGAATTCAGTTTAGATTGGGTTCAGGCGATTAGACTAGCGCGTGAAGAATACCTGCGGAAACGAGGCGCAACAGCATCACCCTCGTCTGGGTCTTCGAGACCTCCATTAATGGCGGGACCAGCAGGTGGCGTGCTCGGCATGCCCGCAACTTCTATGGACCTGCACTCTGCCTCTTCAGCACAGTCTCCACCGGTATCAGCAGCGCTTGTACCAGGAAGCAGAGACGGGGTAGGGGAGCATCAAAGAGGCGATAGTAGTGCCTCGGCGAATAATATGCAGCACAGGAGTATGAAACGAAAAAGTGCACTCACGCTCAAGAGATTGGCTAGGATTTAAGTAGGAAAATAGCCACTTTTATTGAGTGTGAGTGCGCTTTTTTCTTTCATAAGGAGTCCACTGATTTTGAGACTAGGTGAAGGCAGTATGACCATGCCCACCAGTGGTTTAGGGACCGCGCCTGCTGCTTTATCAGCAACAAGTTCTTCTTCCGGTGCAGGCCCATCTGCTTCCCCGTCTGCTGGCGGAACATTCTTACAACCTCCTGACGCACAACAATCTGGTGGAGGAAAGAGACGGTCATGGACGCCGCACGTTTTCCAGAGGATGTGGAATTCGGCCTTGGGTCGTAGTGGTTCTGCGGGTGCGACTGATCCTACAGAAGCGCATCAACAGTACCCGATAGCTCAGCAGCAGAACCAATTATTGGGTTTTGAGGCACCGGGTGGAGCTCCTGGTGCCAATCTTCGAGCTGTGAATCAGAGTTACAGTAATAGCTACTCTTACGATCGAGCTGGCGGCAGCCTTGATCGTGCGAATAGCAGGCGATCAGACGGCTATGCGGATCCGGTGCCAATAGATCCGTCGCCACGAAGTGTAGGTCGTGTACTAGAGGACCAGAACATAACTGGTGGTCGTGGAGAAGAGCAATTCATAGTAGATTCTGATTCTAGAAGTGGAAATAGAATGAGCTTGCAATTCGCACAGCAGGACATCAATAGCTATGAAGATGTTGATCTCAGGGACTACCAACCGCCAAGCAGAAATAGTGTTCGGTTGCCACCTCCTCTCCCTTCAAATCCGGGAGGTAGAGGACGACTTCCTCAACCGCCTTCGCGCGTTGCCGATAGCGGAGGCGCATCGAATTCGTCGAATACTAGTCCGCAAGACCTCCAGCATGATCTTCCAGGAGAGCAGGACCAGAGAAATTTGAAGCTGTATGTGAAGGAACCACACCAACAGCTAGGCTCTTTGATGGGTGTAGGGATGGGTGCTGCATCTGATAGCAGCAGTGCTGGAAATAGTCCTCAGGAAGCTGATTCAGGGAGTTCGGTTAGTAGACGAGGCTCAACAGCACGACGAGAGGACATCGTATTCGAATCAAGGAAGAATCAGTGGACGAAAGACCGAAGAAATAGCTGGGGCTACGTCGGTGCAGGGACCTCAACATCGTCGAAGGGAACAACAGGAAGCGGGGGCGGACCTGTGGTGCAGACGCATCGGGGAGACGTCGGATAGACAAAGTGTGCGAACGCAAAAGTGCATGCTTGATTCGGATAATATGATTATGTTATGATATCATTTTCATGTTTGTTAACGTTAGATTTTAGGGCTTTCCACAAGGCAGGGTCACAGTTACTTATGTCATAGTGCTTAGACTTTCACATTTTCGGCATAGGTTAGGCCAACGTATAGTTGGGATCGATGATAAACTTTTGAGTTGGTTTTGTTGATGTATTTGATTTTGTACGCGGAATGATAGATATTAATGAAAATCATCATTAGATATTGCTACTGCTAGGTAATCACCGATATTTGTATTACTCACTCACCTTCACCATATTCTTCATGTTCTTGTCATATGAAAAAAATGAAGTACAGCTACAGGTCGCATAATCTATTGATGTGTCTGTGTAATTCTCGGGCTTGTTTTCTTGATTCCCTTAGTACAAGATTTGCGTTTACGATTCTCTCTCTAGTTCTAGTGCTAACATCGCTTGAGTTTGACATTCTCTCTCAACTTTTTTTAATATATTTATAAGTAATCGTCTTGACATCTAATCTTGATCGACATCCAAGAAGAAAGACTCAAAAACCAGCGGAATCCTCCTCATTTTCTGCTAGCAGAGTGTGTCGAAGTGTAGTTTTCTGTGCGCGTCATTGCACTAAGTCGATCATCTCCGTCGCTGTCGGTTCGTCGGGACTCGTCTCAATTTCGGTTCTTGTATTGGATGCGTCTTATCAAGAGTGGCCAGTCAACATCAACTGATCATTTGGATTTCGGTGGTCTATCAGAAGATTTTCATGTACCCCGTCAACCTCGCAAAAAAAGAATTCTGCACGCTTATCTGATGAGGAAGTTCTAATGTTCCAGTAACAATTCCTCGTCTGACAAGTCATCATGAGTTTATCATTTCATTTTCAAGTACGAAACTACCTATTTCAAAAACATGTAGAGAAAAATGACCAAAAACATTATGAGGCTACGGGGGTAGTCCCTCTGAGGCTACGGACGGTCGCCCGAGGATACACCAGGTCAAACTGTGGACGGCGAGCCAACTCCTATCCTATCCAAACATTATGTTGCGCCGTACGCAAGTCGCTTTTCTGAAAGTTGGAGTAGTACTCCTCTCTTTTTGCACACGACCAGTAGTCGCTTCCAAGAAGGGTCACCATCGTGATGCAGCCCGCTCCGACAATCTGTGGGCGGAAGATGTTGAAGACAAAGTAGACGTCCGTGGAGCAGATGATCTTGATCCCGGAATCGAAGCAGTTGCTAGTAGCAGTGCAAAACGTGCTCATCATCATGGACGAAGTAAAAATGTGCATCGAAAAGCGGCTAGAGAACGAAGTCATCCAGTAAAGTCTAGTAGAACTTCACCATCTTCTGATTTTGCAACGAATGAAAATGAACCTATGAGACACCACGAAATGCAAGTACCAAGTAAAAGTAGTAGCATATTACCGGATAGAGGAGCGCATATTGGGAGAAGCACATCGAGTAAGCGTCTTCATGCACATCAACAGCATACTCGTGCAGAAAACCAAGTTTCTCATAGCATCGAGCCTGGAGCTGGACAGGGGTCTCAATCTCAGCATCGGAGATCACATAGCGGAACGAAGCTGTTGCGCGCCGAGCGACAGCCTCGCCACGAAACAGACGCATCAACAAAGCCAGGCGAAGGGGCAAGCGCTGGTGGAGAAGAGGAAGTGAACCTGAATGCGATTTTGAAAGAAATTGAGTCTGAGGTTGCTCGATTCAAGCAGGTGAACACTAGACGAAGTGCCAGCAGCGCAGAAAATGTGCAGACTGAGCAGCCGGAGGAAAGCCACTCCACAAGAATCCAGCATACTCCACCATCTTCTTCACCCGCCTTAGCGAACAAGCCGTTATTTTCAACATCCTTCATCAACAAGTTGTCCTCTTCAGCGTCAGACATGCAAATGCAATCTTCTGGTAAAAATGGCAAAAGCTCAACTTCAAGCTCTTCTTCTCGTGGCGCCTTCACGGACTCCCTTCGTGATGTGATTTCCTCAGAAATCCAGAAACATCTTGCATCACAGCAAGAGCCGAATCAAGTTGGTGACCTGGAGACCGCTTTGCAAAACTTGGTGAAAGATGCAGTCGCGAAGTCATTGCCAGCAGGAATGGTAGCGGGTGGAGGCAACTACATAATGGGTGGTGGCGGAGGAGGCTATGTTGTGCCACCTAATGGTGCAAACTACTGGGGCATGATGCCCTTACAGCGAGTCCTCGACCATCAGGGCACGCCTTACATCCCAGCAGGCGGTGTGTCGCCAGGTGGTTGGCCTATTGATCATATGACGTCGGTTGCAGCATCGCAGCCACAACAAGTCAGGCGTCCGATCATTGCTGGTGCTGCATCAACAGACTCATCATCTCTTCAACCACTCTCGTCATCCCCCTCCGCCGGTCACTCCTCTAGCTCTACAGTACCACGTTATTTGCGATCGCATCTGCTCTACTGTGGCAAGGACGAGCCGGAACGCTGTTACAAACTAGATAGTAGCGGACGCCTTGAGCTAGGCAAGGGGGCGCGACAGGTGTGTCCAGGTTTCGCAGAAAAAGGCTACCACCATCTCAAGTATCCGACTGCTGCTGCGCCTACGGGCTCTCAAGTTCTCAACAATGGAGGATTAGCGAAAAATTTGAACAATAGTACAACAACTTCAACTTCTTCAGATCTCTACTCGGGCAACTTCTATCCAGAAGATCAAGAACAGAGTTCTTCGACGTCCACTTTTTTCGGATGTAACGTCGTCGATGGTGATCCACCTGACAGAGCGGCTTTTCGCGGTTGGGTTTTGCGAACAGCTCTGGGCGGAGATGGTAGTAGTGAAATGGGGATTGCGACCGGGCGTGGTCAAGGAGCTTTGTTTGTTGACCAAACTGATACTGAAGTAGCACAACAACAACAAACACCTCCTTCTACTTTTCTGGAGATTGGAAGCTGGAACTTCAAAGGTGCAGGTGATTTGGCACCCGATCTGCCTAGACGGAGACAGGCGTTTAGCGAGGACTATCCCAGTGGAGTCTCCCACGGTCGTAGGTCGAAACAACAACGTCGTGGTGGCCGACGACCGAACTCTGAGAAACGCCTCCTTCACCGCGATCCGAACAATTTGCGGCAGAATGGTGAGCAGTCGAGAGGACAGGCCTCACCACGTCGTCACCCAGGTCCCTTTCCTCCTGATCGAAAACAGCACAATTATAGGCGCGTCCAGCAAGCGAAAAATCGACGAGACTCAACATCAGCGCGTACTCGACGTCGCAATCGTCAGGCATTACACGGTTACAGTCCAGTAAAGTCGGGAGTCGATTTTTTTCGCGAAGATCGAAAAATCCAGTATCCAACGTCGCACGCACGCCGCAGCGTTCCGAAGAGACAACGGAGAACTTCTGCACAAAGTCACCGCGTTGGAGTCCCCTCTAGTGCAACCGCAGGAACAGCGCACGCTGCCCACGGCATGGTCGACAACTATCTTCTGGATGATCATGGAAACACATTACCAGCTCCAACGCCAGAGCTGCATGAGGAAGATTCATCCCCATCCACGACCACGTTAGTCACCCGAGCCTCTCCAGCTACGAGTACATCAGAAAGCGCCACTTCATCTGCGCTGTCTTTCCAAACGAAGCAGCAAACTACAGCTCACTCGCAACACGTCAGTCACGTCGATGCCCTGTGCAGTCCGCGGGTGAGTATCTATTCGCGTGACCTCGTTTTCGACAAGAAATACGACGTTTTGCTGCCGCCTAGAGGGGCTTTAGGCGTGTTTAATTCCCACTTGGCCGATTCGAGAATGCATGAGTTGCCGTTCGCACATGCCAGGTACCTGTTTCAGTTCAGACCACGACGTGTTTTGCCTGAAGGGTCTAGTGGGGATGCGGATGATCACAGTTCTTCGTTTTTGGAAGATTCTAGTAGAGGCAGCACAGCTTCATCATCATCGACGTCGTTTTTCGATGCCGACTCTGGGATGCGTGATGAAGCTGCACTACTACTAGAGGACGAAGATGAAAGATTTGCTGGTCTAGATGATGGAGATCAAGGTGGTCTTGTGCAAAAGGAGGCCGAACCACGGCAAGCCAAAAGTGGGTCCTCCTCCAACTCGGATAGAAATATGCTAAGTCTCTCTGACAATTTCGGTGGTGGATTAATCCTCCACCAAATCCGTCTTGCCTGCCTCAACGGTGCGACAGAGTACTGTGGCCGATATGTCTGTGTGGATGAGAAGAATGAGTTCTCTCTAAAGCCTTGTGCAGCTGGGATACATTCCAGTGAAGCCTCTTGGTTCGCTTTGGTTCCTGGGATATTGGATTTTTCGGGGAACTACAAGAATAGTCAGCTTAGTTTTGCTTCATCTTCTTCTAATGGCAGAAGTAGTTCTACTAGTTCCAGCAGGTCATCATCTAGAAGAAGTACTATTGACGCACGACCGTCATCATCTACTTCCCCTGGTTCTTCGATTCGACACGTCACAGGAAAGAGCGCAATGGCTGGTTCTCCTCAAGCACTTCCGGGGCAAGATGAGTATGATGACGAATTTCCCTCTAGGACCTTCGAGAGGACCAGCGCTGCAGATGAGTATGATGACGAATTTCCCTCTAGGACCTTGCGACGAAGAAGAAGGGTCGACCAGCATCTTAGTAATTGGGAACTCGAGCACCAAGCTCAAACCAGAAGTGCGATGTTAGAGAGGACCGGCGCTGAAGATGGGGAGAACGAAGCCATGGGGCTTGAGACTGTTAAGGTCAGCATTTAGTGTCCATCTTTCTCGGCATCTTGGTACCCTGCTTTTCCCTTGTATTATTTCTATGAAATGATACAAGGGTAGTAAAGGGGGCAAGATGAGGGGGCCGAGATGCAATCTAGCAGACTCTAAGACTGACGAAGAGGACGTGAACGGGAAGTACGACCCAGGGCAGAGCACCGACTATGAAGAAGAGGAGACATTTGCTGAGACGGAAGAGAGTCATGCCGTAGATCAGGGTGCTGAGGATTACGATTACGAGGAACTGGGCGATGAAGATGATCTAGCTGATCCATACGATGTTTTCGCCCACAAGGACGAGGTTGACCATCATGATGATGAAGATGATTTTTACGCTTTCAATGTTGGTAGAAGTTTTCTCGACAGGGAAGTCTACAACGAGGACACGGACGCTGTCCCTGATGAAGATGCAGTTGAAAGATACGAGCAACACCTTGAAGAATATGAGGATGATCTCCCAACAGATGAGGATCATTACCTTTACCGCTCTGGACATCAACCAAGCACGGAATACGAATACGACGAGCCGGCTGATTATCGTGCTCTTCTTGATGTCGATTCTTATCATGCAAAGGACGAAGAAGAGGAAGCTGACTGGGACCACGATGAAGTTGGCGACGAGACTCGTCTGACCTCGGAGGATGCAGCCTTCGAACCGTTTCCAAGTGGTTTCATTGAAGTAAGCGCACCAGCATCCAAGCAAGCTACAGAGGAGGAGGATGCGCGTGGTACTGTAGGGGATGATACTGAGGATGTCAATCTAGATCAGATGGACATGGAGGACGAGGATGCGCAAGATCTTGACGAATATGGTGACAGCCGAGATGATGCTGAGAACAAGAACACATCATCTTCCTTTCTCGAAGGCACGACCTCGAGGACGACCATGACGAGAAGTACTAGGTCTGTAACAAGTGCCTCCCCTACAACTCCATCCTCCTTCTACGAAGACCCCTACAACCATGCTGAGAAAGCGTATCGACAGCTGTACCTGAATGCCAAAGAACGCGAAGCAGTGGCCTACACAGACCAAACCATGATGGCGAGAAGTGGGAGACAGCGATACCCCAATGATCAATTAAGGGTAGGTTAAAGGTGCTTCTCTTACCGCTTTTTATGCCTCTTTCAAGGGAGAAAGGCATAACAAGCGGGGTAAGCGAGCACCAAAAACCTACCTCTAAATCAATCAGATTGGTACAGTCAACAGTGGAACACAGCTGCGAATCATTTCTACAGTGGTGCGAGTGGTGGTAGAAGTGGTGCTGCGGCTTACGGCTCTCCCTACGGATACGGTTCTGCACCTAGTTCAGCTTCATATCCAAGTGGAGGTGGTCTCTACAGTGGGTTCCGATTCGGATATCCATCCAGTAATAATGCGATGTGTAATCCTTCAGTACCGAGCATGCGATCCGCGTGTACAGCAGAGGACTTCTGTCGAGCAATGGCAGCTACACGAGTTGAGCCTGCAACATCCGCGTCTGCTCTGCAACTCCAACTGAAGCATAAAGGAGCAGGCACAGGCAGCTCTTCATCCTTTTCTAGTAGTAGCGTTGGCGGACTCGCAAGAGTTGGTGGTGGAGGTCAACAAAGTAGTATGATCGGGACCTCAACAACAACGAGTGGATGGATCTTCTATTGTATGCAGCACGTGTCATCCTCAGTTCCCGGTGGCGGTTACTACCAAGTCGTGTCGCAATACTCGATGGCGCCGGGTTCTAATCCCTTTAGACCTCTTGCGCAATCTGTTGTGGTGCCAGGTGGCTCCAGTCCTGGCGCGATTTCTTCTCGTCCCTACTACACGACAGTTGCGGCAACGCCATCATCTAGCAATCAGCCGAGTGTAAATACCACGTCCGCCGACCTTGGAACAAGTGGGTCGCATGTCGCCACTACTTTAACTGGTCAGTGGGGGAACGCGGCAAATGGCATGCCGTTTAACATAAAAGTGCATACAACTGTGAAGTCATCAGGTGATGGAAGTGGTAGTCCTGGTGTAGCAGGATCTGGCGCTGGACCTGGATTTGTCGTCTCTACCATCAATGGCCAAACTTTTCAGTGGAAAAATTTCACTGGTCACGAGTGCATTGCTGTTAGCACAGGGTCCCAGTCGCCAGCGACACTGCGCTCGCAGACGACGTACGAAACCTGTGCCGCTATTTGTGCGCAGAACACCGACTGTAAGGGCTTCGAGTTCAATGAGACAGGGAGTATTGCGTTGATACAACTGGGCGGGAGTGAAGGTCAATCTTCTATGATTCCTCCTGGTGGCGGTCAATCTTCTATGATGGTAATGAAAACTGATGTCGACAACAGTCTCCTGACCAATAGCAACTCTACGTCCAGGACTTCTTCGCGTGCTAGTGGAGTTGCCTCCTCCTCGTTTTCTGCATCGACCGAAAACGCAATGAAAAGCACTTACGGTGTAAATGCCGCAAGAGGCACTTCTAGTACAACTCGAAGTGAGAAACTTCAGTATGCTGAAAATAGTGCTGCTGATGCCAATTGCGTCCTGATGCTGGGTGAACAAGTTTCCGTTGCTCCTAGCCAGACACTGAACTCCACAGGTTCGAGCTGCAATCTCAAGCACTTTTTGCCTCAACAAGTGCGAAGCTACAATGCAGGAGCTCCTCCTCCAGTTAGTACTCCTATTCCATCCAACAGTGTTGGAGGAAGCAATTCTCCACCGAGTGGGGTGCCAGCTTTTTCGGGAGGCAGTTACAGTCCTAGCAATTCACCTGCAACGTTTCCCCATCCCTCACAACCGGCACCTCCTCCAGCACAAGTAGTTGTTTACAATCCTCCTGTACAGCAACAGTCGAATCTAAATCCGTCAGCTTACAATAAGAACGCAGTTGTATCAACTCCAACAGCACAGCCACGCTATGAAATTCTAGTTCCTCAAGGTCAAAACTTTTGGGACTTGCTGCCAGTGTCGAATCGCGAGTACTGTCGTCAGAACATACCCTTAGCTTTCCTACGACACAAGAATGACGCTACGCCTTACTACCCTCACAAGACAAGTAGTACTACGTCTAGTGGAAATGCAAAATCAGATTCAGGTGGAGGTCAACAACATCAGACTGACGTTGAAAATCAGAACCAAGCAACGACGGGAGCACCACCTCCTTCTTCTTCGACAAGTACTTCGACTTCCACTGCAGCTGCGGTTCCTCATCCAACCAAATTTACGTTTGCAAAGAAGTCTGCAGGACCCTTCTCGCTTCTACTGTCGCTTTCAGTGCCGGGAGAAACGGATTATTGGCATCTAGTGGATTCGCTCGTTTTTTTCACAGCTCTGGAACACGGAATTGGTAGAATACTGTCCATGGCGAATGGGTACACGCCGAGTATGAATGGTCGAACAACAGGAGTAGACACAATTGTCGATGTGACAAGTGTTACGGACGTAGAGCCAGTAAGACCAATCTTGATACAAGGCAGTGGCCAAACCTCGCATCTTCAAGATCAACCATCAGTTTCTTCTTCAATCTTGAAGACATCCTCTGGCCCCGAGCAGGGCACGGGTGTAGTGGTCGCGTCTTCTACCACAACTAGCACCCATCCGCCCAGTAGTAGTTCTTCATCTTCTGACGTACAAGGAATACACCGAACTTCTTCTTCGGGGAATGAAGCGGAAGTTTCGGCATCCTCACTCCTCACCAAAACCACGACGAATACTCTCCAAACAAGACAGCAACCATCCCAATCTTCAGGAGGAGGAGTCAATTTCCGACTAGAAGTGAGGATGAAAGTAGACTTCAAGGTGACTTCTGTTCCTGGCGCAATATTAAAGGCAAAACAAGATATCGACGATCATACAACCAAGGAAATTCTGTACGAGCTAGTCGGTCAGAACATTGACGACAACAAGGCTGAATTTGGGTATGCGTTTGCGTTTGCAGAATTGCCGTATCAAATTGCAGAGATCAAGAGTATTGCCGTCTCTTCCGCGACATCCTCCAACTCCCATACGCCTGGTCACGCTGACTCTTCTGATGATGAAGGCCTGCTGTCAAAAACTACGACTAGAGTCTTGCTCTACCTGTTGTTGTTTGTGGTTCTAGCGACCATAGTGGCTGTGATATGGTACATTCGGAAGACAAGGGGAAGAGCAGGACCAGGACAAGATGCTTCTCAAGAGGGAGGTGGCGATCCAAGAAACTATCCAGCAGGGGGAGGCGAAGCTGCAGCACCTGGTGAGGACGATAACTATTACTATGAGCAGGGAGAGGAAGGAGTAGGAGGTAGTGAGGGCTTTGGAGGTGGGGATGCTGGAGGTGAAGATTTCGGATTTGGCGGAGATATGTCCTCATCTGGAGGGTCTGAAGGAAGGAAAATTTGAATGAAAACCAAAGCCGTGATTGCAAAGAACGAGGTAAAAAGATTTGAAAAATGAACTTGAATCAACTCATGCCTGATATTATTCCCAAATGATACAAAGCTAAAGCAAAAACGAAAGTCCTGCTTCTTTGACCAAGAACTAGAGCGCTTCTTTTCTATCCCCATTACCATTCCCAAATGATCAATTCGCTCTTCATAAAAGTCGTGGTCCGCGTGGTCCGCGCTCCTTCTCGCTGGCCCATGCCGCGAGAGATTTCCCATTTGAAGGTGAAACGTGTTTGCTGTTGCAAGGAGCTCTTTTTATTGGAACTCGACAAGGAATCAACGACTCATTCTAAAGAATGTTGTAATATTTTTTTATACAAAGAAAGAACCGAAGGCTTTTACATCAGCTTAGGTACTTTCTTTCACGACTAACCCATCTTCCCCCATATCCAAACATCTCGCAGGCAAAGCAGTTTTAGTGTTAGTCCTAGTTCATACAGTTTGAAATACCAGACCAAGAAAGAAAGAAATTTAAATTTCTTAGCCTGAGTGGCCACTAATGTTTTCCCCTTCTCGCACTTGCAAGATTTTTCGTAACTCCTCCTCTTCGAGATCGAGTACCATCTTGAGATATTTGACATCAACCATTTCGAGTCCTAGTGGTAGTCCTAGCTTTCGCCATAGTTCGGCTTTCACCCTTTCAAATCTGTTTGACCATTACCAGAAACGAACATTTAATAGCATTTTATCGACTTCGTCGCATTCGCAAGAAGTACAAGTAGAACCTAAAACAAAAATGAAGCGCGCATCGACTGGCAGCAATGCTGCCAACGGGTCTGCTGCCAGCGGAAACGGTGGAAGTCAGCATTCTGCCTCACCGGCAGCGAAGAAAGCGAAGGTTAGCGAAACCGGTTTGGCAGGTTCTTTGCCGGAAACGTTGAGTATTCACGTTTTCACCCGAGACCTCCGAGTAGAGGACAACCACGCTTTGAGCGCAGCTGTGAAGAAGGGAAATGGTGCTGTCATTCCGATTTTCGTTTTCACGCCGGAACAGACAAAAGAAAGCAGCTTCTTTTCAGCACACAGTTTCGCGTTTCTACTGGCTGCGTTGAAGGATTTGCAGAAGTTATGGTTTATTTGAGAAGTAGCGGAATGATTTCACCTCCTAGTGAAAAAAGGAGTAATATCACTGAATTTCTTTTGAGACGGACAATCCCACTTAGTCTCAGTCATCGTTATGCAACACCAACATCTAGCTCTAAGAGCATCAACAGCCGATTCCAAACCACTGTTGTTCTTCTACGGCAAGCACAGCGATGTTTTACCAGCGATCACGAATGAAATTGCGAAAGCGACCAGCGGAACGAAGCGCGTTTGTGTCTCCATGGCCGAAGACTACACCCCCTATGCGAAGGGGCGCGAAAACAGGACCAAGGAAACGTGTTCGACGTATCGTCCGTCAACCGGTTCAGTACAAATGGACTTTCTCTTAACGGAAGACCACAACGTCACAAAAGGCGGTCTTCATCATTTGCGATCTGGTACCGGCACAAAGTACAGAGTCTTCACGCCATTTTACAACGCAGCCAAGAAGTTGGATGTCCATCCACCGATACAGGGAAATGCGCTGAAACAAGCGACCTCCTCCAACTTCAACGACGCCTTAGCCGCTCTCTCTGCCAGGTTATCAAGATTGCCATGTGCGTTTTCACTCGAACAAGCTGAGAAGGAATTGCTCGTGCTTCCGAAACAGCTTTCCGACAGTTATTCTCCACAACAACTAGTTTCGGTCTACAGTAGTCCAGATGCGAAGCCATTCACTGCTGCTACTTCTGCTAATGCACTTCTGAAATCTGGTACAGATGTGCCAAAAATTGGAGTCCTTCCCGCGCTCCGCTCAGTGGCCCTCCAGAGACTTAGACAGTACAAGTTCGACGACTATCCCGGTAATCGTGATCGCGCTTCTGAACCCTGCACTTTGCTGTCGCCACACTTCAAGTTCGGACTTGTTTCAGCGAGGGAAGCCTTCGCCGAAATCAAGAAGCGCAGAGACATCAAGGAAGCCTGCAAAGAGTCCTTCTTGCGACAGATGTACTGGCGAGATTTCTACCAGTATGTGACGTTGCATCATCCGTGGGTGCTGGCGGGGATGAGGAATACCTCTATCAACTCTGGTACTGGTGGTACTGGTGCCACAACAACTGGTCCAGGAGGAAAGAAACTAGAAAACCAGAACTTCACTATGGACTACACAGTCGACGACATTGAGTGGAAAACGGATGCAGCAGCCTTGCAGAGGTGGAAAACGGGAACGACTGGTGTGCCTCTTGTAGACTTAAGGCTCAACTTTCAGTGGTCCTTGGGGTTGGTCACTGTTGAAATGGAAGAGGGCCTCCTTGAGAGAACAGGGGAAATCGAAGGGAAAGGGGAGAGCCTTGGAGGGGGTCTCTTCCGTTCAGAGTCAGTGACCAATGAATGCTGAGCTTTAATAGACGCAGGCATGCGCGAGATGATGCAAACAGGATTTATGCACAATAGAAGTCGAATGGTGGTGGCGATGTTCTTGACGAAAAATTTGCTGCAGGTAACAAGTTGTACGTCTATCTTGGTTTATTACAGTTCTTGGTAGGTGGTCTGTGTAGTACTTATGAATCTATGAAAGGAAAAAGTGCACTCACACTCAAGAACTTGGCTAGGATTTAAGTAAGAAAGTAGCTTCTTTCTTGAGTGTGAGTGCGCTTTTTCTTTTCATAGAGTCAGACTTTCTATTACACGATCCAGATGATATCATGTGGAACCGTCTCACAGCACCTATGAATGATGATTGAGTCCTTGATTGTGATCATTGATTTTGCTCACGCCACGACTGACCCTCAAGAACATAAACCCTCAGGATTGGCGTATCGGCGAACGTTTTTTTGCACAAAATCTTGTTGATTATGACCCAATGTCGAACAACGGTGGTTGGCAGTGGTCTAGTTCCACAGGTGCAGACGGATCCCCATATTTTCGAATCATGTTATGAGACAACTCCCACTAGTTCCTGCAATCGCACTTTCTTACATCACACAGATCTAACAACTAGTACGCGCTAGGAGTCAATTCATATTGTAGTTTCTTCACTAATATCACACTACCAGATATTACAATCATAGCATGACCACGAGCCTTCTCAGCAAACAGGCCTCCCGCCACATTCTCTAATCCTCAACGCCCAAAGTCAGCTAGCCAAAGTCGATCCTTTGCTCACTTATGTGCGGAAATTCGTACCCGAGCTAGACGCAGTCGCGGATCGCAAAGACGTGCTCAAATGGGAGGAAAAGAAGATACATGAGAAATACACAAAGGGGTCCGGTAGTAGCGCAGGATCTTCTGGAGCAAAGCAAGGACCTTCAGTTGCGAAAAAAATGGAACCTAAGACTATTGATTTGACGCAACTTGTTGGGAAAAAGATGAATACAGTTGCTCCTACTACAACTAGTAGTGGTACTGACAGCGTAGCACTAGCAAATGGAAGCAGTAGTTCGTCCGTACCAACGTCAGCGAATGGCATAACCAAGACCGGTTTCAAATATTGTGCTCCTATGGTGGATTTGAAGAGTACTCGAGAAGCTGCCATTGCCGCTTTCAAGAAGGCGGGGAGCAAGAAGGCGCAGGCGTCTTAGAAAATTAGTGGAGTCACTGTTTCTAATTCGATTTATCTCCAACGTTAGGTAAAAAACTCAGGAACAGAAAGCAAGATGTAAGATCCTCTTTGTGTGCAGAATCAGGGTTTTACCACTTGTTTAAGTGCTCGTGCAGTTGAAGGCTTTCAACGGGGCGGAGCTACCCATAATTAGTTTGATGTGTAAACCGAGGTTGGTGACACATAAGTATCAAGGACGACAATGTCTGAACTCAGGCTAGGTGAACCTCACGGCATTCTTATCGCTTATAGGATTTAAGCCTACATCCATCATTCTTTTTCGTCAAAACCCTACGCACATGGTGATGCTAGTCGTGAGGGCATCGGGGGTGAAAAGCGAGTGTTCGATTTTTAAAGAACAATCCTAGGACTGAGCAATGTTGTCAATTTCCTTGAGACGACGCTAAAGATTCTGATTATCACGACTTCCGCATTTAGTAATATGAGACCGTCACAGCTGCTGTGTCTTCTTCAATACTGAGAAACAGAAACAAGGAACACAGAGTTGAGACCTTTTCTTTGATTTTGAAGCATCCGCGGAGGTGATGCCTTTCTTCATTCTACATGTACTAGACTGCTTTCTATTGTGATTGCGCACTGAGAACTGCCTACAGTACTGTGCACTGCTTGCCATCAGAAACTATATCCGAAGAGCATCGCGTTTCACATCCTTGAGGAGTCTGCACAGAAAATTCTTTATGGTGCACCTTCATCTGTAGTTTGACTTACTAACTTGCCTACCGACGAACACCTACACATGGATTAATCATTCACCTCATCTCCCCACCGACTGCAGGATGCGAGAACGCGATTCTCAGTATTGGATTGAAAGTTGAGTACAGTATCTGCAACGTATTCTATCCTTTTCCTTGGGTAAAAATGTTAGATCAGGTAATAGTACTTAGTACTAGTACTACAACTACGTAGTGTATCAGTATCTGTATGTGTAGCAAATGAGTAGATTATTTGATTTCGCCGGTGTGATTTTCATGATTCAAATCTTCTAGAAGAAGCAAGTACTATGGGTATCGACGTTGTCCGTTTGCGATTTGTCGAGTACGATTTTCAATTTTACTTACAAGCATATGGAAGTGGCCTCTTGAAGAGGGACTGTGATACCTTTACTTCCACTAGGTATTCGACATCGAATTATTGAAGAAAAGGAGATTTCCATACAAGGTTATCGGCTTGATATTCGATGAAACAAGAGTCAGAACAAGTACAATTGGTACGTAGTTGTACAAGCACCAGCGGAAAAAACGACGATCGAGCGCCGCGCCTGAAGGTTGTTTTCAATCATAGTACTACGCACCAGTGAAATACCATCAACGTGTAGGTGATTTAGTTAAATACTTAGTCTAAAGTTTTACGTGATATAGCTGTAGACGCCGAGGGACTATTAAATACCAATAGTACGAGAGGAAGAAGATGACTAGGGCTCGCGCGCGCCTCCGCAAAGAAGGGTGTTGAGTTTTGCTTTTTCTGCAGCAGAGGATGGTTGATTATTTCTCCCCTCTTCATAGGGAGCTGGACCCGCCTTCTCCTGCAATAATAGTCGTAACCCAAGTAGACCTGGAGCAGTATCAGCATACACAAAAAGACGACAATGTTGGATGATGAAGATACAGAAGCGCATGGCTCACTCTCGTCAAGAACAGAAACAAAAAATTATCATTTTCCGTAGTGGGAACAAGAAGCACACGACTAAAGAGTACAAGAACTAGAACCATTTCTAGTTGTCTCGTCGTCGTGTGCAGGTGAAGTGCATGAAATAGGACTAGTCTAGCAGAACTAGTTCTCCTCCTGCTCCTTTTGGATGGCCTAGAATGAGCAAGACATACGACTAGAACTAGTAGTCGTCCTCTCGTCCGATGGCAGTCGACGAGGGGCTGCGGCCCCTTTGGCGGCCGAAAGCCAAGTCGTCCTCTTCAGGGTCTACTACCGGAGCAACAAATTCAACTCGTGGAGGCTCTAGTGGAACTCGTGGTACAACTACAAATGCAACCACTAAGTCAACTACTCATAGAGGCGGTAGGCGTGCAAAACCTCGCGGAGGAGGAGGAGGAGGTGGAGGGTCTGGATCTGGAACCGGAGGTGGACCTTCTGCCTCAGCTTCTGCATCAACATCAATGGCTGAGAGTAGAGAAAGAGACAATTATACTTAGGGCCTCACTTACTAAACTCATAATCGTGATCCATCTTTGCGCTCATGCTCATCTCTGTTGAGTTGTTTTCAAGTAGAAAAGTTGACACAGATGAAGAGGCAAAAGATGGATTCTTGTAGTGAGCTCTAAAATACACAAACTACAACGTCATCTTCTAGTAGGAGGGCAGAACATGAACAAGTCGAAAGTCGCAGTAGTAGAGGCGGGTCTTTTTACACACCAGTAGGCGCAGAAGCTGCCGGTGGTGGTACAACTTCTTCTAGCAGTACAGTCCACACATCATCCACGTCTGCAAGAACTAAGTGGGTAGCAAAAGAACCCTTCAGTGGTCCAGGAGGCGGGGGCCCTGATTCAAATCGAGCTACTGCAAATAGGACTAGTACAAGTTCTTTCATGACTGGTAATGCGAGTGGTGGTGGTGGTCTTGGAGTAAACAACTATGTTGCTCCTGCTGGTTCATCCAGTGGAACTGGAGCCTCTACCTCAGGCACAGCGGTCCGTTCCCATTCTGTTGACGCTACAACTATTTCTTCGACCACGTCTGCGCATCATCATGGAAGCAGTGCTGCCGGAGCAAACAATGAAAATCAAAATCATCCGTCTAGTAGTTCATCTTCATCTAGTAGAAATAGAGACCGTGGGGGAGGGAGTAAGAGAAGCACAACCTCCTCGACGTATTCTACAAGTGCGAAAGACTGGACGACGTCCAGGGCATCTAGATCTTCACGTCGTGCTGGTAGAAGAAATCATCTCGAAGTCGAAGAACAAGACGAAGTGGAAGAACAAGCAGTTGCAAACCGAGAGCAGCAGCATGCTCCTGCCGGAGGGGCTGCAAATGGCGGTCCGCTGATGAGGCACTCTCAATCATTGAACGGCTACGATTTTCAATATGTATCTTCGACTTCTGGAGATAGAGGTGATCATCAAGTCGCCTCTAGCAAAGCAAGGAGCATAGCCGCGAATGTGCACAACGCAGAGCGTGGTCCTCATGGTTCTGGACGCCTCTTTTCTGGAGATCGAGATGGAGCCTCCCCAACAACTTCTATCTACGATCGTCGCAGTTCTCAAGCTACTGAACACGACGAGGTACTAGAGCATAGAAGAGGAGCAACGTCGTCATCCTCGAGAACCGCAGGAGAGCAACAAAGGCGGCAAGAGGTGGAGGATCCTAGAGGTGGAGGTGCAGCTGCAACTGGAAGTAGACAGCAGTATAGCAGTAGTAGCACGACAAGAGCATCAAGAGGAGGGCGTGGAGGGGGAGGTCAAGGAGACGAGTTTGCTCGACGCACTATGGATCACCACTATGATGGAGGAAATTCGCATCATGTTGATGACCAGTATCACTATCGCCGCGAGACGAAATCTAGTAGAGCGAGTACGGCAACTGCTTCCACGACGAGAGGAGGAGGGCATCAACGTGAACTAGACGAGAGGAGGAGGCGACGCGGTCGTGCTCCTATAGGGATAGAAGAGAATGATGAAGATGCTGGTCATCAAGAAGGAGAAGTAGATAATCATCACTACGGTCACGGGGAATCGTCCAGTGTAACTGACCCAGGCGGCGGGGGCGAAGGGCACCGAAGCGATACACCTGCCTTTGGTCGTGCGCGTAGTGAGGTGGTTTTGTCTGGCGCAACGGAGGCGAGTTCGTCATCTCATCATGTTAGAGGTGCAGCATCATCTTCTTCAGGCAGCAAGCAGCTGAATGCAAAGAAAGGGCCGTTGACGAACGGGTTGGCGTCGTCTGGTGTAACTTCTAGCGCTGGAATGGCCTACAATCCAAGTCAGGCATCACAGCCTGGCAAAGTGGTAATGGGCAAGGGTGGTGACCCACTGTCGCCTTCCCACAAGACCCGCAACTACATATTGTCTAAAAGTGGAACCAGTTCCACCTTCCAACTGCATGCTCCACCGACGCGCGCAAGCATCTACAATGCCTACAACCCTAGTACAAATCTTCATCCAAATCCAATTAGTAGTACAACTACAACTAACAGTAGTAGAAGAACTACGACAGGAAGTAATATTAACCAGCATAACGTTGTTCCTGGCGCAAGTGGAGGGGGTGGAGCTTCATCGTCTTCCTCATCATCGTCGAACCTTCATGGAGGAAGCAACTCGAGTAATCCTAGTAACCATGGAGGAAACTTGGCGTTGGCGTCCTCAGGAGGTGCTGGGACAGGAAGAACAGGACCTACCATCGTATCCAACACCAACAGAAATGGAGGGACCCGTGCGTCAGCTTCATCTGGGCCAGCGGCACGTGCAACGAACGCTGGCGCAGCGGTGTCTACCGTAAATCCAAAAGTAGTACAATCTGGTGGAGGTAGGGCGAACTCCAATGCGAAAGCGAACAATACGAGTGGCTCTGGAGGCGCTGTAGCAGGAGGAAAATCTACAGCCACCAATGTTAAGGTCAACGTTTAGTGTCCATCTTTCTCTCGGCATCTCGGTACCTTTTTCCCTTGTATTCTCATGAGATACAAGGTAAAAGGGGCCAAGATGAGCTGAGGGGGCCGAGATGCAAAAATGCAATCTAGCCGACTCTAACAATGGAGGTTCGTCCAGTAGTAGCTCAAGTTCTTCCTCTTCTGGTGCCAGTTCGACAACAACTGCTGATGCGTCAGGAGGAGGCAAGGGAGATAGAACAAGCCATAACAACTTTGGCAATGGCCCTCTTGGAGGTAATGCTCCCGTAAATGACGAACAGTTGGGATCGATGCCTGCTCCGCTACGAGCAGGGCAGTTTAGGAAAAACTACACAATTTTGCAGAAACATAATCAAGAACCACGAAGTCAGTCTGGAATCAACGGAGTCGGAGGTCACAATGGAGGCGCTGGTCCAATTGACTATACAAATACAACTACAACTTCTAGATCGTCCATAGCAACAGGTGGAGGATCAACGACTAGTGGCCAACATCAAAATCACCTCCAACTCAGTGTTGAAGGTTCAAGTAGTTCTTCTCACCTGTATAACAATCATGGTGATACAAGAGGACATCAGCACCAGCACCAGGGAGGATCTAAGAGCTCGACTGCTGGCGGAAAACTACACCAATTGACTGGCGGTACCTCTGGAGGCAACGGTAACTCTTCAGGCGGTGGCGGAAAAGATAGATCATTCGGCGGTGCTTCGTCATCCTCATCCGGCGTTCCCCCGCGCTCTGCCTCAGCACTGGGTGGGCCTTTTGGCGGCCCTGGAACTCCCTGGAGCGTGTTTGACCGCAGTGCGTCTATGGGTAAGGGCATGAACAATGGTGGTCATCCTCATCAACATCAGCATGGACAACACGGAGTTGCAGGGCCAGGTGGTCCTGGTAGCTCGTCATCGTCGTCACACCACCAGAATGGACCACCAGGGTTGCGGAATAGCGTCACTGGCAGTAGTAGCACTGGCGCGATGCACGGTCCAACATCTCATTCTAGGCACAGTCTAGTTTCAACGCGTGGAGGAGGCGTGAATCACAATCTAGTTCCAGGGAGTGCAAGCGGAGGTCCACCTGGCATAGTTGGGGGTGAACACGGCGGCGGCGGCCCATCGCCTTTGGAACACCATCATCCCCGTCACCACTCGCAATCGATAGATGCTGCATCGCATAACGCGCCACCAGGTCTGTCGAGTGGTAGGGCCCGAGAGCGAGCCTCTACCCAGCAACAGCATGAGCAGTGGAAGAATGACAGAAATAATCTGTGGCATCACGCTTGGTATGACCACTATGAAAATAACCAGTGGCCACCTGCCCGTAGTCGCGCACCCACAGAACCTCATCCTGTTCCGTGGTATCCGGGAGGACCCGGAGGAGGATCTTCTGGGGCAGCGGGTGGTCCAGGAGGACATCATGCGCATGGGCCTAGTCCGACAACTACCTATCATGGCGGTCCTAACGGAGGGCATCCTCATCCAGCAACAGGAGGCTTCCCCGGACCCTCTGGCTTTGGTCAATTAGTTATGGGCGCCGTCAACGACCCATCTTTTGCGCTATATTTAGTTAGCCAGTTCACTCTTTGGCTTTAAAGTTATTTAGCCAGTCCCAGTTCCTCCTTCGAAAATAAATATGCTGAAAGTGATGTTCTTCTAAGAGATGGCTTTTTGGTAAGTACTTACCTCTAAAGTAGACAGTGGGGGTCTCATGCACTCAGGTCATTTGTTTCCTGGATTGTTTGGACATCCTCCTGCTGGATTTGGACCAGACATGATCACCTTCGACGACGAAGGTGCGAGCTTGGAACATATCTTCAATGGGGACGAGTCGAGAGCAAGAGGTACTTCTACTTGAAGATATTATAGTTACAAGAAGTTCGACTAGTAGTACAGAGGACTCCTTACGCTTACAGTTAACGTGCAGGTTCGACTGGAAAGATGACTTAGAGTTAGGTGAAAGTGTTTTTGTTTTCGATCATACAAAACAGCTTGTTCCCGGGAAAGCGTGAGTCGGGACGATCATGAAATGACACCGCCACCGCCTCCGCCGAACGAGGACAGCGATGACAGCGGAACCACTCCACGCGTTGCGAAAGACAAAGATTATGGTCCCTTTTGCTTGCACTTACTTGTGCTAAGCAGCTGCTCCCCTTACATGGCAGTCTGCACTGAACTTTGTGCGATGTAGGCAGGTTCTTCCCGGAACTCGCTCGCGATACAAAAAAAAAAGCGAGATTAATTGCATTGTATTGTATTGTATTGCTTACACTTACTTGTCGTGCTGAGTAGCTAACTTACTGTTACTCATGTTCTATCAACGTCAAGATCAAAAAGTCAAAAAAAAGGTCAGTATTTGTATCCTAATCTTCGCCTACTGAAATTGAAAAGGTAAGAACTCGACTCAAAGGGTCAGAGGACCCATGATTAAGATTTACTCAAGACAAGAAGCCTGTAAGTGTACCTGTACTGGAGGTGACTCTAACGAGGAGTAGACGACGACCGTTTAGATCGACCAGAGGTGTCAAGGATATCCATGCTGATTGCGGAAGCGTCTGGTGAGGGAAACATCCTAGTTCCGAGTCCGCGTGGCCGACATGGAGACTCGGATGGAACAACTGGATCTGGGCAAATGAAAAATGGAGTTGAGGGTGGTGGACATGGTGGTAGTAGTTCGTCTAGTGCAGCAGCTTCTTCCTCAAGTGACGCCGTAGGAGGTACTCGCGCAACGAGCAGCAAAAGCGGTGGTGAAGATCCTACAACGTCCACGTTGCAAGCGAGAGCCACTGCAACTGTAAAACCTCCAGGAGGAGGCGCTATCAACCACGCAAGTGCGGGAGCGCCTGGAGAACAGCAACATCTGAGCGGCGTTGAGGGAGAACCACGTGCAGCGCGCGACAGTCATTTTGTTCAGACCGCAAATAGTTTCCGTGATTGGCATCACGCCTTGCACTACGATTGGCAAACTGGGTCGGACCTTTTTTTACCAGGTGCCACAAACGGGGAACTCGGACAACGCTTGTTTCCTAGTGCTCAGGTGGATGCTGGTGGCGCGATGATGATGTTATGCACGTTGTCGCTGATCCGTTTTGTTGTAGACTCAGGTTCAGTAACTATAGATACGTATACTCGGTATTTGGATTTCTACTAGAACCTCCAGCTAGCTGCTAGTATACGTACAGCAATTTGCCATAAACTTAGCTGGTGATCGACGTTATTATTGTCATTTTTGCTATGTCTATCGCGCTCTAAGATGCGGCGGACCAGCACCATCTGCCGATCCGCAAACTGACGGCCTTCATCGACATCACCATCGCTCTGTTTCCGCGTCTGGCGGCACCCATGACCGGGCTGCCCCACCACCGTCAAGTGACTCGGCTCCTTCGGCTCTGCCGCAGTCAGAACATCATAATCTTCAGGCAGCGGAATACCCAGCCGTGCCGAATGCAGTGCGGTATCTTCTGACGAACCTACTTCCTGCGCCAGACGAAACGAGCAACGCAAATGCTGCATATGGAGCAGGTACCGTGATTCCTTTATTCATTTTTTTCGCCCTTTTATTTAGGTTATCATCTGCTATTCTGCCAGCGCCGCTGAACCCGCAAGTCCTTAACTAAGGGCCTACCCGTGCTGCGCAGCAGTGCTGCGGCTGCGCAGTACTTGTCTTGCAGCACCGTGGGGGGGAACAGATGGCGCCGCGAATGGTTCGTGACTGAGGGCGGCTGCCTCGCCCCAAGTAAGAAGCGCCAGGCCGGGCAGTGGGGCTGCGCCGCTGCGTCCCGGCGTTGTGGTTCCGGGAGAACATGCCCCGGACACTTTTCCATCGGCAGACGGCGCGCCTCCATCGCCTTCGGGCTCCGCTGCTTTGCAGTGAATACGCGCGGCGCGATTTCCAGGCTCGACGCGGTGCCACGCGCCGGGCCCAGGCTGGCGCTGTTTGGTATCCCTTGCAGGGATCACACGCAAGCAGCCTGGGCGGCGTGTGTCAAATGAGGCGGCGAGCATATAGCTTCGCAAGTCTGCGGAAGTTGACGCGTGGCCATTCATGCACCGCGGCAGACCCGGCGCCACTCGACTCAGCTGATGCGCGTGGCCAGCGGGCAGCCTGTCGGGAAAGTGACGCGTTGCCCTTAGCCGCTGCGGTGTGCTCTTGTGGTGTCCTGCTCCAGTGGATTCCGGGGCAGCGTTCCAGCACCAGCCTCGCTTGCTGGAACGATGTCAAGGCAGCGGAGGAAAGGCGGGCTGTTGTGGTAACAGATTCACAGCGCCGGGCCGTCGGCGTCTTTACCTTCGTTGGTGATCGGGCTGAAGACTGGCTGCCTGTAGTCTACTAACATCGACGACGTTGCTCTTTCTATCGTGTTTGGAGCAATCCCCCGGCTTGGGTTTGCTCTCACTCTTTTGCCTTGCTCGTGTCAACACCAAACACCACGCCAATTCGTCTTGCTGGCCAGTTGTTGCCTTGGTTGGTCTGAGCGAAGCAACATACTTACAAACAAACGCCGCGCGCAGCCTGCGAGATGCCTTTGGGCTGCTTAAATTGCCACAGCCCACGGCTTGCCTTCCGGTGCAAGATGGGGGGCGCTGGACTTTCTGGCACTTGGTGCCTACGCGACTCATTGCGCGTGTGCGTTTTCTCGACTTCTTCGCCCAGGTCTTCCTTCGCCGTAGGGTCCCTGCCCCTCCCTCACTTAATGGAAGCAAAAGCGCCACGCCACCGCTTACTTCTTCACAGCTGCAGGTGTTTGCTTCAAATGGGTTCCGAGAACGCAGCGGCGCCCTTCCCCTTTGTGTCTGTCTTTTGGTTGCCAAACAGTCATAGGGGCAGCCCTTCGGGTAGGGTGAAGCCTGACCCAGCGAAGCGCCTTAGGGTTTGCTTCTAATGTGCCGACAGCCATTTGACGCGGGTGGCCGTCCGCCGTAACGTACGCGTGCACCTTGGGAAATCGCCGCAGACAGTGAGAGAAGTGGGCGCAGAGGGTCCGCCAGCATTATCTAGGGTGAGCCTGTAGGTACGCCGCCAGAGCTGACAGCTGGGGCCTTGCGTGTCAATGCAAAAGGACAGGGGGCGCCGTATCTTGTCGGTGTGGGTTTCCCCGGTTGGTCTGCTTCCTTTCTTGGTGAATCGCGTGGATTCTGACTGCGGTCATTCTATCTCTCCTTGAAGCAGAGGCACTGACTTGGCCAAGTTAGTATGAACAAGACGGCGACGCGCCCGCGCGCGTTTCGTCCGCTCTGTTCTTGGGCCGCCTTGTTTGTTGGTTGCTCATGGTGGAAGATGTGCTCAGGGTTTATGTATTGGACCCTGATCTCCATGCATCCAGTTTCTTCGTGCGCGCCTCCTGACACTAACTACCCACCACCATCAACCAGGCCCAGGCTACCCGATGATGGGCTACCTTCCAGCACCTCACATGTGGGGCTACGCGCCGGCCTCGCTTAATCCTTCTGCTGGCTACTACTATGGAGGAGGCGGCACACAGGAGTTAGGCCCTGCTCCTGGAGGACCTTTCGGGGCCGCTGGCATGATGCTCGGGGGCCCGCTCGGCATCGGCACTCGACCATCACGCTTCTTGTACGGTAGTACCCGGCATCCCTTGCACGCGACCGCACCACCAGACACCTGCGCTTTTCAATGGTCGGAAGCGACGCTAGAAGAGGAACGACGAATCGAAGCTGAAGAACTTACCAATAATCGCGAACGTGATGTTCCTGTCCTTCTTGGAGATGAACAAGACACTTTGGCAGAGGAAGAGGAACTGGCGGAGCGTCTGCTAGAAAAAGACGACGCGTCATTTGCCGATCTCTTCTTCTTGCAAAGAAAATTACTAGGCGGTCCAGGTAGACATAAATCGTCTTCATCCTGTAGCCAAACGACGAGCGTCAACAAAATATCCTCTGGTGCAACTAGTGGTAGTTTCAATGCAGTAACAACTTCGAACTTCCTGCGTACAACTGCTCAACATCATCATTCTACAACTGCTTCTGGGAGTCTTGGAGTTGGAGTCGCTTCGTCGTCATCCTCAGTTGGACATGTGGTTGAAGAAATAGTAGAAGAAGTAGTCTCTCGAGGAGCAGCTGGTGGAGCAGCAGCAGGTCTTCCTTCAATTTTTTCATCAACTTCTTCTGCTGCTTTGGCGGGTCCTGCTGTCAATGATCACACACAAGCTCCCGCAGAGCCAGGTGACACTGCCACCTCATCTTCGGGAAAATCGAATAGCGCGGTGGACATGAATGTTGGAACTGCTGGTACTAGTACATTCACACTCTTTATACATGAGATGAGTTTTCGTTCTCTGCAAATAGATAGATGAAGCGATCGAATCTTCTTGTTGTACTTGCAAAGAGTAGCTTTCCTTTTCGCTATCCTTAGGGCTGTACCTAATTATACATCTTTGGGCGCATCCTTGAAACGAAGAGGATAGATAGTCCCCCATACGTTTCAAGGATGCACTTGAAAGATGAATTACGGGGACGGCTCTAATATCCCGAGTGATGTTGTAGAAAAACAGCCCTCTACTTGTGCTTGAGAACTACTGCTGCCCACGTCTTCTACCAGGTCGATCTGCTCCTGACACAGCGGAAACTGAACGTGCTGCTCCACCCGATGCGATTGCAGCCAGCGTTGAAGATGTAGAAAAAGCGTGCTTTGCTAGTAGTTCGACAAACGAAGATGTAGTCATAGACCACGGCCAACATGATCGACATACAACCGACGTCCCAAGACGGGTGGTGGACCAAAGCCAGGAGAAGCCCAGTATGTGGAAGCTGCTGTCTGGCGCTTTGAGTCCTAGGAACGTATGGTCCCGTTTCGTTGCCACGGTTGACTTGGAAGGCGCTTTGCCACCTCTGGTCGGAACGATTGAAGGAGTAGAAAAACCTGTACCTGTACGTGTAGCTATGCCAGTTGTAGAGCAAGAAGTTTCTGCAGCACTAGCTTCTGGGACGAGTGTTTTTAAAAAATCCTCCTCTTCAGCTGTGGTCGTAAAGGACGCAGCTTCTTTGAGCTCCTCCTCTAGCTCTTCTGCGTCTGTAGTGAACGAGGCACCAAATTATAACAGAGATCCTGCACAGCCGCATCTCCATGATGGAACGGCTGCTTCTCCATCAGGAGCCTCTGAAATCCGGCAAGAAGTCGGTCATGACGCCCACGATAATGGGAAAAATAGGATCGCATCGCTTGCACAAGACACCTGTACCGACAAGGCAGAAGCGCTGCCAGACTCTGGTAAAATTATCGCGATCGCTGAGCACGAAAAAAGTCAAGGTACCAGTGTACCGGACGGGAGCGTCGAACCAGTCGCTCCAGTCTCCTCTGTCTCAGTGTCCGAACAAGAACCGCCAGTTGTGCTATTGGCAACAGATATGGTATTTGTTTCTGATGCAAATAGTACCTCTCAGTCTCCCTTGCCGCAACCAGCGCTCTTGTTGCAGAACGAGGATGAAGAAGCTGATTACATCGCGGCTGAGAATGGCTATCAGCCGGTAGGCAAGAGCATGCCACAACATCATGTAGACCACGATGAACGCTGGCCTTCGTCTTTTTCATGCCCACAAGAGCAAGAACGGATCCTGAAGGAAATGATCGACGCCGATTCACCAGCGTCAACAACGGTTGAAGAGAAAAATTTATCTGGTGCCGTAATTGGGTCAGCAGAGGACGATCTGGTGGGTATTGAATATGTTGAGGTGGATCAAGTAGAAGAAGAGTATGCTGGAGCTGAAGCTGCAGTTGTAGGTTATTTACCAGGTGCAGATGCAGAAGTTCTTAATCCTCGTGTAGAATCTGAAAAGGCCGTCATTTTGTCGGTAGGCTCTTCTGGTGCTGCTTCAGGTGCGTTCTCTTCCTGCATGTCAAGCGTTGCTCCCAGTGTGCAAGAACTAGAGCCGAGCAATGTAGGGCCGCCTTGCTGCTCTTCTTCGAGCAGCGGTCTTCGGTTGACACGCGTCGAGGAGGTCAAGAAGGAATCAGCATCAGCGATCATCTCTGCAACGTCAAGTAGTGGAACTGCTGCTGCAATAGAAACTTCTATCGATGTCGCAGTCGCAGGAAGTCAAGATGATGGAAAAAGTTGCATCGCTAAGCTCGCAACGCACTGCTGTAGTCCGCAATCTGTGGGCCCTTGTACTCGTGATGAAGGCGATGTCGCGTTCTTTGGCCCATCGTCCAAGTTTTCGAGTGAAGAATTCGAACATGAGTTCGATCACGTGTGTGGACCCGAGTTTCCTCTTCCTCATAATGAGGCGCATAAAAACGATCTTCAGTTGCGGTCATCAAACTCATCTTCTTCTTCAATTTATAACCACTTCACCTCTGCACGCCCTATACTAAAGCAGCGTCTCCCACCTGATCATGGCAACGTGCTTTTTCAGAACTCGCGTCATCACCATAAGCATCTTGTGCAGTACCAGTATGGTGCACCGGCCTCGACGCTGCACCCTAGGGGAGCCTTGACTTTAAGGGTAGTTGTGATTAGTTTTTCTTTCTCCAGATTCCCATCTCTTGAATAGATACCCACCTCCCGGAACTGAAAATCCATTTGATTAAGATAGTTTTCTAACTTTTAGGATAAGAATAAGTTTCTTGAATTCTAAGGCCAATGAGATTGATTAAGTGTTACTTCTTTAACTACAAGTGTTTTTAGGAGTGATCAATTGGCCACGGCCGTCTGTTCCTGTAGTTGCTGCGTGTTGTACAACAACACCGTCTGTTCCTGTTGCTGCGTGTTATACAACATTCTCTAATCATTGGTTCGGCGATACCTCATATGGTATATCCTCCACCAGCCCATCTCGGGGCCGGCGACGGCTCAGCTCCTCCCAGCATCCTGCAAAGAACTAAGCCTAAGTTCTTCTTTGGAGCAGGAGGAGAGGACCGCGACATGCTGACGACAGGGACAACAAGTGCTAGTACAGCGGCAATGACGACGCAGTTTTCTTCTGGGCCGTATGTTGGAGAGTCTCTTTCTACGAATGCAGCATATATTAGTCAACATAGTCCTCGTCTATCGGAGCATCAAATGTCCCCCAGTAGTGCTCTGAACTGCTTACTCTACAGTAAGGGAGTGATGCAACCCGGTAATTTCGCATACACGCCGCGCAATGCGATAACGCCGAGAGTTATGAACAAACGGACACGCTTGTGGAGGAGGTCAAAATTTCGGGAAAATTAGGGGATTATATTATGGTTCCCTAATTTTCCCTAATTGAATTCGTATGTGGGTTTAAGCGTGTCCGTTTGTTTCTAAGAGAAGGAACCTCATCACCGCTGAGGGCTCTCCGCGCGTGAAAATAGCGAGTTGGACACCGCATCATCACGGAACTCGGACGCCGAGAGGGAACCCCATCAGCGCTCGGAACAGAAGGAGATACAGCAGCTCGATCCTTTCGCCGATGCTGTACAACTACCCTCCACCCTGGCAGCACCACTCACTGGTTCCCTCTCCTCATGTAGGGGGCGGGTCCCCTGGCTCTTACCGGCACGTCGTAATGGGAACCGGCGGTGTGAATATGATCAGCGGAGTGGTTGTCGATGAGAATCAGCAGCTCGTAGAGTTTCAACAACCTCCCAATTTTCCACTGGCTGTGGGGAGTCCAGTTCGCAGTGTCCAAGTTCAGCCTGATCTCACGCTTGCTCACGTTGTTTCATCTTCTCCGCAGCATGGACACATCGAAGGAGCTGCTGCTGCTCACCATCTGAAACATCTACTTCAAGAGCAAACTAATCAAATCAGACACGAGCACCACTCACCTCATAGTACGGGTGGATCTCCTAATATTCTTCAGCAGCAAAGCATACAAGAAGCTCATAACTCCAACAGAGTATCCACCTTAGCCAACAGTCCCACTTCTCAAGCGAGACACCGTCACGCGCACGACCTGTGCCAACTCTTGCGAGAGAAGGGAAGGAAAATGAAGGAGAAACTGGCTTGCGAAGCTGAGTGCAATTGGCACACTTATGAAAATGTTGGGTCCGACCGCTATCGCGTAGTGATGGACACGCTGAAGAAAATGGGCTACAAACCAGTCGCCAGACGCGAGAGGCAGCATGGTACAACTCTTCGTTTGAAATAGAGGACCACTTTTCTCTAACTGTATTTACAATGTTAGAGTGAATATGTAAGTACTGTGGATATTTTCGTCGAGTTTTGCAAATTGATATCGTCAAGTAGATGTCGACACGGTCTAGTAGAAGATTATGTTGTACAACATTTTGATTCTACACAAAGAAACGCATCAATCCCCTATAATTAACGAACAGTTTGGGACATTCCCCTCAAGGAATCACGCGAGGACGCAGACGGCTCATCATCTTCCAATCCAACTGGTACTACTCCTAGTGGGGAAGGGGAAGCCGAAGCGATCGCTCCGTACGGTTCCCTAGAAGAGGAAGTCGACGATCATGGCTGGTCCAAAATCATGTATTTGGGTCTTGGCTTAGACGTGTACAAGCGCAAGTTTGCTGACTCGTTGATGGTCAAATACGCCAAACACGAACTGGAAAAGAAGAAATGCACTGTGGATCTGGTTTCTAGTTCCCCAGTCGACGCACATCTACAGAAAACTGCCTTGTCACTCGCTGTAGAAGGGAACAACATCTTGATGCTGGATTTGCTATTGCAGCATGGTGCGAATGGGCATCATGCTTTTCTGACGGCGAATCATGTGGTGCCTGCTGGTGATGGGATGCCCGCACAAGCTCAGCTGATCACGCCAGTGGAATATGCGAAGCAAATGCAGCTCAAGGATGTGTACTTATTCCTATTCGACGTGGTTTATCTCCAGGATGTGTACTTATTCCTATTCATGGTTCTGGTGCGAATTTTTGTGGTTGTTGTTGTTGTTCTAGATTCGCTCTTGAAGGTAGTAGTACAACTAACCTCCTTATGTTAACGAACTACTAAGGCAAGATCAAGAAAAGCACATTGAACTTTCACCCGCTCTTTGCCTCCACGACTTCAGGGCAGGAACAGGATTTATCATCCAACCTCACATATCCCAGGTCGAGCTCTCTCGCGCGACACGGTTACAAGTGATGGGAACTACGTCCCAGAGAATGCGAGACGATTTTGATTTCTCCGGTGATAAGTAGATAATGCGACCATGGGTTTCATGTCTCATGCAATTAGTAGTAATGCACAAATTTGAGTATGAGATCATCTGAATTCATTTGAAATATACAGCTGTACAAATAGCTTCAGCTTCGGGGTGAAGAGATCATTTTTGCGCAACCGTGTTTTTACCACTAATTTCTTCCATGGGTATGGGGGAACCGAGCAGGTTTCCTCTCACTTATAGTAGAGACCTCAGCCTGCACCTGGGCCTTTCGCGTCCACATCGCTTCGTGCGATAGTAGTAAGTTCGATTATTTTTTAATGCTTCGATGAAATAGTGTTACAGGTGTTGGCACAAGCTAATCCTCTCTCCCAAATTAAAGGTAAACCACAGGTGGAAGTGCAAATATGACAAGTTTTTGTTGGTGTTGAAGATGAATTCTATTTAGGGTATCATTCGTATCCTTTTGTTTTTCTTGCCTGCGTCTGGAGCATGATTTGGTCAGCCGAGTTCACGTCTCGTCATCTGTTATCGATCTAAAACTGAGTCCTTATTACATCTACGTTGTCCTTGTGATAACATCTTCGTGTTGTGGTAGTTGGGCTATTTCTTCCTATTGTTTTTATTCTTCCACTTCCAACTAAATCTATCACTATTTTTCTATCATGATCTCGATGTGACTGACACTTTGATAAATATTCACTCTCTCTGTTTTGCTTTTGTTGTTGTTTGTCGTTGTCTTTCTTGGTTGTTTTGTCGTCTTTCAATCGTCATGAATCTCGATAGCGTCTTCACATGTGTCCCTAGCGGATGCAAGTGGGAAGAAACACGTTGCTCTGTCGTAGATTTTGTTTTTACCGATTCCTTATACCTGTATTTAGACAATCTCAATCAGTTATTTATCGTGGTACTCTGAAAGTCGGAGGAGCGGGATGTTTTAAGTTGGCGGCTCGTCCTCGTCATGCCTGGTTTCCAGGTGTGTTGGGATCGAGTAACGCATACAGCCTTACTAACTTGTGAGTAGATGTTGGGTCATGATTTCTAGGGTCGATCAGTAAGTAGTTGTAAGTCATCTTCGAACTGAAGGTACTATTGTAGTCGTACTCACTAGGAGTAGAATCAAAAGACAGTAATATCTTTCCTGCTATGCCCATTGATCGTTCTACCTTAAGGTCGGTGCTATGGAGCAACAAGTCCTGAGTGGTGTTGAATTTCTATTTCCTTAGATCTAGATTTCTAGGTGTAGTTCATCATTATCAGTTTCATTCGATGTCAACTTTCCATCACCAGTAGGTGCAAGGGTGATAGGAAGATAAGATTGTTGTTCCAAATTTTTCACCTCTGCGAGCACCCACCCCCCAGTGTCCTCCACCTAGGACCTAAGGGGTGGGACGCCAAGGGCTGATGCATCTGTTATTTAGTTTTTAATCTAGTTAACCTTCCTCTTCGTCCTTGCTTTTCCCTGGACCGATACTACGAGCGATGAGAGAGTCGATAGCGTCACGTCGACACACCTCACGGCCTGTTCCTCCTCTGCAGGTTGCAATAGTCAGGGACTACGACTGACAACTTCCTTACCCACACCTTCACTCTTTTCACGTTCGTCCGGGGTATGTGGGCGCTAGTTTATTGTCAGACAGCGCGCATGGATTGGGGGGAGCGATCCATGCTGCGACATCAGAAACGGGTAGTTGCAGTGTGGCCAATGCGTCGGATAATCACGTGGTATAGGGGTTCCAGGGAGCACGGCGTTCGAAAGTCCTCTCCAAAGGTCTAGCTACTTACGACTTTATTCGCAAATGCTGCGAAGAGACTCTTACGCTTGCTCGAGTAAGTAGAAGGTTTATCGCTGAATAATAACGATGCTATGCGGTATGCAGGACCAGGAGTTTCATAGCGATGAGCTAAGACGAACTGAGTAGATATTGAAATTCTTGCGTAGTTGATTTATTGGGTACCCTGATCGGCCCGCTTCTTTTTTATCAGGAAGGGGGCAGCATCTGCGGATGTCGAACCCTTCCTTGCTCGATAGAAGTCGGGTGGGGTATGACCATTTTTACATAAACTATGAAAATTTAGAAAAAGACAAAGCGGGGACACTCGTCAGGGCACAACTACAGCCATTGTCTGCATTGTTTCAGGGCTTCTGTCAATCATGACGCATAAGAACAAACTCAATGTAATGTAATAGAAGACCGCTGCTCGTCGTTGTCGCACTATTTTGGCTATGGGAGAAGATTCTTGCATGCTCTGCAAAGGTGAATTCCGTGGGCCGGTTGTTTTTTTTTTCAAATGCGACGACGTTGGTTTTGCGTGATCCCTGGATCCAGGAGAGACGAGCGACAGAGCGCAACGATTTGTAAGACAGAGGAGCAAAAGATATACGTGAGTATTCTCTGAGGAGTGTGTTTCTCTATCTTTTTCGCCACCCGAAAGAGTGACCCTTCCAATAGACACCCGCCTATCTCAATCGAGAAAAGGGACGGTTTCTTCCACTGAAAAAGGCTCGGACCAAGAGTCTCAAGATGCTTAGCGCTGCTTCCTCAAATACAAAAGAAAACTGATGCAATCGAAGCTCCCCCACTGCCCCTACTTTCATAAAGCACCACCATTAAGAAGCAAACCACCATTAAGAAGCAGACCACCATTAAGAAGCAGACCACCATTAAGAAGCAGACCACCAAAAGATGAGCATTAAGCAGCGGATCGGCTACTACGACGATCTGTCGTTATCGGCAGTGAGCTATCTTGAGGGACACGAGGGGGTGTCTGAGATCACGCTCCAGGGGCCGGTGGAGTCGCCATTGGGCGACGTCCAGAAATGGGAAGAGGAACATGCGCCAATCAAGCTTCCGGATGACTACAAGGATTTTTTGTTAAGGCGCCAAGATTAAATTGGCTTTTGGGACCCAGAAGATGGAGTGTGAAGACGCAGGAGCTCATATTTGACCTTTTGTGGAAGATCCTTAAGGAGATTCGATTCAAGGGACCTAATCGACGAGCGTGGCACGATTGACATTGATTTTTACTCAAGAAGTTCAATAACTGTCATCTAACTGGGCGAATAACCAACGGCTTCTACCTGAAATGGTCTGCGTTGATCCGTGGAAAGGCGGTTCCTTACGTATGAATCTGTTATCATTATCAGGCTTCTTAAGTACTTGAAAACTGAAGTAAACCGAGTGACTGACCTCTGACAGGGCTACTCTTCCTTGTGTAGTATCTCGCTGATTTTCAGTAGATGCTCGCTTTTTTCAGTTTATCGAATAGAAAAGTCTGACAATGATAATAGATTTTAGCTTCATATTACGGCTGCATGTACCTAAACGGCATAGAGTTAAGGTCAACATTTAGTGTCCATCTTTCTCGGGGTCCGCTCGCTGTGAAGGATCCATAACCTAACCTAACCATCTTGGTACCCCTTTGTTCCCTTGTATATGTATTCTCATGAAATACAAGGCACAAGTGGCCAGGATGAGGTGGCGGAGCTGCAATCTAGCAGACTCTAATCGAGCAAGTAAAGCTAGCAGCCATCGAAGGCGCCGAACTAAATCAAAAGACGAAATACTTTGATTTAGATAGCAAGTGTGTAGGCGGTCGAGTCGCGTTGAAGTATACGCCGATGAAGAATCCGCCGGGACCTGGGAAGTTATGACCTTAGACTCTTAGATGCAGATGCAGTAGACGTAGATGCACTAGACTTAGATGCAGTTGCAGTTATGACTTTAGACCTAGATGAAGTGAGATAGAGATCGTAGATGCAGTTGCAGTAGAGTAACTTCTTGAGGTAGTCGTGATGTGAACTTCAAAGCTGCGCGAATATAGACGGGTCCATCTCGCTGACGTTGCGGTCTCTGTCTGAATTTGTAGATAGAGGTTCAGTTCGCTTAACTCTAAGGAACGGTGCACACTACTTGCCACCTTCGGTTTGGTTCCAGGATGTCAGTGGAACGTGGTACAATATTTTTCTGGCTCTACTGTAGTATGCGGTGTCTGATTATATTGTCTGAACAAATCGCTTGAGGCGTGTGCTTTTCACAATGAAAATCTTCATGAGAAAACAAGAACTCAAGAAAATGAAAAAATTTAGGTTTTTTATTGCTTCGAGTTTTACCGATTATTACCGGCTGATGATCACCCACTTGGGTATTCCGCGTTGGCAGTATGCTTACACTGACGTCGGCCTCGATGTTCTTACGAAATTTTGGTTTATGTTCTTGTCGCCTGAACGCTTAAAAATAGACGACTCACGGGATCACGCAACGGCCTTAGATGATGCGAGGAGACGGAGTTGTAAGATAGCCAGAAAGACGAAGCTGGCGAGGAAAAAGAAACACCGATCCTCGATGAGGAAGAAGGCGAATCAGCAGACTGCGGGTGTTGAGTCTGGTGGTGCAGGAACGGAGTCGGATAGTGCAGCGGGAGGAAGACGAAGTAGAAGCGCGAATCGAGGATCAATGCGGTTGAGGTTTATGGATGAAATTTCCTGCATGGAAAACTCCGTGTTTGATTTTTGATTCGGAAATGGAGTATAGAAATCGCAAATTATTGATCCTCCCGATCATTCCCCAGCATAAAAACTACCAAAGCTTTCATTCCCCGCGGAGACGATGACAACGCGGGCTACACTTCCTCAGACCGTGAAGCTGCAACTGCTACGCGAGATCCCAAGCAGAGAGAACAGAGACAAAATCTAGAAGCGCTGTATGGACAAAATAGTTCTTTAGGTTACGTCCCTTCGAACTATGGAGGAGGCGAAAGCGCTGGGCCAGGATCTCCGAAGAAAGTTATGGTTTAGATTTGATGGGTCAGCCTCAGTGTTTGCCTAGCCATTGATCTCGTCGGGAATCTTCGGTCATCCTACATGATTCCCATTTTTAAGAAATCAAACTGTTGATCTCCGAGTCCGAAGATGCCAGAGTACGTAGATCACCAACACCATTTCCATTACCAACGGCAATGTGATAGCTGATCTCTAAGAATCCCAACCCGATCCGCAGCGGCGCTTCGCCCGGATCAAAACTAGCTGCGAATCGACCTGCGCGACCAGGAAAACCATCGAAACCTAAAGCAGAAAAGTCCCAATTTAGCAGTGACGACGACTACGAATCGGACGACTCGGATGACGATGATGAATCCCAAATTGACAACTAAACTAGCGACGAGCGAACTTTGAATTTATGCTTAGAATCTAAACCTCTAGTAGGCGACGTTAATCAAATAAAGATTGGAAGTTCTTTATCCCGATCTTGGTATCCAAGAAAAAGAAATCATGTGGGACATTCGCCATCTTTCTCGTTCGCCATGTTCCTTCAATCGCGTAACTAGAGTGAAATTGAGGATCAAACCTGACGATTGGTGCCAGTGCGTTGGTGTCATCAAGAGTTTCTAAAAGTGAAATTTAGATCCAGAAGACTTTTGGTTGAAAGAGGATCTCGGCAGATTTATCAACTGAGTTCCGAAAACTAGCATGATCCAAATCTGACCAGATTTCATTAACGTGAAGAAGGAAATGAGCCATGAGATCATAGACGAAGGAAGGTCAGAATCTAAATTCAGTGGCTCTGTGGGTATCAGGTGAAAAACAAAAATCTAAATTTCGTCAAGCTCCTTGTCTTTTGACTAAATGTCCAAGATCGACACACGTTGCCAAAGATACCCCGATTTGAGTGATTAAGGTCTAGAACCGTGAGAAGACCCGATTCTTAATGAGGTTGAACCTAAATGTGAGGCTGTAGGTCTTTCCACCTTAAAATGCTTAACGAGCACATGTTCACTTTGGGTACTGCCTTCTCTGACGACAACGACTTCTTACTTCTTTTTCGCGCTATTTTAACAAACAGGGAAAAGGGCAACTCGTCTTGCGGGTTCTTCAGACTCACAAAAGTACTAGTTATTTAGTACAAAAAAGACTCGGACAGAATGGTGGTCAAGACGGATTTGTGCAGCTACACCGAGTACAAGATCTACCCGGGACGTGGTCAGAAGTTCGTCGCCAAGGATGGTAAGGTTTCCTTCTTCCTCACCGCCAAGGCCGACTCCTTGTTCCACCAGAAGATCAAGGCCGTCAAGCTCACCTGGTCCCAGGCTTGGAGACGCATGAACAAGAAAGGTACAGATTGATTTGGCTTTGCTTTTTCTCTTTTTTCGGCCACATTTAGTGGAATAGCAAAATTTAGAAGATTTAGATTGTCTCTGGCATATCGACCCAGATTTAGGTTCGACTATAGCAGTGATTGCGTGTTGCGAAAGTTCGAAATGTTAGTGTTCTCCGTGGACGCAAAGGCGAAGTCTCAGCTGTAAAAGCTCGTTTGTACCAAAATATCACCCAGACTCTTTCCTCATACTCTCCAATCTAAATTCTCTCAGGTAAGCTCGAGGTCAACACTCGTCGTGCCAAGAAGAAGGGCGCCAAGCAGCAGAAGGTACTTAGAATGTGAAGAGCACCTCCTACTGATAACGAAGGTAGACGCCCATCCTCGCAGTTTCTCATTCTGTCCTGACTGAAGTGTGTATTGGAAATGTTGTTTATCATTGGTATCTGACGACGGGTGTCAAGCAATCTTTCAAAATCTACGAAATCAAACCTAAAACCAACAGGCTATCGCCGGTCTCACCCTCGAGGATATGAAGGCCAAGCGCAACCAGCGTGACAACTTGCGTCAGCAGGCTAAGGAGACCGCTGTGAAGGAAGCCAAGGCTCGCCAGACCAAGAAGGCTTCCAAGCCGCAGCAGGCCAAGCCGCAGCAGAACAAGCAGCAGAACAAGGCTCCTCAGCAGAAGTCCAAGGCTGGCGGCGCCGCCAAGAACTTCAAGGGAAAGATGTAAGAGCATCATCTTCTACAACGTCATCATCAGTCTGTACTTGGAGAGCCTGAAGCACAACATTGTCGATGGTATTCGAAGCGGCAGTGTGTAGCAGAGTCTTGGGACCGTGACTGTCTAATTTCTTTCGAATTCGGAAGCTTGTGGCGGCACATCTGATCGCATCTGATGCAAGAACAGGATCGGATCATGAACCAAGAACACTCGTTTTGATTATCTGAGTCTGAGAAGGAGACGAGTCTGACAAAAGGGGAATGGTACAGCCGCGCGGCGTGTGTGCCAACAGACGAAAACAGAGAAAGAATACTGGTGTTCGTGGGCAAACGGCGCCTCTATTGCACCCGACTGCGTATGCAGGATATGTTCGGTTACTCCTCCACCTGTCGGTCAAAATTTAGATTGAAGTGTACGAAGCAGCAATACATGGAGTGACGTGACCAGAGCGGTAGGTAGGTACTCACTGCGAAAAAGAGAACATGTGAGACTACAACCATGACGGCACTGGCAACGAAATCGTCGGTTAAGTTACTTTCTTCAGATCTGTGCATCTGCAAGAGTGACGTGGAGAGTAGACTCCTCTAGGTAGTCCACGAAATTCTCTATGGGCAGGAGGCTTTTGCAACATGTAGGAAAAGTGTACCTCAGCTAAAAAGGATTGGAAGCAGGCCTCTGTACGAAATAGGTCGATTACGAATACCATAGTTTGTCTACTGGCGCATTGGTTGACCAAATACGTCGCTGTGTGTGCTCGACTATCAGTATACACATTGTGTAAGTGTTACACGCGAAAAACATGACTGAGTCTAGCGTCCTGACGGGCGACCAGCGCACAAGCATGACCGCCGGATACGATAACACTCAACCGAACAGTCCAATGCATACGCAGACTGGCGCAATGATGAGTCAGACCGGCGGGTATTGTTTTCTGGAATTGTGAGTGTGGCTTGTTGTTCTTCTGTGACTCCGGGATTCATAGAGCGTGATGTGCTGTGAAAGGTCTGACTCTGAAAAGGTAACTAAGGACACTTCGTCTACCCATGATGAACATATTGTCAAGTATCTCTTTTAGTCCACCTTCACAGGCCTCTTGCTCTTGCATCTGGAGGAGGCCAGGCTGGCATGCCAGCCCACATGCAAGCTGTGGCGACGCTGTTTACACGCATCGGAAAGGAAATCGAGGTCAAGAATCCGTCAAATCCGATACACTTCTTAAGGCTGCGGGGAGACAAAATAGCCGAGAATCATATGGGTGCATTATAGATTGTGAAAACTGATGTACCAGGAATTGGCATGCTAGCCAATGATAGGGAAGAGCCACAATTGTGAGGAATCTTGGCCGTCCCTAATAGGTGCTGCAGCTATACTATAGTATCTGGCTCTGAGATGATCCCTCTAATTCCGATCGTCGATTTTCTCTGTAAGAACTATTCGGAACACCTGCATGGTTTTGCCTCAATATGGAACGCTGATCCTGAACTAGAACAAGAGCGGCAAGAAGTCGTGCAATTTTTCAAGCATCACAAGATCAGCACACAGGTTTTGCTGGATACTTTTACTTACTTCGCTGGTGGGTCTTACTTATTCTTCTTCGAAAGATTCTGTTTGTTTGAGGGGATATTACGTCCTTTGGTCTTCCTCGGTCTATCCTATTATACTTGAAGATCCTTGTCGAACGAGTAACTCGATCGTGGATGGTTCCACCACACCACAAAGCAAACTTCCGCTCCCAAAGGATGAGACCATTTGCAATGGATGTGTGAGTTCTGAGCTTGCTTAGGCAGGCACAGGACCATGATCCATGTGCAAAGTTTTTGGATCAACCAGGTTTCTGATCAGGAAGTTGTTGTTTCGTGGTGGAATATGATGATAGATGTGAATAAGTATGCACGCACCCCCAGTTCTTCCGGTGCAAGTATCACTGCTACTGCTCTTATGCTCCTACGATCGGTAGTTCCACACTGTTTCTTACATGCGCACTCTCACACATGATGACACTCTTGAGATTCGATTTTTATCACCGTTTCTCAAACATTCGCAGTAAAGGTCCGAAGATGTGGCTCCTCTTAGGAGCTGCAGTTGATGGACAAATTTTCCTTAGATGTCTGACCGTGAAAAGTGCGCTCATAAGTCTCTCGATTCTGCCTTCCACTCCATTCTTGTCTCTTTCCAAGAGCCTCTCTGTTTCGATCTACTGTTTTCGTGCCACCATTTCGTTGCAGTCTCTCCGCACTTGAGCGCTTTAGGACGTCCATTCCTCAGTCAATCGGACCGGGGCAGTCTGCGCTGAACTCTGTGCGAGATTAATTGTATTGTATAGCGTTGTACTTGGACTCGATCCTCCTCTTTCTGTTCCCAGATATCAGCCCACTTCACTAACGCTGGATATGATACTTTGGAGACGCTAGCAACGCTAACTACCGATACGTTGGTCGACATAGAGTCTTTCAATAGTGTCAAGTGGCTTCCAGGTCACAAAGTAAGGTTGCAGCAAGTCTTCTCAGACATAGGCGAGCGAGTGCGGGAGTTCCGTCAGCGACAGCCCATTTCCGGTGGGGCCTCTTTTCTTATGGTTCACATTGGCAGATTTTTCACGTTGATTTCCGATGGTTCATTCCACAGCAGCCTCTCCCATTTCTAATTTTGCCCACCAACTCCAAGCGGATCTAGCAGCGCAACAGCAAGCGATGTTGCGGCATTCTTACATGCAGCAGCAGATGTTGCAGCAGCACCAAGCGCAACAGACAGCTTTGGCTGCCGTCACAAGAGCAAGTACACTCTTAAACTTCATCTTCCGTGCTTCGGTAGGGTTTCCACATCTCCATCTCCAATGATGACAAATTTTTCGGACTAGAGTTTTTGAGCTCGGTCTATGATCTTGTAAAGGTAATTTGCGCCTGAAGGAGATGGTGATTGGATTTCTTGCTGCTAAAAACAATGTTCTGTAAAGCTTGCTAGTCGACGATGATATCTGAATATTTTTGCCGAAAGATCAAAACGCCTTTGGCCATTTCTGCTATGAAGCTTGCACCAGCAGCCGACCTCCGGACTAACAGCAGCGGGCTGGCTCGCAGAGCTGACCGACCAAGGAATAGCCCCTGCCAAGATCGAACATCTATTAGGCTCCAGATGCGATCACGCGTACACCAGGAGGAGAAAAGGTGAGCCCCTAGAAATAAGCGAGCTATGCCTTCGCATGGAGGAGCGCTACGTAGATGGGCCGGGCATCCCGCCACCACGCGACGAGCAACAGGAAACCACGCCAGGAGCAGAATCCGGGTCGCGTAGCACGCCATCTGCCGGGGTCTCCTCCCAGGAGAGTACCAGCCTGATCGAGCAGACAGAGATCAACAGTTCGCAGGACGGAGACGAGGAGCATTCTCCTCCAGAAAAGCGTCGCAGGGTCACCTTCGCGGACACGGGCAGAGTTCCAAAGGCGCAAGGAGGCTGCAAGACCTCCGACACCACATTCCGCAAGAACCATCGAGGGAAGCCGCCCGCGACGGGCATCTACCCAGGAGACCCCAGCTTGCCACCCGTTGACGAAGCAGCAACCGCAGAGCCCACAGCACTCCGCATTGTGGACCGTGGCGGAAATGGAGACTGCTTATATCTCTCCCTGGCTGCTTCACTTGAAGAAATCAAAGCGGTGCCATCGATCACCGCGACGGAGTTGAGGCAAGTGGCCAGCTCTTGGCTACGTCGACACATGGACACGACCCTTCCGGGAGATTGGGGAATTGTTGTTCGCACGGAGCTCCGTATGGCATTGCGCACCAAGATCGGCAAGGACCACCCGACAGACGACGAGCTGGCTACCATGGTGAACACCCCAGGGACGTGGGCTGGAGACACAGAGATCCAGGCGATCTCTGACGCGCTCGGAGTGACCGTGAAAGCGTATGTTGCACGTGGAGACGCCCGCTACGCCAAGGATGGCGACAGTATTGACCCCATCGCGCATGACGTTCGGGCCTTCGTTCCGCTGTCAGGTTCGGCCAGTGCCGACCGCGTGGCACGGCTGTGGTTTAACGGTCGAGACCACTGGCGCCAGTGTTCCACAAGGTTAGGCGATCGCCATCGCGGGGGCGGAAGATGGTGTGCCGCGGAAGTGCCGCAGCTTCGCCCCCCCAGTCAACAGACGCTACACACAAGCGCGCCGGGTAGGTTGATTATGGAAGCCTTCAACGTCAATGGCTTGATCGGGAAAGTCACGACGCTAACGGAGCAGCTCAGAGGCAAGGACCTCGTTGTCCTCACGGAAACACACCACGCCACGCGAGAGCAGCTACAGAACGTGCTGCGGCCATTGAAGAAGATCGACTTGCATCTTGCCGCGTCTTCTCCTGGTAGTCGCGAGACCAGTGCGACGAACCAACCAGATCGTCGCTTCAAATGCAGTGGGGGCGTAGCCATCCTGCACTCGTCCAGGTGCGGTCTTGCGCCGTCCAGGCCGGGCGCCGAGTCACAGGCCAAGACGCCAAGTTCTACCTTGGGCAAGATCCACCCATCGCCAGACGTCTGCTTTGCTGATTTCTCCGCGCCATGCGAACCAGCGGGCACAAGTTGGGCTGTCTTCCGAGTGCTCGGCATCTACGCGCCACCACGAACACGCTTAGACCGACACCGAATCTCTGCGCTCGAGTGGTCGAGTGGGACTCTCTTGGTTGCTGGCGACCTGAATCCGCATACCGGCTACCGTGAGTGGCTGGACAAAAACGAGCTCACGGAGCTTCAGAGTGGCAATACGTATCCGTCCCACTCGCCGCGCACATGCCCAGACCGTATCCTCTGGCGATCCAGCGGCGACCCCATCTTCTCGAACCTCCTCCAAGACACGGAAGAAGGGCATGGGCATGCGTTCCCGGTGCCAGGAACAGGCCTCAGTGACCATCGCCCTCTGGTGTTAGGGCTAACGATAGGCCACCCTCATTGCCTTCCAGAGAGGAAACGCAGATACCGCTGGCACGCCGTGGAAGAGTCGCGGATCGTGGATCACCTGCACCAGCTCCACGACAGTCTGCTACAGGATGAGACCTACTACGAGACGTCCGACGTAGAGGTGCTGGATCACCTCCTTACCGAGACCGTAGTCACAGCCTTCGGCCCTTACAAGAGACGCGTGCAGCCAGTAGCACTCGCTCCGCCGACGCCCAGCCGATCCATCGTCGAACAAGATGGCAGTGGTTCAAGTGACGAGGAAACAGAAAGCGCCCGGCAGAATCTAGACGCTGGCAAGCGCCAGGCTTGGCGTGACTTCATAAGCAGTCTCCGCGTCACAGCCCCAAGCGGATACTGGAGGCACCTCGCGCGCCTGGATGGCCGCATGCCTCTACGTGCTCCACTTCGTCCCTTGCAAGATGGGAGCCGCACATACTCCACTGCACAGGAGCAGGCAGATGCGCTGGGGGTAAACTACGCCACCAAGTACCAAATCAGTCACGACCATGGCAGCCTCACGGCGAAAGAGCATGCAGAGCTTCTCGGGGAAGCCCAAGATGCCGAAGAAGGCCAGGAGTCAGATTATGTTGTCACCCGCGACGACATCATTGCGGCCTTACACAGCGTTCACTTGGACAAGGCGCCGGGTATAGATGGAATCCCAATGGGAGCCTGGGGGCTCGGTCCCCTTCCAGACATGCTGGCTTGGCTCTATCAGTGCATTTACTCCAGCTCCCGACTGCCGCGGAGCTTCGGCGATATCGAGCAGATATTCATCGACAAGCCAGGGAGACTACTAGACCCGCGCCTATCGTCTAAGCGACCGATTGCGTTGATTAAAACCAAAGCGAAGCTTCTCGAGAAGGACTGCCTCCTACGCCTACAGAGAGTTCATGGGCACCACGTCCCCAGACGCTGTCCGAAGGTCACCCAGTATTCGTACCAGCCCCATACTGGCGCCGAGCACGCCTGCCTTCACCTTGTGCAGTTAGCTGAGCGGGCCGCGCGGGAGAAGAAAGTGCACGCGCTAGTGTCGCTCGATGTCCGAGGGGCGTTCGACAGTGTGTGCCACCGAGCTCTGCTGAGAAACCTGCAGCGGAAAGGGGTGTGCGTAATTGCGCGCCGCTATCTCTGGGCTTGGCTCAGAGGCCGACGCTTCAGGCCCCGCGTAGCAGGGCAGTACGGATCGTGGTATCAACTTACCACCGGCGTACCACAAGGAGGATGCCTGAGCCCGTGGCTTTGGAATGTGGTGCTCGAGTTCTTACATCTAGAAGTGCCTGGGGTGGAGCTGGTACTGTATGCGGATGATCATACTCTCCACGTTAGCGGCAATACCTACGCAGAAGTGGCAGCATCGGCCCGGAAGGCAATAGACGCCATCAGCAACTACATCGCAGTCCTTGGGTTATCTCTGGACGAAGAAAAGCAAAAGGGGTTCTTCTTCGCCGAGGTTAGTTCCTTCTTGCGCAGGCCCTCCGACACGTTCCAAGCAGGTCGCCCAAGGAAACGCGCCTGCGACAACAGCGACGCCGCAGACAACCCAGAGGAGCACCCTCTTCCGGCTACCGTCGTCTCGTCGCTTCGCGTCTTAGGCGTCCACTTCGATCCGAGCCTATCTTTCCGCAGTCACGTGGACCAACTTGTACGCAAGATCGAGCCACGACTAGCCGTGCTCAAACGTCTAAAGGCACTCAGATGGGGCGCAGAGATGTCGCTGCTCTCCTTCACAGCAGTCGCACTAATCCAGCACATAATCGCCTACGGGATTGATGCCTACGGATACACCATAGAGCAGGAAGCTCTCCTGCGCATTAACGTCAGATGCATTAACCCAGCGGCCAGGGTCGTTACTGGGGCCGGGCGCTCCACACGCCGCGAGGCTCTCTGGCTGACAAGTGGGCTTCATTCGGTCTACAACGTCCTCACATATCGCACGGCGACCACCTTAGACGCTGTCCTTCGCGGTCCGCCAACAGGCCTCCAGCACCTCTCGTGCCCACAGGTACCGGGTCTCAGTCGCACCGCAGGCCGCGCACTACGCGCCGGCCTTAGGCTCATGGAGCTCTCGACTCCAGTTAGCACGCACGCGCTGTCGGGTGAATCGGCGGCCACCATGGCTATGGTGAAAGCGATCCGACACTGGGGACGCCCGAAGGACAAGACAAGCGATCCAGTGCCCCCTCTGTCGAAGCCGATGTATCACAGCTATGCGCCCGAGTTGCCGCCGCCCAGATGCCTTGCCGGAGAGTGGGTAACACAGGCGATCGCCTCACTTACGGCCGCTGGATGGTCTGCGGGCTCGGTTGAATGCTTTCAGTCGTGGCAGGCGCCGCCCATCGTTCGCGAGCGCTTGACTCTCGTATACACAGACGGCCCGGAGTCGGCGGCCCCCCTCCGGCGCCGCATCCACGACCCAGAGGAGCTCGTAGTTACCACCGACGGATCCCTCAACGCGAACCAAATTGGAGCGGCAGGGGCTGTCGTCTTCTACCAGGGTGAGGCTGTTGCGGAGGTGGAGCTATACGGCGGCGTCCCCTCCAGCTACTCCATGGAAACCAGAGCCGCCACGATGGGTCTTCTCTTGGCTGTCGCAAAGAACAAACACGAGGAGCAAAAAGGCTACGACAGGGCGCGGCAGGGGCTCAGGCTCACCCTGGTCACGGATTGCCGCAGTCTCGTGGATATGCTTTCCAACGCGTGCGCCGGCAGATCTGACTTAGGCGGCGCGGAAACGCAGTGCCTCAGGGTGTTAGTGGCTGCCTGCTCGGCCTTACACGAAGTACGCATCCAGTGGATTCCCGGCCACGTCGGCTGCGCTCCTCATGACGTAGAGGATGCCATAGTCTCGCACGCCACTCGCTGCGCGTCGCCTGGTATATTGGGCAGCTGGCCTTTCAATCCTACCCCGGCGTGCTTACGGGCGTCGATCAAGTGCAAGCTTGCAGAAGAGGAGGCGGCCACCCTTCGGGCTCTGGCGCTTGCAGTGCCCAGCTTCAGCGGCGCGGCGGTTAGCAAACTGCACGTCACCAGAAAGACGCATCGGAACATGCTCCGCAGCATTCTAGCGCAGTGGGCGGGAGCTGGTTCAAGAAGGGCCCAAGTTGCGGGCGCCACCTTGGTCAATGGGTCCCGGAACAAATGGGTCACGGAGTCTGGTCTTCGTCTCCGGCCATGCAGTTTATGCCAGCGCTATGCGGATACGCCGGCTCAACTCTTGGCTTGCACCCAGAGAGTGCGCTTCCCGGTTACAGCGGAAGAACTAGCCGCGTGGTCGTGTGCGATCGCCGAAGAAGAAATCGCACTGGAGGCGGACGCTGGCGAGGAGTAGCCAGCCGTCGGCTGGCTCTCCCTTGCAGTTTTGACGTTTTGTTGTTTTGCCCTCGCTCTTGCGGTTCTGAAGATGCCCCTCCTATCCAGTCTCGATATGCAGTTTTGACCTTTTGGTTTCCGATTTTGCCTCCCCCCGAATTCGTTGCCCCGCAATTTTGTCGATTTTGGCTTCAGATGTGCGCGGATCCTCACGCAGCAACCATCGCAATTTTGTCGCTCCCGTTCTTGTACTCCAGGGCGGGAACCGGACTGACAGCAGTGCCTTGGCGTGGCGGTCCGGCTTCTAACTAAACTGCTGAATTTTGCCAATAACCAACTCTGCGCCTTGGAGGCGCTCCGGACCTTAAGGTAGTCCTTAGGCTGGCTCCTATTGTCTTGCACCGGATGCATGGTGCGTGGAGTACTGTAGTGAACAGCCCACCAAACCCCGGGCTCACCTTGCCCCCGCTATTATTATTATTATTATTATTTCTGCTATGATGACAACTCTTTTTGTCTTTCGCCTCTAACTGAGAAGTTTTTGTGCGGAGTACATAACCTCTAAGAAGTTCTGAACCAAAAGGGAAGTTTGCACCTTTTCTTCATCAACCCTCTTCGTGATCGATCCTCAGGTCAGCAATGCGCTCTGCCTGCCAGTACAACAAGCACTAGTTCCGTAGTACCTCCTGCGACAAGTTACATCTCGAGCTCAGGCGCTCCCATTCCTACCTCGTTGCCACCGACACCTTCTGTATCAAGCGCTTCTGGCGTGACATCGTCTTACTTATGAAATTTTCGAAAAAACGCTTCTGGCGTGGCATCGAAAAATTTGTGAAAGTAGAAGTTAATTGGATCCGAGAAATTGCTCTTGCATTGTTTCAGAAGTCCACCCTTACGACCTGCTCTAAAATGTATATCGACACCCGGAAGTGTTGTTCCGACAATGATTCCTGCAGCGGGTCCTCTCGCTGCACCGACGGGCTTCAACATACCAGGAATTCGCATATCATCGTCTACGGCTAGTGCGGCAAACGGTGCACCAGCTGCCGCAACGACGCCAGCTTCGACGTGACGCTGGCCCACGGCGATGTAGGAGACTATGATATTTTGAATACTTTTGACGCACCGCATGCGTGTAGAAGGGAGGCTCTAAGAGCTTTAGCAGTTTTTTCAAGGATACTTTCTCTCCATGGCAAACCAAATCACTTTTCCTCACAATGCCGGAACAATTTTCCAACTAAGATTAACACGAGCCGCAAATCAATTTCACTTAAATCACAGGGATCAGAACCTTGATCAGATAAAGCCAATCCAAGAACAAATCCAAATTTAGACCACTTCCGCTACACAAAGTTTCGCTAACACTAGTCTTGGGCCTGTTCGTAATACCAAAGGTTGTGTCTGCGCATTCTGTCGCAGGATTTGCAGAATGAGAGAGAGGGGAAGGAAAACACGAATGAGGACACAGTGAGTAGTCAAGTAAAAGTAGATACAACTCGGAAGCACTTTCATAATCACGAACAGTCAAAAAAGGTGAGGTACTGGGGACCCACTGCAAAAAAAACGACATTAGGTGAAAGAAACAAGGGAGCGCGGAGTTGGATATAATGAGCACATGAAATAGAGGCTCCGCCTCCACTTGATTCTCAACGTTGTGATTTTGATTCGTTCTACAAAAGCTTTCATGAAAAAAGGTTCTTACTCATACTCGTACGCATACTCTTTCCTAAAAACAAATAGAAGAAATACAACAAAAAGAGCAGGATCATGCCTGACCCCGATCGCGGGGGCCTTGCCCCCGAAGGCGGGCCTCCCATCGCAGCGAAAGACGATGAGGAGGACGAGTATTTCCCAGACGATTTTCATGCAGACGAGGGGGAGCACAATCAGCTTGACGAGGACGGTGGCGATGGCTTTTCGCCCAATGATGGGGATGATTAAGGCACTAGACTGCACATAGTACATGGACTCTTAGGCATGTTGCCGAATAGATTCAAACCATCAGCGCCTGGACTCTTGTCCGGGACCACAGTCATGATTTTTTTATCGGATAGTCGCAGATTATCTGGCTTTTTTGTAAGTAGGTAATCGCAGGAAGGTCTTCTCTAAATCCGTGGGACAAACATCCATTCAGATCAGGAGCACCATGTCAGTTTCGAGCGGCCTCCACGCTTAGCGGAGCCGATACCTGTAGACTTCGATCCGGAGAGGATGGCGGGACATGCTAGAAGTAGTGGTAGCCGGGCACCTGCGATACATCCAGATTAAGGCTACATCTACCACTAGTCGATACATCTACCACTAGCGATACAACATCTACCACACCTGCGATACATCTACCACTAGTCGATACATCTACCACTAGTCGATACATCTACCACTAGTCGATACATCTACCACACCTGCGATACATCTACCACTAGTCAATCTCCACTAGGAGCGCATCTCTATAATGTATAATATTCAAGGGGGGAACTCGGAAAGCTCGGACGAGAAGACACAATCAGGATGGACCACGCGCACCTCTAACTAGACTACTTGAGTGACACCATGCCGGGCCATCGCTTTCTGTCGAAAGGGTGTAGAGCACGGTTCTCTGACGCAGCAGGACTCTTTCTAGACGGCAAAGGAGGAACAGCGGATGCTGCGGCAGCTAAGAGGTTGTTTGAGCAGGTCACTTTGGAGCTGAGGACGCATATTAAAGAAAGGGAGTTAAGGGCGTGATGTAGTTCGAGTTCGTGAAAAAGGATGTGATGGATGAACTAGAAATTAAGAAGTACTAGAATCTTGATTCTTCTATTGCCAAGCAGTACTCTGAGTTGGTAAAGAGAGCTAAGAACGAGGAGCTAAAGAACTAGATGTGAGCAGATGCTTCTGCCATCATAGGCCAGAGCCTGTCCTCATAGGCAAAGGCCGAACAGTGATTGAAAAGAGCAACTAGAGGTTGCTTTACATCAGTCTAAGAAACGCGGCAGATGCGGAGAAGATGAATTTGCCGATGGGCGTAGAAGCAACGCAACAATTGCCATGGAACAGCGCCGAGGCGATAAGTAGCGAGTTAGTAGACTCAGTACGAGAACTCAGCGTCAGTGGTGCAGAGTTTAGGAGACCGGAGATGGTACTGTACCATCTTCTGGTTAAGCATCATTATGTTAATAATGTTGTAGTTTCTTGCATGCTGCGGGTTCCGGAAGGTCGATCTAGGTAATAGTTACACACTTGCGCCACTTGATGAAGCTGAATCCGTGATGACCAAACTCAGGTGAAGCAGCTATTCTTTTTCCAGCTCTTCTGGACTGAGGCGCTCGAGTCCTTGCTACAGCGGGACAATTCCAAGACTGCGCATTTACTTCTAGAGTACGGATGTGGCAATTTTGTGTCCGCGGAAGACGCCTTGCAGTGTCTGCAGCAGACGAACGAAACGGACCTGTACGCTGTGGACCTCGTGTTGCCGCTATTGGCTTTGCATGAGGCGGTTGCGGTGGAGGCTGGGGAAGCACTTAGTAGATTGGCATCAGTCGAAGCGAATCAGGAGACGCTAGTATGTCACAAACCAACGATCGACCTGTTGCTACGGGCATCGAATTAAGGCTGTACCTAATACATCTTTGGACTCATCCTTGAAACGTATGGAGGAGTATCCACCTAAGGGGGTAATACTCTGCTCTCCTCCATACTTATTCTCAAGGATGCGCTTGAAAGATGAGTTACGGACAGCTCTAAACGAAGTATCATTTCGTCAGCACAAAACTGCAGACCAGCTGTTGGAAAGCGATTCGGACGTTGTGTTGTATTTGAAGAAAACTCTTAGACTTTGATACGGACGGGTAACTAGAAACGTTCTTACTCCATGTCTGTTCTCACGTTGTTTCTGTCGTCTTCTCTTTTGAGGGCACAGCGCATCGCATAGTCTGGGGGCTGGTATGCTAATCAGTGATAAACTCAATGTTGATGATTAAAGCAACAAACAAAGTCAACAACTTTCCGTCTTCACCCTCGGCGTCCCAAACCCACTCCCAGTCGCTCTCCCTGCCGAAGCCACGAAGCAAGTACTGGCAAATGCTGGCGAGGATGACGCGGTGTATCTATTGTTTCATCTGCTGTCGCACCATAACGAAGATGTCGCTTTTTGCAAAGAGGGTTTCCAAACATTAGCAGCTTTGTTTCGGCAAATGTCACCAGAGCAGATTCAAGAACGAACGCAGCTGATGAGGGACTTGCTGGATTTCAGTACAACTACAACTATGCTGCAGCTGCTCGCTGTTGCTGTAATTATATCCTCAATATTTATGATTTTTTGAATTTTAATGAGTGATGTCGTGCAGTGTACGACGAACGTCACAGAAAGAATGATCATAGCGGATACGGGCGCTGCAGTCTTAACCTCAAATAACTCCTCTACAAGACCCAATCCAACGCGCACTCCCACTTCAAGCACAGGGTTAATAGTGAAGCTAGCACTTATTTATCTTTCACTACTCGAGCAACCCCACTTTCAGGCTTCCTCTTCCTTTCCGACCTCAAGGAGAACCTAGAAGACGGTACGCTTCTCCGCTCAGCCTCTCAGCTGATTCGGGTTTTGATGAAGAAGATCGATCTCCAGTGCTTAAAGCTGGAGTTCGAAGAAGAGGAGGACGACGAAGACCCTGAAAACCAACTGGCGGCTGGAAGAGAAGTCTACATCAACAGCATCCGGAAGTTGACCTATGTCGTCGCGACATATGCGAAGAGACAGGAAGGGGCTGTGCCTCCGTACTAGAAATTCTACGTACGTTTCAATTGATTTGTGAAGTGTATTTCATCTGGGAGTAGTCATAAAGATGTATTAAATGCTTTTAGAATGTGTTATGTAGTGTTTGTATGAATTTGTGAAGTGTATCTCTAGCGATGATCAAGACGACGTTGAGTAGCAGAATGATATCAAACATCCGTGTTTTCCCATACCACAACCACTACCACTTCTACTCCTGTCAACACCAATGATTACACATTCTCAAACTAGAACGACACACATCTCCAACCATCCTCCAGGCCCGATCCTCACGACTACGCCGCCAACTCCTTAGCCTTGAATGCCAAAGGAGGCATGATGGCACGCACTAGTTCCAGTAATTCACCCACGAAGTCGTGATAAGGGTAGGTTAAAGGTGCTTTTGTTACCGTTTGTTATGGGTCTCCTAAGGGGGACGGCCATAACAAACGGGAGAAACGAGCACCAAAAACCTACCTCTAGTCGTTCTTTCCGGGTAACGAGGATGTGGCAGCCTTTTATGCGGAGCTAGAGGATATTCCAGATGTCAGCCCAGTGCACCTGCATCCGGATAGCATAACGGGAGAAGATGGGTATGGCTGGGACTTCTCGGAATACATCAACTTGCTAGAAGATCCCTTGCTCTTTTCCAACGAGTTGTATTTGTTTTCCCACATGCCTGTGGGGCTCGTGGTGAAGGATCCATAACCTAACCTAACCTCATCTCTTTCTCTGGCTCTTCCAACATCATGATCTCTTTCCCAACATTATGACTTGCTCTTCATTCCCTCTTCGGCGGCCACCCCGACAGCGGCGAAGTGAAGCAAGAGGAGCTCGGGCATGCATTATTCATGCGTGCCAGCAAGAGTCTTGGGAAGAAGGGAACACTCCCGTCAAATTTCCTTGGCAATCTCCTTTCTGCATGGGATCAGTTGTGCTCCAATGAGGACAGCAAGTTTAACAAGACAGGAGAAGTCGGTGGAAATTCGTTACAGTTAAGTCTGAGGGAAATCCATGTTAGCCAGTTGCCAGCAAGAAATCCATGTTTTTCAGCTGGTGCTAGGAGCATGCATATGCAAGATGGATTTTTTCTAGCAGCTCAATCTTTAATACATGTAGATACCACTGCACAGTTCGGCGCAACGTTTAGCTCGCTGCCTAGTGAACATCAACGTGGAGGAGGGACCAAAGTGGATCAGATGAACAAGACTTCAGTTTCTTTGGTGACGCCTAGTGGAGGAGCCACTGGAGGAAAAAACCACACTAGACAAGCTCGGGAACCAGTCTATGAAAATCAAGAGTACGTGTTGAAGGTGGAGCTTGGCCTTTCGCTTCTAGACACAGCGTCACAGATGTTGCGAGGCATCTACGCGCCATTGCTCCAGGAGTGCTGCCACCAGATGATGTGGACCTGCGTCAAGGCGCTTTTGATTTTCTATGCAAAACGCGAGAGGATCACGGTAGAGGCATTGAAGAATCTGAGCACACTGCCGCCACTTTTGTTGTTATGGACATGGAGGTTTTGGATTGATTTTGATTCTAGACGTTTTTTTCTCAATTATTAAAATTTTTCCAAGGAGGCTCCGTTCTCAACAAAATTTCTCTCAATTCTTCTAATATCAGTCCAACAAGAGGGCAAGACCGAACTTATCAAAATCGTGTGCGGCAAAATCCTAGAACAGTACGAGCGCGTGCCTGATGTTGTTATATACGCTTGTCGGATGCTGCAGGATATGCAGCTAGATGATACGATATCCGGAAAGATGATGAAATACTCCATGGTCCAACGATGTCTGCGATTGGTGCGGGCACACGCAACGAATGTAGCAGTGACGAAGGAAGTTTTGAAGGTACAACTACCTCTAATAATTAGTAATTCACAAAAATTCTAGCCGTCGGAGTTCTCGACAAAATTCTAGAGGTCTCGGCAAAATTCTACCGCCTGCAGAACGAACTATGTATGTTCGTACATCATGTTAATACTTGGTGGCTCATCATCACCTGGTGAAGATATTCTTTGGTCTGGGATTCTTTTTGGTAAGCGCTTTGAACACGATCATATTGAATGAATCGCGCATCACGGTTTTCTCACCACAGGTTCTCCGCCTCCTCCTCGAGAAAGGCGAAGGTCGGGGTAATGTTTTTCTCAAGTATGGTGGATGCGAGGAGTTGGCTGCCGTTCTACGGAGATTCGCACCAGCTTGGCAAGAAGCGGCAACGAAAGGGCTGTTGATCTTCACATTCTCTTTTTTATGGCTGGAATTGGTTTTAGTTGATGCATCTTACTTTTTTTGGGCGTGCTCATTTCAATGATCTCCCGAGAGCATCTTCAAGTCATAGTTCTTATTAATCAACTGCCTACCGCATTCATTCTTCAGACAACAGTAGCTCGGACCAACTACCAGCCCCTACGACCCCTCTTTCTCATCCCCTACCATCCCCTACCTTTGTCCCCTCTTCATCTCCTCTGGCCGACCTTTCCGAATCCGATGGTGCTACACGACGACGCATTAGTTTGGGGACTGGAAGGGATACGGGTACGAGCTTACTGCGATACCCGATCGACCAACAGGATCCTGAGTTGAGGGCGCAGGTCGGCGACTTCATGCGACGCTTTGAGGGTGAAGAAAGCTCGTTGGTTGTCTAAGGCACCTGAGTGGCCGCAACACGGTCTAAACTAGGCCTAGGAGTACAGGAGGCTCTACTAGGAGAACAGGAGTCTCGTCTCGAGGACACAGAATACTAACAGGGCTTAGAATTTATCATTTTCATCTGATTCATTTGGCAAAAGTATTTCATATCCGTGAACTTTTTTCATTTTTTTCATCTTCCAACAATTTGTGACAATCAAAACTCAACTTCATTTCGTGCGCGGGTGCACAACAAGGTAAATTTTGTTTAGATTAAGCTACTACTTCAAGAACAAAGATATCAATATCTTTGACTTTGTTGTCTGTAAAATGTAGAACAAGATGTACTCGCACGTCGCTCATACACGAGAGCGACGTCGTAGAGAAAATTCAAAACAAAAACTACTCATGCTAACGAACAAGTGACGGAGTTTCATTCGTAGTTAGAAAGCATGCAAGATCTAGCTCAGTAGCAGTAGTTGGTCTAGAACTTCTTACTATTAATTAAGTATCGCTATCCACTTGAAATTAGGTATAAGTTATCCGTACCTCTGCATGCCGATGCCCGGAGGCGGACACGGAATCGAATTTCACAGTTTTGCAAGTTTTGTATTCACAATCTTGTAGTCTGTCTCAAGGACGCACAAAACGGAACAAAACAAAGACGCTACCTTCAACTTAGATTCGATCGAAGGTGGAAATTGCGCTTTGTCTCCGCTTGGAGACTGCTTTAGTTTTCGCGACGCTCTGTCTGTTTGTAGTGAAGTCGTTAAACCGCAAAAATTGCTGTTCTGTTAATCGGTTTGACACGAGTCGGCTGAAATGATTGATTTCGATTACCAAGACATGTGAATGTGATGCTCCTGATAGTTTGCAGCCACGATATTTGATAACATTCTGTCGAGATCGAGGGTCCTGCATCAGTACACTAGAGAGTCGTGCCAACAGCGCAGATCATGTCGGTCCTATTGCGTATGCGTTCCCTGCCCTGGCGATACCCTCGCTGCTTGGATGTCGCATAAGATATTTGCTGCTGCTCAAGTAGCTGAAGATCTTCCAATAAACGAAGTCCATTGGCGCAAAGGTCTCTCCTGTTAGGTACATGAATGAACCAAAGGCCTACCAGATGGTTCAGTTGGGCCCACCTCAGTGCTGCATCACAAAAATGGACATGTTGTCTCGTAAATAAACAAGACTGTGACTGCTGCACGTCGTCGCGCACAACTCGCAAAAGATGGATGAGCTGCCGGATGAACGTTCCTCTGCCTTCTCTTCTCAGGGGAACAAGGACAAGTCCTCTTAAGGCTCAACTTTCATTGGTCATTCTTGAGGTTAGTCACTGAGATCCCTCTTGAGAGAACAGGGGAAAATGAAGGAAAAGCAAAGGGAGAGGCATGGGGCCCTTTTTTTTCAGAATCAGTGACCACTGACTGCTGACCTTTAATCCTCGCGAAGCAAAAGACCCGGACCTGCTAAGGAAGACCTTCTAGCAAAGTGGCAAGCTGCTACTGCAGCCCGTGGACGGTTCATACACGCCGTAAAAGCGACGGAAGAAGCGGAACATGCGTTGACAACTCGACAAGATGCTTTGTTGTCGCGTATGGAGGGCATGGGCTTGGAGGACGAAGACACTTTGCCAAGAGAAAGAGTGCTGTTGTTAAGACTGGGTCGTCATGAAAGAGAAGACAAGAAAGAGGATAGTACTCTCTCTGCACCAAACTTCTATACATAGTACGGAGGATACTCTCTGTACCATAGTACGGAGGATACCCTCTCTGCACCAAACTATACACAGCACTGGACTTCTCTACATAGCACTTGCTGCAACATCTGGATGCCTGTCTTGACGTGAGAATCAAAAATTGAAATCATTCTAGAAATCGTAAGATGTAATACATTCGTTTTACCGTTGCAAGCACACGGTACTTTCACTTCTCTAATCCCCGACTTCGATGAGTTATTCGCGGAACCAGAAGAATACGAGGATGTAAAACCTATTGTGAAGGCGGCGGACTTTTTTCCGAAGTTCGAGGTGGATGAGGAGCCGACAGAGGAGTTTGTATGATTTCACTTATTTTTAGGTATTTTTACAAAGGTTCAGGTTGTCCATTGTCATTTCTACATGTTGTAAGCTTCTCTCCGGGTCCAGTAATTATGGGTAGGTTAAAGGTGCTTTTGTTACCGTTTGTTATGGCTCTCCTAAGGGAGACGGCCAAAACAAAAGGGATAAACGAACATCCAAAAACCTACCTCTGAAGTAATCTTCCAGTAATCTTCCAATTCCAGTCCACCTATTTAGGATCGTTCATCATCAAGCCCAATTTAGGATATTCATCATCAAGTATTACTTTAGGACAACATCAAGGCCACTATTGTTTCTACATCACCACAGCAACGCTTCCTCCGCGCCAGAACGATCGAGTCAACTGAGCCCATCAGCTTCGAGGACTGGCTTCGGCAGCGAGACGCAAATGCAGAAGCGGATATTCAAGCTAAGGCAAAGGCGCAAGCACAAGCGGAGTTAGAAGCTGAACAGCTTGCGACGGGTCAGGAGAATGGCTATCTGCATTTGAAATTCCCGAACAAAGCAGTTCCTATGACCAGTGAAGCGAAAAAGGACGAGATGTTGCGATTTTTGTACAAACAAATTTGTATAGAAGGATAGAGGCCTTGTTGAGTTGAGCAGATCGATGCTTTGCTATTGATTCTCTACAACAACTTCCCATGTTGGTATCTACTGTGAATGAATTCTTTTTGGTGCATCTTGTCATGGTCTCTCTCCCATTCCTGTATTTTGCCTTATTTTCATCGAATAGATCACAGAGTCATTTATTCTCATAAGTAGTTCCACATAACAAACACAAGTAAGTAATCCAACATCACATGTCCATCCTATGCCTATCAAAATCAAGCCTGTTAATTCTATTTCCTAGACTTTGTCCCGCATAATAACCATGATCTCCTAGTAGCATCATCTCTCCCCTCTGAGAGTCTATGGAGAGAAAAGTAGCGCGTTGCGGCTCTTTTGAAGGGCGCCGTCTTCAAGATGAACAAACGCTGGGCTTTTCGTGGCCACGACGACGTCCTCAATTTTAATCGGTATTCTATGGCATCTAATCGCAAAAAGATAAGATGAGATCATGATGACGAGGATGATAATGATGAAAAAGAAGATGATGCTACTGATACTTCTGATCATGGTGATCGAAATAGCACGAAGATGAAGTCAGAGTAGCGGCTACTCTGACTTCATCTTCGTGTTATTTCGATCACAAGATTATCCGAGCGATATGGTTCCGACATAGATGAGTAAGACGGTCCACATGTTTGACCAACCCCAACTTGCAACGCTTGAAAAAACCTGCCAAACGTTCGACCTTTGAAATCTCCACAACTGAAACAGGCTTGCAATATTAAGGTAAAAAACTCCACTGCCCGCGTTTTCGCAGCAGAGAGCACACTGCAGCTGTGCATTTGGAGAGGCTTGTGAATTCCACCTCTCTTCTGTGATTATTTGACTACATCAGCAACAAAATATACTCCAACATTGATCTTCTCTTGTTCGGTAACCATGATGGGTGTAACATTAAGTTGATGTAGCTGGGTTGCACGGAGGATGAGACAGCGGATTTGGAGTTCCTCCTCTTCAACGTGACGACATTGCGCCTAGCCACTCTCGGGCCGGCAGTGACGCTCAAGCAGGACCCAAGCAAAGGCACGCCGATAGGAGGAATATGCAGTAAGGTCGCGTGCTCTTTGACCATGGGCGTGAAGGAAGACCGCGCGTTTGGACCTACAGGCGGCCAGAAGGTCGAAGATATAGCTCTGGAGAGATACGTGGACGACAGCGGTGCCGTGTCGGGGGTTTTCTGCAATGATTGTCTCGACGCGCGCGTGAGTAGCATTTACGACGGAGTGGAGGTTGAGCGAGATCGGTCTCTTGAGGGAGGAGCGATGAGGTGGCTTAACTATGAACTCCATGCATGCGCCAAGGCGGGTGGCTGCATTGCGATTCGCACTGAGCTGCTAGTAAAGCCGCTCACAATCCGCATCTCCGGCATCGGTGATGTAATGTATTACCGCACCGTATTCCGGAGTAGGACTCACAGCGTTATCCATGGCGCGAAGACGTCAGGCGCTGAGAGGTTTCTCTTCCTTTTATCAGAAGCAATACAGTGGTATAGACAAGGTTTCACGACAAGAGTACTACTACAAATCCTATCTGGATACAAGACCAAGCTTGACACGACTCGTTGCTTGCTTCGCAATTTCTCCACGTATCTTGCCCTCACACGGGTGAAGACAGCGACAATGCCGGACCACAAGGATAAAGAAACGTCCTACAGCAAGGACCTCCTTAAAGACAAAGCGAGGCCTACCGCTGAGGAGGAGGCGAAGATCCGAGAGGTCTTGCGAGTGCGTGAGCTCGAGGAATACAAGGAGAAAGCAGAACGTCAGATCAAGGAGGAGAAGATCCGCAAACTAGAGCTCGAGAAGCATGAACGTCTTGCCGCATGCATTGCCGAAGGCATCAAGGGTGGCGTCACGGTTGGCGCAGGTGGATTGCCCCCTGCACAGGCAGCAGCAGCGCCGGTTCCTGCTCCGGCAGCACCTCACACAGCTGCTGGTAATAGTGGTATGGGACTAGGAGCTGTGTACGAGCAGCGAATTGCTGCGTTGGAGGGCAACATGCAGACAGTCAATCAACGCATGCAGACTGTTGAAGGGCAACAGCTGCAACTTGGGCAGCAGCAGCAGCAGCTTGGGGTTGGACAGGAGCGCATCTTGCAGATGCTACAACAGATGCAGGGAATGATGGCTGCCGCTGGTGGAGCAGTTGGAGCTGGTGCGAACAATGGTGTGGCGAACCAGCAGCCTCAGGCACCTATGGTGCAGCAGCCTCAAGCACCGGCTGAGCAGCAACCTCAAGAACCTGCTGAACAGCAGGCACCACTTGTCGCGCAACAGCCGCCAGCGCCGGTTGTCCAGCAGCAACAACAGCAACAGCAGATCCTATTGGGAGGAGCAGATGGCGGAATTGCGGCAGTGGCACCTCAGCCACAAGGTGCGAACGCAGCTGGTGGTGGTGGAATTGGTGGACCTCCAATGCCGGCAGTGCCTTTGGCTGGAGGAGGTGGCGGCCTAGTAGTAGCGGTCCACCCAAATGACGCCCCTTACAACAAGCACCAGCTATATGACCTCCTGGAGCCAGCCGAAAGACAGCAGGTGGCATTTGCAGCAAACGACGCCCCCACTCGGGCGAAGCTGGAGATGCTCAACCGTGACCAACTACGGACTATCTGGCAACGCATCCATCAGAACCGACGGGTGTTGGTGGCTGCACCGCAGCAGACCGTCAAGGTGCAACTCCTCAATGCGATACTAGGGGCCTTCGTGGTCGCTCACAACGCGCACCAGGTGCGCTGATCACCTCAAACAACAACGACAACGACTGCTGCTCGATGTTCTTCTTCTTTTGTCCTTCTCGTCTCAACATGTCGAGTCTTACCTTTTACCCCGAACTTCTGGTCTTCTCCCGGTTGGGTTATATGGGACGCAAACTCATCGACAGCGTGAATGACAGCAGCAAGCGGCAGCATGTTTCCTCCAGTGTGTTCCTGACTGTGGAAGCAACAGGAAGATCAAGACGGCGCATGCCTATCGGTGATGTCCTTAAAACCATACACGAAGATCAGAAGAAGCAAGACCTTGGAAAAGCACGACCACAAGACGAGAGCAAGAGGAGGATAACACGACTAGACAGTCTCGAAATTAAATATTTGTAAATGTCTCATTTGACTACTTTGAAAACGATCAAGTTGTTTAAATTTCTCAAGTAATTTCTTCTGCCCTTAACAACAAGTTGTAACCAAAAGAAAAGCACTAAAGTCAAGACCTTTCCAAGAACTACGCTAAGGTAAGTAACGACGAGAAAACAGTCCTAAGTGAAGAACAGTCACAGAAGGTGACTTACGGTTAGAGCCCCCCCAGCGGTTGCGTTTCACGTTTTAACTCCTACCCTAACTCGGACTAAACTCCTGGCACATGCTCGGGCTCGTTTCTGCTGTTAAGGGGGTCAGCTTTTAAGCCTAAAAAAAACCAGCCTGGTCGCATTTTTTGGCGCCTGAAAACGCAGAAAAAAAGAAGGCGCTTCGGGGTCTTTGTTTCCCTTTTATGCAAGCGGCGGCACATGGCTGAAAACCTAAAAAGTCTGGGCATACTCTTCCAAATGAAACACGACGAAGCCCAGGCGAGGCCACTTCAGTGGCCCGCTGCTTGCTCTTAGGTCTAGCTTTCGCCTTTTTTCTTCTTTTTGCTCGCTGCGCTTTCGCCACTGGGCTCATGCTGGTGGCAGGGCCCTCCTTTTGCTCGGCGGTCTCTCTTTTTTGCTTGCGGCGCTTTTGGTTTTTTCTGCCGGGCTCTTGGGCGGGGGCTGTGGGCACTCTTTGGCGGGGCAAACCCGCCCGCCGTGCGCGCATGCTCCTCTCCCCTTGTGGCCCCCCCGCTAGCACCCCGCCTCCGGGGGCGGCGGGGCCGGGCGCTCCCGGAGAATGAGGCAGCCGCCCTGCAGTGTTGGCTCTGGGTTGGGGTGTCGTTTTTTGTCTGCCGGCTTGTCTGCATTGCAAGCACTATAAGAAAGG
>CAJINU010000008.1:1207036-1227205 GCA_905178165.1 Amoebophrya sp. A25 | reverse complement strand
GCTCGACGGACAGAATCGACCAAGATTCTGGTTTCCAAGGGTACGCATCTAGATGCATCCAAAGCGCCGTCGGAGCTAAAGTCCAGCGAAGTGATGATGAATAGTTCTTCTTCAACTCGATCATGATCATACAAAACACCGCGAACGAAGTCCAGCTCTCGCTCCATAGCATCAAGCTGCTCACGTTGTGATCCGGGACCAAACGACAGCTGTACAGCGTGAACAGCATCCATAGGCGCTAACGCAAGGGCAACAAAGTAGTCAACTATTTGAGACTCCGTGAAACTATCCACGCTAACTGCCGATGCTCGCAAATTTTCTGCAAGATATAGATCATCTAAACGGTTCCGCAAGATCCATCCAAGCCCCAATCCACTAAGACGCAACTGTCCACGCAAACACTTGCTGACGGTCATGTAACGGTTCCAGCGAAGAACTACCTGGCTTTTGTACTGCTGTTCTAAGTACTCCACAGTGAGCATTTTCTTAGCTTTCTCGTCTGCTAGTGAGAAGAACTCGTCTCCGCCGTGTCGCATGAAGAGACCATAGTCAAAACCGGGACTACCTGATTTAGATCAGAAAAAAATAACAAGCAGCTCTTTCATTTCAAAACGCAAAGACTATCAATAGACTACGCATGTACATGTGAAATCTAGACCGCCACGCTATCGGTGAAGTTGTTTTCAAAACTGAACAAAGTAACTAGTACTGTCTGGCTCAACGTTAGCTCGAACAGTTTCCGCAAATCTCCTGCAGCCCACTAAACGTCGACCAAGGGAGTCGTTACTCTTCCGAACAATTTGCTGCAAGATATCCTGGAGTGTGCTCCTAATCTTCATGATACCCGTCCGGATCGAAACTGCCTGTAGTAGAGTGAAGGATACAGATTCAATTTATATTTTTATAAAAAGTTGTTACTTTGATCTAAGACGGACTGAGTCGCCGTTGCTATACGCGTCAACCTACTAGAATATACGAAAACGCATGAGAAATATTCTATATGAACCATCATAAAAGCACCTGCAAGTATGTTCGTTTTTCCCACCGCTTTTTGCTTATTCCACAAAGACGAAGTAGCTCCTCAATCAGCTCCTCTTCCGCAATACCTACTTGGTGCATGAAGCACCTGCATCCAAAGCAAACTATTCTGTCCAGCCCAGGACTAAGAAGCACAGTCATGCACGCGTCAAGGATCTCAGCCAAGCCCCCGGTATCTCCAATGGGTACAAACAGACCGTACGCGCCTCGTTCTTTCAGTTCAGCATTCAACGCCTGCAACTCATGCAGGTCTTGCTTACTGAAGAACTCGCCCACACGATTGTTCCTCAACATCGTAGGGATAAACAGCTTCGCATATGGAAGCGTCTTCGCGCGTCGGTGCTCGCCATTCCCAAAAACATAAAGGGACCTAGATTCCGTTGTCGTAGATGTGTGTGTGTCCACTCTGATTGAGCCGGACGCTGAAGAAGCAGAAGGCTTCACTTTCAGCTGTAGGAGAGATCGCGCCCACGCCTCTACGTCTACCTTATTCGCAGCAGGAAGAGTGGTGCTATTTGGTCGCGGCCTTTTTCGTGATTCGATAGGAAACCCGCAAATACTTGATCTAACAAAGTATTGCTTTGCGGATTTGTCTGCCACACCACCACGACTTCCGCGGCACCTCATACAGCGACCACTTCCATCACCTTCGCGGACAATGACCAAAGGGATGTCAGACCGAAACTTTCGGCACGCTTCGATTGCAGTTGTAGGCGCTACGGCACACAGAGCACCATACAGAATCGTTGCCTGTTCTATTCCGACTGTAAGCCCATTCGAATCCGCATAGCCAAATCCTTCAGCAAACATACCAGCTACTCGTTCTTGAATCTTGCTGCCGTCCTTTGTAAGACATTGCGTCTTTTCTCGTTCGATAAGTTTTGACAACATATTTTGTGGAAACAAGAAAACTCCTTTACAACAACATCATTTAAACTGAGAGATACTACCAATGTTACTAACTACTCCGCGCACATAGATAAGAAAACAGATGACTTTTACGCTCAGGGTCATAAAAAAGAGTCGCTAGATAGAAAATGCTTCTCGATAGAAATCCCATAAGAGGAGGGTAGGACCAGTAGGACGCTCATGTTGATTTTTACTAGCCATATTTGCTCTTTTTTCCAAGGTGTAAACGTTTCCCAAGCTTCTCTTCTCTCGTCTCTTTCCACCAATTTTCTCTCAAAATGTGAGGACAACACAAGCTCCTGCGCAGAATATATATAAGGGCAAGCCACTACAAGAAAAAGTAAACACTTTGATTTTGGTGACATCATAGATTCATTTTGTTTTGCAAAAAAAACGGCCTGACGCAAGTGCCTAGATCTTGTCGTGAGAATGATGAATCAGAGATCGCGCCACAGGGTCCAGTTGTGGTTGTTCATAGTCTTACATTGTAACACCAGAAAGGAACTACTCCAGTAAAAAAGACTACTATATTTACACAAGTCAAAAATTATGAAATCACTAGTAAAACGAACGCACGTTTCTATTATGTAGAGCCCTGCCTGTTGCTCCTCTTCTTTAACTTCTACTCATGAAAAATAATGACTGCCCGCTTGATGGGAAAAGAAGCGAGTGCTGACTTAATCAAACGGAAATGCTGGATTAATAATATATACCCAAAACGTGTTGCAGACCTGTCGCGCAGTCCTATGTATTCCAGTCCTCTCCCTAAATAATGCGAAGCCTCCGTAGATAAGACTTACCCATGGTATTGATGTGTTGTAATATCGAAACGACTCTAAAAGAAGAGCTCTTGGATGTCTTAGAGTATCTAGGCGAAACGTCGCTGATTTATAATGTATCTTGTGCATACAACTAATTTAGTACAACGAACAACCATCCTAGTGATATAAGGCTACAGCCAAATCTCATGCACTTTCCTGATCTTGATTATGAATAATTTTGAACTAACCAGTCGAAACATCTCCAGCACTCTATCATTGTTTGCATCCTCTGTATCCATAGTATCTAACAAAAACGACCTACTACATGAAGCTCTTGAGTCTGTGCATACTATGATACAAGCGTCTACCCCGACTCTATTGTACTTACTCACGTCAATAATAATGCTCAAGAGAGGCTCGCTTAAACTTAGAGCACGACACGCATAGTCATGATTATATTTATTTCAAAAAAATATGAAGTACTGAGTGAGATATGGTTCCAGCTCCGAGGACTTGGTAGAAGAAGATACAACACGCCTTGACATTTTTTCAGTAGTTGTATGCTGTAACAAAAAAATAATTCACATCCTTCGCACGACAGCAGTCTTATGGTAAACGTCTGGTTACTACTGTGTAACGCTTGTAATAAGTGAAGGCCTAGCACAATGAGAAAACTGTGACAAACAGCCAAGTGCTTCTATAATTCATGTGCGTCTTCATGTAAGCGCGTCGATGTCGAACCTAAAACATTAATGGATGTCACTATGAAAATAGAAAACTTAAGTCACGAAATTGTAAGAGCTCCTATCTGCTAGCTTCTAGCCAGCTTCTCAAGATCGTGCCTCCACTGCAGAATCGCACTTATTCGAATTCCAATCATACCTGTGATTTTATTAGAGGAATATGAGCAAATATAAAAGCTGTGCTCAACGACTTCGAGAACACATTTATCTTAAACACACAAATAAAAGCTCTCTGCTTCTATAGTCAGACCTTAAGTAAACAATGGATATAGAAAGTCACATAAAGATAAGGACTGTAGTATCTATATGAAGACACCTTGCGTAGTCCATCACTCATCGCTTCGAAGTACGCTTGGCGACTGCCGTTCCGTCATGTTGATTACCATGATAACCGGTGGTCCTACTTGCCAAATTCATGGCATGCGACGAGCTTGAAGAACAAGAGCTTTTGCTTGAGGAGGAAACAAGTGGAGAACTTCTTGTAGTCTCCTTTGAAGTTGCTGATGTACTCTTTGTTCCTTTCCTAAAAATATTCGCAGAAGAAGACGAAGAAGAACCGGATGAGCTAGAAGAACTTGCCGCGACACCCGCACAGTGATGGTTACTAGATAGTAGTCCAGACTCTTCGCCAAAAGTGCCATAACGACCACGAAAAGCGCCCACTATTGCACGAGCATCGTATGCGCCATCATCATCGTCGTCACTAGTAGCATCATCAACATCATCATCATCACCAGCAACGTCATCGCCAATTTCATCGGAAGATGAGGAATCTTCTCCAAGATAGATGTTGTCCTCGTTGGAATCCCAACCGTGCTCGCTGGAAGACGTATAATCACTAGCAATGACATGAAAGTGGTCGTTCGCCTCCTCTACGAGATGTTGTGGAGCAGGCCCTTTCTTAGGATTCCAACCATGAGAAACGCAATAGTTGTACACTCGAGTGTCGTGCTTGTTCTTGTTGATCGCGCGGTGATGCTTCTCTGTGCCATGGCGTAACGGAGCAGTTATCAGGTCCGCATCATCGTGTCGATCTATATTTTGACGAACACGGTCATCACTGTTGACGCCGTAGTGCTCCTCTGCGTACTTCGTATTTTTTTGATCTTCATCTTCTTCATCATACAGCTCGAGTTGTTGTTTTAGCTCTTCTGCTATTTCTTCTGCCTCTTCTAGTGTTGATAATTTTGGCGCTTTGCCACTTTTATCGTTAGGAAGGCTGCGCCCATGACGCGACATGAAGTCGTTGAAGATGAAACTACTATTCTTCTTCACCATGTTATGAACTTCATCGCTCCTGCGGTTTTCGGCGATTTCTTCCTCCGTGAGTTGCGCCTTGTATTTCCGCCATGCTGCAATCACCTCAGACTCCCACACGAGCACTTTCGGATCTAGTTGGAACTGCATGCGAACAGGTTCGAAATCAAGATCCTCCTGCAGCGTACGCCGAAGATCATGATTGCGTCGAAATTCACCCAGAGCGTGATCCCGCACTTGCTGTCGCCGTAGATCAGGGCCGATTAGCAGACTAGTTTGCGTTCCTAGAAGTTTTTCTTTGTCCAGTATTTCCATCCTGCGCAAGTATTGCGCCCCAAACATCTCCCATGCCTCGCGTAATACATATCTAGACTTCTTGTTCAGGTTCATGCGATGATAAGCTGTGGCGCATGATCGTGTTGTAGTAGTGGTAGTAGTAGCAGATGCGAGATACTCCTTCTGATCTTCGCGAGTCATGTTTTGAATCCCATCCCACATCTTCGTCGCACAGGCCATTGGCATAGCAGGTCGCGCAGTTCGTGGAAACCATTTGTCTTGTAGAGAAGATGTATAGCATAGCTTGCCACTCTCGTCACGATAAGTAACTTGTTTCTCTTGTTTTCTGGGAGAAGATGAGCGCTTCCCTGCCACCTCACATGCCGCACTCTTCTTCTTGTTCATCTTCTTAGGAGGAGACACGCTGGACTCTTCTTGTTGCTGGCTGCTAAAAACCGGAGAAGGTGGATTTTCATCATTTTTCTTATTTTTTCTCTTCATTGCTACTACCATCTTCATGGGCTTCGTCATGGCTTTGGTTTGCTTATTTTCCTTCTTGTTGTTTGCGTCCTCGTCCTCGAGTGGTGCATGATCATCATCAGGCGGACCAAACAAAACTCCTCTCTCCTGCAGCTCCTTGTCTTGACAGTACACGGGACTGAACTTGCTTTCCTGCTCCAAGGCGTCCACATCTAGTTCAACACCATCGAGGCCAGGGCTTTCAAGGCTTGCTTTCGCTGCTTCATCAACAGATGCATTACGGCGCGGCACCTGAGACCAATGACAAGCATGACAAAGCCAAAACTTACTGAAAGAAAAGTGGAAAGTTGGGTATTTTGGATAAATCCGGAACCTTGACAACATTTTTTGAAGAGATGAAAATCTGAAAAAGTTATGCCGTGCCTCTACCTACGTACTGTAATTATTCAGATAAAAGTAGAGCCAGATCTTGTTCTTAACGTAGTATAAGAAGTGCGACAATTTGGATCGCATCAATAAATATCCAGTACCTGTCAGTACTACGGGAATGCAGTCTAGTTACTAGCTACTACGGGAATGCAGTTCCACCCAAACTATGGCCCTCCGTAACTTATGTCTTCTCCAACTAGAACAAGCTCCAGCTAGAAGATGCCATAACTAACTGGAATTTGACGTAGTAGAACTTTAAGCTTATACTCTACTAGCAAAAAACTTTCTTAATGAATCTAAGTAGTAGTAGTACAATGCCTCCGTTTTCATTGGCCATGGAATTGGCGATCTTCCCAAGCTCCCCCACAGCCTTGCTCTCGCTATTCTTCATTTTGTCTAAATTTTCGCGAATTGAAGCCACCTCGTCGCCGTCGTCTCCGCAGCCGTATCGCAAAAACTGGGATGAGATAATGTTTCTTGAGACATGGCAAAACCTTTTGACGAAATTCTTGAAAACAGAAACAAGCTCTGAGAAAGAAGACGAACCATGATAGATAAGACTAGCGCAGGCTCCTACTCAAACGGGAGCAAGAGTGTGATAAAAATGACTTTAGGAAGAATCTTAGTAGCACCTCCTTCGCGTCGTCGTCAAGGGTTACGAAAAAACTGGGTCCACTCTTCTTCCAATTATTCTCGCCCAATAGAACGCGGATATCCTTAGAACGGCAGCTCGTCGGAGTTTTTAACTGAAAACAAGAAAAGGAAAAAGTTGATGAGATGAAGCGACCCTATCGCATTCTAGTAGAGTTTGAGTCTGAAATAAGAAGCGGGCCTACGCTTTTCAGGAGTTCAATCAAGCACGAGCACGAGGCTACTACGATCTTAGACTTACAGATACTATATATAACGCACATCTTGGCACCTGCAAAAACCTAGGTAAGTAAAAAAGGGAATTTCTAGTCTAGATGTACCTCCCAGATGTATTTGCGCACTTTGCCTGCAGGCCACGTTTCTGGGGTGAACTGCTTCGGTACTTCTGATAACTCCCGTCTAATTTCGTAGTAAGGTTTTTTTGGGTAACACCGAAGCTGCAGGTTCGCAATATTCTTGTTCACTTTTTTAAGTGTGTCCCGTGCTTGTTCGAAGGTCTAAGAGTGTTGCGTTTGTATTTATTAAACATAAAAAGTCTTGACAGTTTTTAGTCTCTGCTTCTTCTACAACAACAAGATGCGAAGTAGGTATGGTAATCGAGGATGTGCGTAGGATTCAAGTGCCTGAATTTGGATTCTTTTTACTTGTAAAGTGATGTTGCTCGACTTAGTTGTAAAGTACGGATCTAATGAGTCACGAGAAGAAGCACTACCATCGATTATCAGACCTATTCCCTGAGAGAAATGCGCACCATTAGAAAACGTTTTGACTAGAATACCAAGAAACCCAGATCGATTTTGCCTTCGTAGTCGTCTGTAGGGCAATGAGTGCGTTCAAATGTGATATCGGTCCCAGGAATATCAATAGTCTTGCGCAGGTGGCTCTCTGTAATACCAAAGAACTTGGCCCGTTTCAAGTTCCTTGGCAAATCCGTTCCACTGCAGTCTATATCCCAGTACTCGGCAAGTGGTATACAGAAGTAGACTCGGAATAGTTCTGGCTGCTCGGGAAGAACGAGCCAATCGGGTCGATCGATTCCGTGCTTGTCATAAATTTCTACCCAAGCTAATGAGTTTCTACTCACAACTCTATGGACTTCGCATGGAAGGTCCATTTTTAGAAGAAGTAAGTAAGTATGGTATAAGAAAGTTGCAGAAAGCAAGGGACAAGGTGTAGTAAGTAGATATATCGAGCAAAGAGAACCAGTAAGACCTATTGCTATGAAGTGGCGCCACTTTCTTAGATAGTACATTGAGGCTCTTTCATGTACTCATCTCTCGACCCTTCTCTAAATTTCAGAATAGATAAAGCACTTCAGTAACAACTTGAAGCACTAGTTTATTACCTAGAATACGAAAGCTATAATAAATATGCCAGCGATGCTTGACAGTTCCTCTATTCATTTAGCACACCAATCAAGTGAGGACTGATGGATCGATAGTCCAGAACTCTGAAGGATTCGTAACCACATACAGTAATCTTATCAATCTACGCCGTCGCCTTCCGATACTTACACACACAACGCCATACCTATAGACAGAAGCTTCAAGGTCTAGAAAATCGTCGAGATATGCACCGCAAGAGGACTAGAAAAGGGATAACAGAGGCACGGGATACATAGCAAATAACTGATCATCTGGGAAGGGCCACTTTGCCGAATTCATAGTGTTCAGTGGAGGGGTTGGAGAGGTTGCACACCAAGCTGTATATAATCGCTCACGCTCCGGCTCTCGTCGTTTTTTTTGCCTCTCATTCTATACGTCACGCGACTGAGCCAAAAGCCACAAATTAATATGGAAACTTTTATTATCAAGGCGGTTTTAGTAGAAGGGCCGGCAGCTTGTAGGGAGAGCTCAGATTGATCTAAATTTCTCGTCCTCTTTGAATCCATGCAAGAGACTCTCTCTCCATAGTGTCTTCTAGTTTCTCACTCATGCGGTAAACCTGAAGAGTCACTTGCTCGCACCGTATTAAGGGAACACTTTTATTTTTACTGTACCACGAAAGCGGAAAATAGAGACTGATCGGCGCCAGTCTGTCAACGTTACAGCGTCGGCTGCTAGCTTCAGTCGTCCTTTATCCAAGCTAACAGCTACAAGTTGACTTTCAGCAAATTCCTATCAAGATACATGATGATGCTTATTCATCGAGCCAAGAAACATCGCTGAGGACAATGCCCAGGCCCTTCGCATAGTCTCGAGCCAATCCATCTGCATGAGCCTCCTCTACCTAGAACCACAGGACAAGCGCAACCTCGTCTACCACTCTGTCTGCGTAAGAGTAACCTCGTCCGCCTTATTTAGATTGAAGGCGAACTCCTAAGATGATGGGAGGAAGGATTAGAATCTAGCGTCTAGCTCCTAGAAAAGTACGTAGTATAAGTGCGTGCTTTTTATACTTCCAGAAAAAAGGAAAAACCTACTGCCATCCTTGAGTGTCTATACCTCATCCCTTCTGTCTGAAACAGTTAAAATAGCACGACCCAAGCGAAAGCACTTGCCTACTCGTAGACCATAACTTTCCTTCATCTGTTACCGCAGCCATTGCGTTTAACTTGATCTGCGTGCTACCCAGAGAAGCAAGGTGCTGGCATCTACCGGAAACTTCCTTTTGTGTAATTTCCTGAGGCTAAAAGATTGACACAAGCAAGAGAATTTAGTCTATCAGCAGATCAATAGTCAGGGGCTACGTCAGTTCTTTGAGGTAGAACAACAGCATACATAAGTCATCAATGACAGGATCCTAGAATGAAAAAAAGCGACCAAGTGTGTATATAAGTGTACCTTGTTTTCGGGCGAGCAAGTTCATCTAGTTCTGGTCGCAAAACTCTCTCTTGAGAGAACCCTACCAAAACCGAAACCCTTTAAAATCTTTGTTTTATTTCATTTGCCTACTCATTTTCCTGCATTTTCTGAATAAGGAACTTTTAGCGTAATTACAGAGTAAAAATAAACCTAATAAACAATAACAAAGTACTAGAAGTAAGAAGTAAATCTAAATCTAAAACACATGATCACTTAGAGTGAAAGATGGGTTGTGGTTCTTCAAAGCCTGCAGGTGCTGCGCCCACTGCTGCTGCACCAACTGCTGCCCCAGAACAGGAAAAGAAACTCGTTTTGCCTCTACCGGCTCACGCAGAAGTTGTATCCGCGTTTTCTCCAGAACAAGATGCAAAGTCATCGCCAGAAAACATTGTAGAGAGAAGCCTTGATGAAGTTACTGGGGATAAGTCTCCTGCACTTGAAGTACCTGGGGATAAGTCTCCTGCACTGAAAGAGTTAGAAGTAGCCCCATTCCTCGATGCTGGAGAGCGAACATCCCCGTCCATGCGAAGGCCGGATTTGGCAGGTGGTTCCCTTGGTGGAGACGGTCTCGATAATCTTGATCATGTTATGGCTATAGTACGACTACGATGGATGTCGATGTATCCTCTCCTGTTTTCCTCAGTTAACATGCAAAGAAATACAACAGCAATATCTCTTTCTATGAAGTAGATGTCCTAAAAAAGGAGGTGTGAACAAGAACAAGCAATTAAGTAAGTAGCTGTAGCTCCACTTCTAACCATCGTGAAAAAGACCTCTCTCCCGGCAGACCAGGACCACAAGGACAGAAAATTCCTCAGCGGAGTTCTTCCTCATCATCCCGTGATGCTTGGCCATTTGTTGACGATTCAGCAGGAGGTGCCTTACCGACGCTGGAGGATGAGCAAGAGATACTAGACCATCTGCTAGGTCAAAGTGCAGCTCTAGAGCCGGTAGACGAGCATATTCACGAGAATGAAGAACGAGTGGAGGAAGTGTTGTCGCGGTTGCGAAGTCGGTCACCATCTCCGAAATCGTTTTTGGATAGTGTTTTGGAAAAAACGCAAGCAGCAGCAGCAGAGCAATCAAGTCCTTCTCTGAGTGGTCAATTCAGTCCTCCAGGGGGTGCCCAGTCGCGGCCACGGAGTCGGAGCTAAGGCTTTGGGTTTAACTCACTTACAGATTGACACGCGATTGTTTGACCAACCCATACTGCTTGGCTGGAATGCTGACCTTCTAGTAGCACAGAATCTGAGAAAGTAGATGAAATGATACTAGACCAAGAAGATGATGTTTTGCACAGCTCTAATCTACCACAAGAAACCACCAGACCGAGTCCAAGGAGCCTGCGTTTTCGCCGACTATGGCACAGAAATACGCGTTCCAGAAAGTGCCGGATACAGTAGGATATGCGCCAGGAAAGCCAGTGACTCAAGCAAAGTCGCGTGCCTTAGATGCGGCTGAGCGAGAAGCGAAAATGCGAAAGAAAGGGGAGGACAATAAAGAAGGTAGTACAATTTTTGTGATTGAATGATGGATTTTGAAGATAAGTCGGGCATCATGGGAACGACAAAGTAGGTTAACTAGTACGGGTCATTAATACAGTTTTTTCACTTTGCTAACTTACTATGCATCAAAAGGTACCATTCCCCGTGAGCAGCTTTGTGAAGAGCGGATAGAGGTAGCAGAAGAGCAGTGTGAAAAAGCGGAGGAGGCTGAGCTAAAGATCGAAGACCTGGGGAAGAAAAAGACGTTTGTCAAAACGGAGGTGGCAAACTTGCAGACTCAGATCATTTAAGGCTCATCTACTTAAAAGGAACTGGCAAAAGTCATCTTCATCAACCCGAGCAGTAAATACTGTCGTCCTGAAATTATACATGGAAAAAAATGTTCCCAGGAGAATCCCCGGAACAAGGAAAAGGATCTGTAGTAAATCTAAGTAATGAATTCTGTTGAACATCTCTTCTAATTCCCGCTCGACGCCTTGAGTCCAAAGCGGAATGGAGGGTATCTCTCCCCAAAACGGCAGAAGGAAGTTGTACAAGCGATCAAAACAGGCAGTCCGGTGAGGGAGCTGTTATCACGTAGCGCCAAGCAGGTTGTGCCTATGCCTGAAGAACCGGTTGTGTATTCGCCGAGAGGATAGAGGAAGCTCGTCTGGGGTGTGGACACAAGAAACAATGAAATATATAGAACGAAGATCAGTATTCAATTTCAGAATCAATACATTCCTAGAAATCTACCTCCCAGACATAAATGAATTGAAGCACAAACTCAAACACCATCAATATTGGAGATCATCACCTTACTTCCACAATCCTTTATCATCAACATCATCTACGTGCTATCGTTGAATAGACACTGCACAGTAAATGTATGAGTCACGAACTACGAGCAAACACAGACATGGTGACGTCCGCACTCTACCAGAAGATGTAACTCATGAACCAACCCGAAAGAGCAAGGAATTTGAGAAGCTTGAGGACTCTCAAGACAATCATTGGAAAGCGTCGTCTTTCCGCGTTTCTCGCGCGCGAGATGTATCCTCGCTCGGGGTGGCAATAGTTGCGCAGCACGGAAGGAAATGGCTGGGCGCAGTGAACATGAAGAAGAGAAAGATATTCTAAGTTTTCCAGTCGCCCTCAAGCTCAGGACCACCATTTTTAGCGAAAGCACATTCCCCATCCCATCCTCTCTCAAGAATAGTGTTTCGTTCAAGATCGGACTCCATGTCCCTGCCTTATTTCTGGTCTCTTTCTCATTATCCTTCTAGTACAAGTACTTGTTGTATACTAGTATTATACTCTTAATATTCCTTTTCCTCTCTTCCAAATCCAACGCGCCTAAGATGGCTGCCGGCCGTGGTCCTTGGTACGAAAGTGAACAGCAGTATCTTTTCGCTGAGTTGTGTATTCTATTCGCTTTGATCTTGATCGTCATCGCGTTTGAACGGGTTGAGGAGTTCATCGATCATCACAGCAAGAAAAGCCATCAAGCGAACGGTGCGGGAAAGGAAAGTCACAGCGCGTTGGGTGGGCATCACGGTGCTGTAGTTGGTGGTTCTGGCGGAGGGGAAAGCTTAACGAGTGGAAGTAAACTGGACGGAGCAGGCAGTGTTAATATGGTTTTCGTTGCGATTGAATTTTTTTGCAAGGATATATAGTTATAGGCACGGTGTGCGTACTATCTTGTAGTTTCTAGTCATTTCTCATCATATCATCAGCAGAAAGGTGGATATCGAAGTGCGAAGGTAGTGGTCTTCACCAGTATGGCGGAAGGCATCAGTTGCCATTCGGAGCTGCAGTTGTAACAACACCAGCAAACGATAGAGGAAGAGGCACGCACGCGCACCAGCAGATACAAACTTCGGCAATTCTTGTAAAGGAAGACAAAGAAGAAGATCCTTCAAAGCCATTTGGCAAGCAGTCGCGAAGTGTCTCCTTTGGACGAAGCAGCTCCTTGGGCGCTCTATCGGGTACAACGCGAACAGGGAGTACCCGATCTGGATCGAGCTTTAATCGACCTTTGGCGAGCGGAGATAGCTTTCGGGATCTACGCACGCTTGACAAGGATCAACACGGTGATGTTAACCAACAACATGCTGATTGCAACTACAACAATCATAGAACAACACTTCAGGAACAGTTGCAATGCTCACGAAGTGGAAATAGCAGAAATAACCTCGTGGATCACGAGCATGACCAACTACCACGTCGTCTGTTTACACGCGGTAGCAGTTTCTCTACACCAAGCGCGACAACTTCGCGTTGTTCTAGTGGTAGAAAACGCCTATTCAACCTCCGTAGTTCGCTGAAGTACGGTTTTTTAACTCGGGGTTTGTCGAGTTCACCCGAGGGCTCCTCTTGTTCAAGGCTGAACGAAGACGAAGATGATGACTCAACATCTTCTGAGTCATCTTCCAATCGATCGCGTCGAAGGAAAAAACACCACAGGGGTAACGGCTTCGGTGAACATGCAGCACAAGACTCTAGCTCTGAGGATGAAGACAACGAAGACCTCTACATCTTCAACAAGTCAAGCAGGACAAGGAAAAACTCTACCACATCGAGTAGACGTAGTATGCGCGAGTGGACATCGAGCATTCGACAGCAACTGTTCTCGAGCAGGAAGTGGAGAACGAAAACAGCAGTGGATGCCAGTGGAAGCTTGTGCGGAGGTCCCGGTCTGTCGTCGTCGTCTCGAAAGGTTACGGTGGTCAAGTACTTAGTACTACTAGACAGTAATTCTACTCATTCTTCACAATGAAGATGAAACTGCTTTTTCTACTCATACTTCATGGCTTTTCTTCTATCTCTAATGCCAACTTCAAGACACCATTCGCATTCGCTGGAGCCTCTTCCTCTTCCGAGAAAAACTATGAGCGGAAGCCGTCCTCTGGATCTCAGAGTAGTACGAGAACAAGAAAAAGGTGGTCGAAGAGGAGGAAAAGACGGCGCAGGAAAGAGAGTAGCAAGGATCGCGATCGCATAGACAGATGGAAAAACTACAATGTGAATTTGTATTAAGGCTAGAATCGACACGAGGTGTTGGGAGCAGTGTCTTTTCTTGAAAAGGCTATCAGTGTTCCTCCAATGTCCTAGCGTACAAACTGAACACCACTGTTCTAATCCTTTGGCGTCGTCGACAACGTCTCTGGCTGCACGGATCGCGAAGTCGGCAAGGAGTTCTACTATAGCAAACTCTTATCCCGGACGAAGGTGGAGCTCACAGTGCTAGGTTTCATCGCCATGCTCATATGGAGCGTCCGACAGTGTGGTGCTTTCAACTACAAAACTAGCACGAATAAACCGCCAGCTACTATGGTGCCTGAAGATGTTGATGTTTCTTCTATGTCTATCGGTAGCGACGCATCTGGGACAATGGACGACAGCGCGACCACAGCAACTCCAGCAGCATACCTCTTTACGGCAACATACAGGAGCAACTGGATGTTCCCGGCTAATGGTACTGACCTTGCCTTCCAGCACCATCAGCACGTCCGCGCCATTCTCAACTGAAGGATCACCTATTCATTCATATCAGCTGAAAAAAAGTTCTGGTAGTCTGTAGTATGCATGCATGCGAGTAACCTCCAAGTACGTAGTGTCCTCGTACTGGTCCCGTTTACATGAAGCAAGCTACAACTTGTATCTGAAACAATGACGGACTTCACAGGTGACGACCTCCTCCATACGATCGAAGACGTTCATATGGAAATGTTCCTCGCGATGATCTTTTACTTCGGCAGCATTTTCAACTTGGTTTACGTCACCAACCGTGACATCCTGCAGAATTTTGAAGATGGGGAGTTTACAGAGCTGCTTCAGGGTACTGGCGAAACGGTCTTGCAGTGCTCGGATGAGGAAAAGAAGAAGCATGAACTCTATAGCAAGTGCAAGGACTACGTTCTGTACCATACGGAGAGTGTCTATGGCATTCACGTGCTGAGCAAGGAAAACGTGTACCTGGAGAAATACTTTCAGCGGGTGATCCATGAAATGATAACGCAACTAGTGGAGTTCGGCTTTCGCTGCTGGGTTTTAGTCCTGGAAGGCACCGCGCTTTTCTTGCTTCTTATCTATTTCGACGTCAGTCGATGGTGGTTGATGGGCAGTGTTTTCTTCGTACTAGTAACTTTGTTAGGGTATCTACATTTCTTCGTCGGGAAGCCTGGATGGGAAAAAATTGCTACCTTTTCGAGGTCAGGGACTACTCTGGCTGGACCGTTGAGGCATCAACCATCAGCAACACTTCAGGATAACAACCATAGTACTCAGCCTCCACCAGCAAATAAACCTCTCCATCAGCCAACACTTCTAGCAACGAAACCACTTCCCGCATCGCGACCATTAGCCATGTTAGAAGTTGCTGAAGCACAGAGACAAAGAAGCCCGTCGAGTTCCTTGCTCTCTTTCAAATTAAGGGTAGGCTAAAGGAGTTTTTGTTACCGTTTGTTATGGCTCTCCTAGGGGAGACAGGCATAACAAACGGGATAAGCGAACACCAAGAGCCTACCTCTAATCAAAGTAGAAGCAAGCCTCAACAAGGTGGATGGTGCCCACCTAGTAAGATCTCCGATCTTAGCGGGCTGTGTGCAGGCAGCGCCAGTAGTGAAAGTAGACAAAGAACAAGTCTTCCCTGAACAAGCTCATCCTCAGCCTCAAGCTTCTAGTACTGCTACGACTAGTAAGAAGGAACAAATTGCAAATACAGATGTTCCAGCAATCCCCGGCGGTATTGCTTCTCCAGAGAAGAAAGCAACTGCTGGCGCATCTTCTCCAGAGTCCAATGCCAATTCTTTACCCTCTTGGAAAAAGATGAGTATCCTTAGATCACCCACAGCAGCTAAGATCGTGAACGCTATCACCTCCCCTCCTCGAGAAATGCGCCGCGCGATAACGACGCACTATCTCCAAAAGATGAAGCAGCAGAGCAAAACCCGTGTAACTTTGGATCTTGAGTTAAGGCCCGCAGACATAGTAACTCATCGAGCTTCAGCGATGATTTCTCTCCGGTTCATTCTGAACATAATCGTCATTGTATGTGGGTAGAATTAGAATGAGATGAGCAATCACTTCGAGCGCTAATATAACGAGTGAACCATCGCAGTTCGTTTGCTATGTGGCTGAAGAAATTTCACGAACTTTATTCAACCGAAACTATCACAGTGCGGCTTATCCAGGCGTTGCAATTTTTCCTCTGCTATGCGTGCACGCGGGGTCTCTGTAGTCGGCGAACCTGGAGTAGCTACGATTATGACTGGGACTTGGAGGCATTTTTAAGGCTGCAAGAAGAAATCCACCTTCCCCAACATCTTTGGTGGCAGTTCTAACATTTTTTGAAGGAGGCAAATCATCTTCCTCCGCCAGTGGAGGCCTAGGCGACCTCGCTATCTTGTTGCAGCATATCCTCATCTTGCTCGTCACATTGTTTCTTCTCTTCGTCGTGTTACCAAGAGTGCTTCCATTAAGGCTACCGCAGAGGCATAAGTACTCCAAACCATCCTAAGTACTTGGTGCCTTTTTCAGGTAGGAAAAGAGGCCAAGGATGGATGCTGCCCGGGATGCGACCGCGGTTGTAGCTCTAATTCCGCAAGCGTTTTTGATCATGGCGTTACCACCTTACTTCGATAAGGAGAACCAGGCGACCTTCACCGACGTCTTGTGCGACTACCCTTACGGTTTTTCGGGAGACCTATTCTGCCAAAAGCCCAGACATCCCGCTGTTAGTGGAAAGTTCCGGATCAATATTAAGGCTACAAGAAATTCATCTTCGCAGGCATCTTGGTCACGCTTCAAAACGAGAATGGGGCTCAAGATGCTGCTGAGAATGGGTTTCCCTTAGTTCTAACAATAGTCTAGGTGGCGTGGAAAGTCGAGAAAGGGAGCCGAATAAGATTCATATGGTCGTCGCAGCAGCAATTCAAAAAAGCAGATCCGGTCGCTCTACTGCTTCGTGGCTGGAGGATATGCAGATGGCAGATCTGAGCAAACACGCAGAAGGGCGACCGTCATCGTCTTCTAGAGAAGTGTCGGGAGAAGATGATACGAAGAAATTTGGTAGTATAGGAGAAGGTCACTGCGCTGTTCCAATCGGAGTGGAGCCTGCAGGTGCAGCCGTCGGAGACGAGACATTGCCGCCACGAGAAAACCCATCAGATGCACGACTGCCACACGCTGCGGACACTGCCACATTTGGAGGACATTTCTCAGGCAGAAACTCCTCCTCAACTGCAAGACAAAGCACAAACAGCTTGCAAGTCACAGAGTCGACGAACTACGAAGTCCATTCGGACAGCGAAAATGGTGGTGGTAGCAACGTTTTTCCACCTGCTGAGTCACCTCTGGAAGCAGAAATCTCTAGAAGCCCAGCGAAAAGTCCTAAGAAAGCGAGGAAATTCAAGAAGAGAGAACGAGCAGCGAATATGGTGAAGGTGGTGGGTGCGCCTAGTAGTGAAGAGCTCAAAGGAAGTTGCGCATCCACATCAAGCGCAAAACTGACTCGCACGCGCAAGAAGAGTACTCAGGCAAGCTCGCAGAACCCACGCGTACCACCTGGACAGGAGATCCCGAACTCTGAACTGTTAGCAGACCTGCTTCCAGATAGCCATAATTCGCCTCCACCTCCAAGACCGATTCAGCAGGTAACAGTAGAGCCGTCGACAGCTGGAACTGCTGTTGTAGCTGATCAGCATCAGTCTTCTTTATCTGAAGTCGTAGTCGTCGGAGCAGGAACTACCGAACAAGAGCATCAGCAGGAAGCTCAAACCGAGGAGGTTCAGACAACAAGAGCACAGCAGCACTGGGCAATACAACGGGCAGACCCTGGCCGTGAAACAATGGACCTCGAGAGCAGAGCAAGTACTTAAAGAATTCCACACAACGAGGAACTAAAGACATCACGACAAAAATGAGCAGCAGCTTCTTCGCAGACACAATTTGAATAGCTAGCGTCTACTTATTTTCATCATCAAATTGAACAAATCACGACGTATCTGATCTTTTGTAGTCTACACTAAAATTATCCATAGCTTTTGGAAGGTCAACTTCAATTTTTGCAGTTATTTGATCCAGGATCTGAATCCATAGCCACACACAACTAAATTGGTCTACTAAAAAGATTGTACAGATAGGCCGCTACGGCTTCCTCTCATAATTTCGCTATATCATCATCTGTATAAAGCCAGGACTTGTCGAGATTTCACGACATCAACAAATGCATGGACTCTAAACCTTGAATTTATGGGGGAACACTTCCAACGGGCTGCACAGATAAAAAGTAAGTGTATAGAAAAACAAGCTTCTGGATTTTAAGCACGTCGGACGCTGTTCCGCTGGTTCAATGAGTAGCGCTGTGCATGTTTCTGTGCTCCTGAGCAGACCAACAAGAGAAAGTAGAGCGATTACCACAGTGAGCAGTCACCTGTAATAAATTGATACGTATCGCTGTGGACGAGTATGCAGCTCCTGTATGGCTCTGTTCTTACGTTTCATCTTGTTGGGAGAGAACGTCAAGAAAAGTGCAGCTTCTTATGACAGTTTGAGGGAGAGAGAGTTCTTTTCATGGCCACTCTTGCAACTTGATCTCGACCGAGTTTCCTCCAAGCTAGACCTGCGTGCCTAGCGTGATGGTGCACCCATCTGATTATGCCGTGCAATCTCCACGACGTGTTCATTTGATGACAGCACGAAAAATCGAAACTTGTTCCGGTGAGCCCGCCAATTCCAAAAGAGAAATAGGTGTACGCGTCGACGAGGTTCCTCGTCCTCCTTTCACGCCAAGGTCTACTGCTTCTTCAAGCTTCACGAAGTGTTGTCGCAGGTGTTGATCCGTCAGAACCGCTGGCCGTTCCCCTCCTCTGCTGTACTCCCAAATGTACCAACTACTAGGAAGTTTTGACTCCAAACAGCTTCGAAATTCGTCCCTTAAAACTCGGCCACCGCCTTGCGCGACAATGATCAGCTTCTTTCCCTTGTATGAAAGAATGTTGTGTAGTACTCCTTTCTTCTCGTAGTTTTTTCCGTTTACATTAGCAGGAGAATGTCCTGATCATCCTGATTGTGATGTCTACTCTCCTGTGGCGATACTTCTAGTTGCCCCAACAGATCTTCGTAGGGACTAACCAACTAAGGTGCGCCTAGCTATCTCTTAGACGCCCTCCCTTTAAAATGTGCTTGTTTAGGTGAAGCCGTCGGAGCCGAAAGATTTGAGGAAAACTACTAACTTACCATAACCTCAGAGCGCATATGCAGTTCTTTCCTTTCATACCTGTTCAAATTCGCGCTGTAAAGATCTCACTCCAAGCTGACTGTAGTCGCTTTGCCATGCTGGGTCCGATGTCGTGTTTCCCAATCCCTTCTGTTGTAGAAGAGCCGCCTCATCTACCTTGACCTCACAACATTGTATCTCGATATGGCTCTCGCGCTTCGACTCCGCTCTCCCCACGCCTAGTTCTCCTCCTCCGCCCACACCCAGCCCCGCGACTCTGCCATTATTTCCATGCAAGAAGGGTCTCGAATATTCTTTCATAAATTTTTTCCCCTCGCCCTGTAGCCGATTAGCAATGACGCTGACGCTCGTTGTTGCAGGTGAAAATGGTGCGGCGTCTTGTGCTCTTGCATTTCCTGCCAGGTTTCTGAACAAGTCAGGCAATGGAGCCGTGAATGAGTCCGATCGCCATGGATCACCATCCCACATTACCGTGATTTTGCGCGCCCGCGTTGTGGTCCTTGCTCCTTCGTTATCGTGCCTTGCAGAAGAGTTGCGCATCTTCTTATTCTCCATGTTATTTTCTACCTTTACGTTTCCCATGTCGATGTCCGCTTCCTTAGCCCCTGAAGGCAGAGCATTTTCTTCAGGCAGAGCAGCAACCCTGTTCCGATGCATATCAACACTGCTCCTCGTTCCATCTTCCCCACTTCCCTCGATGGTCAAAAGGTGCTGGATCACTCTCATCAGGTACTCCGCAGATAGTGGCTTCTCGACACCGTTGCCATAGCCTTTAAGCGCGAAACAAAAATGCGTCATGTTGAAGTCCTAGTACACCTACTCCGTGCTGGAAATTATACTGATACCATAGGTACACTTTTCGGATTCGGATCGCCAGTCAGTTTAACTCTAGTAAGAATGTGCTGTGATCTGGTTTGAATTAGTGAGACCTGCGAAGTCTCTTGCTGCTACAAATCTATTATTAAGCTATACTTTTTCATCTTTTTAAGGTGTGAAAACTGTAACGCGCGCGCGCGCGTTACGCGCGCGGGTTACGCGCGCGCGTTATAACGCGTTACGCGCGCGCGCGTTACGCGCGAAATAAGGCGCGCGCGT
>CAJINU010000008.1:1155442-1202820 GCA_905178165.1 Amoebophrya sp. A25 | reverse complement strand
GCCTCAACTGGCACGGGCGGGGCTGGGCTCGCACGGGGCTGGGCTCACACGGGGCCGGCTCAGGCTCGCACGGAGCCGGCGATGCCGGCTGGGCTCGCACGGGGCGGGGCACGTTATGGCCCAGGCTCGCACAAGACCGAGCTCGCACGGAGCTGGGCTCGCACGGGGCCGGGCCCGCAAGGGGCCGCGCTCGCGAGGCCGGGCTCGGGCTCGGGTTCGCGAGGCTGAGTTGTCCTAAGCATGCAAGACGGGGCCGAATCAATCGAGCTCGCGGCTGAAGCAGCAGCGGCGAGCCCTCTCGGGTTCGTGGCCTGGCTTGCTACTCTGGCGGGCTGGGCCAGGTATGGGCTCGCTTTACTGTTCACGCGTAAAGGCTTTCACATCTTAAAAAAATGCAACAGCGACGAAGAACAGCGCTCACTCTTCTTCTCGTTCACGTTCGACGTTGCAACTCTTTGAACCTTTCCAGCTGCTTGAGTGTTTTCCTTCTCTCTTTCTCGTTTTCAAAATAGTCAAGGAAGCTAAAAAAATCGCGCTGCAGTAAGGAGGAACTTCCTAGCCCACTATATTTGCCACGTGGGGTCCAGAGGAGCAACTTCCCTAGTAATGGACAATGCAACTGTATGCTGTCTCAGTCTCTTGCTGCTACAGAGCGATCTACTTCGCAAAAAGTGACTTTGTCCTGCGAAGAGGTCCTTTCTGTAGTCGGTCCTAGCCCGATTCAACGCCACTTTAGCCTTCTTTCTAGTCGACGCCAATCCAACTTCCTTCTTAGCACGTCGCGCGAACACTGAAGCGGACGAAGTCTCATGATAGTAAGTGCTCACTCTTGGACATTCGTGATCGTGATACCCTCCTCACCATATAAAATTTTGGGTTTCGTTTCTTCCGACAAAGACTCAGGCTGTATCAGCTCATCAAATTAAGAATGATCGAAACGACAGGCGATGATGATTTTTTTGCAAAGAGTTGTCCTTGTCAATGCGAAGTTGTCGCTTGTCAATATAAAGCGGCTTGTTTGATGTCTTCGAAGTCAGCAGTAGAGATCCATTGTGTGCAACAGCTCTTAAACTTAAACATCTGTAAAAGTGCTTATTGAAATATGAGTAGTATGGTTGACTGCTCGACGTCGATCCTGTAAGTATCAGTTGTACATGTACTCTATCTATAATGAGAAAGACTTCTACCGACAATTCGCTTTTCGAATATTTTGATCTCTGTTGCTGCATTTTGTGATAGTTACCGCAGAGACAACAACTAAACCTCCAAGATGGTACAACATTGACTTCTAATTGTTCCAACTACTGAACTCCTAGTGGTAATCCTGGGAGTAAATTCCTGTGCAGTACATAGATAATAGCATCTCCTTTTCATAAACATCATAATTTATTCAGTAAGTTCTATAATTACCGGACTCCGGTCTAGGTAGGTCATCATCATTATTCATTTGTACACAATCTGCATCTTCTGGCACATAGGTTTCGACAACAATCATCTGAAAAAAGACTTCTAATCAGCTCAAGAAATAGTGAAAGCTGATGGATAAACGTATTCCACATTCTGCCACGTTGCAAATTTTCAGCGCACAATTGAACCATCTTGAAACTCGCAGCTCGTCTTCCATCATTCTGCAGCCTGTAGTTGATGTTACTGGTTATGTAGATGTAATCGATGATAATCTCATAGTGCAGAGATGGAGAGGCGCAGAGATGGAGAGGTGATAATCACATAGCACAGTGCAGAGATGGAGGAAAAAAGGGAAAAGTTTGAGTTAGTCCTTGTAGAAAAACAGTCACTATCATAAGATGAAGCCAATTGCGTTTTATAAGGCGCAAGTACATTGGCTTCTGCTCATGATTTTCCATCCATCCACTCATACTCAAAATTTGATCGAATCCCGTTCGTTCCTCCGAGAGTCAGGCAGGGATAGCCAAAGCTTTCGTCCCACTTCTTGTCTGTGAATTCGAGAAAAAGAATGCTGGTGGAGTTCGTCCTTAGCAAGAAATGCGAATTGATTAGAGCTACCCCGAATCCATCGCTGTCCTGTGAAGATCCCTCTTGAAAAGTATCGACCTCCCTTCGAGAAGGTTGAGGAATCTTCGGCACTAGAGATGAATGAGCGATAGCCTACTTCCTTAAGTGATCTCGTAGGTAGTTGCTCTGAGAAGAATGATCTTCTTGAAGACCTGTAAAAGTAAATTTGTTGAAAAGCAGGCTACGTGTCTAAGCCCTAATGGAAAGCTGCATGATGTGATTGAAGAAAGTAGCCTATAGAGTGAGTGTATATCCGGATCTAGAAGCACTGAAGCCATACCTTTCCATGTTGTAGCGTCCACATGAAGAGTCGTATACTTTCCCACACCAACTTCATCCTAACTTCCGCTCCGTGGTAAGCATATTTTCGATTTCTGTGCTTCGAAGCTGCGACATAATAAAAATCGTCTGCGTCGCCCAAACTTTACAGATAATGAAAATCGGCGTCTTTGGCCGCTCATTTTCCTACTTCAACCTGTAATTTTTGATTTTGATCACTTTAAGTTGAAGAGCGTCATTATATTTATAAAGACGGAGAAGGTTTGAGAGGTGATTTTTTTCCAATAGAAAGAAATACATGATTGATGATGGAGAGAAAAGCGATTTTGTTGTACTTAATCAATGATAGATGAAGCTCAGTACACAAAACTCACTGATGGTAGTGAAAATCAATCACGAGTAGGCATTTCAAGGCAAATACATTCGCATCAATTTGCAACAGGTCCATCCATTTGCTCACTTTCAAGATCTGACTGGATTCCACGCTGCAGCTCAACCGCAGATCAAATCATGCATCTTATCTTTTGTACCTGGGGTTTCACTTTCATTGTCATCGAGAAAAAAGGAGTCAATTCCTACTTACTCTAGCACAGGAGACTGCGGCTCATTTGTCACTATTTTGGACTGTAGAGTAAGATTAGACGTGGACTTAAGTCCGATCAATTAAGTCGACATCACTGAGTTTGTTTCTTGTGTCTAAAACCTTAAGCTGTAGCACCTCTTTGTTTTCAGGCCCACGTATATGTTGGGACTCCGGATGAATATGCGTTGAGTAGGCACATCACTCGCGCATCAATTTTCCTCGAACGTCAAAACAACCGTTGTCCAAACTCTGCAACTGCATACTCTTAATCCCATTCCCACCCAAGTACAGTCTGCATGTAAGTAACGACTTCCATCCCTGGAGAAGAAGAATGGAAAGAGCATACTACCTAGAGGAGAAAAAGTGCGATAATCAGCAGAGGGCGAAAAGGCATTCCTTTTTCTACAACAGAACAACTTTCAACGTCAGAGCGAGCTCATGTCTCATTAACGCATAGTAAGTTCATCTGATCTCCGCGCTCTGATCCAGTGTCACACGCCGTTTTTAATACCTGGACAATTCATCTGAGTGATTCACTCTGCTATATCGACATAGAATTTCGCGGCAAATAGTTGGCCCCACTGCCATTCGTAGATAAACCCTCTAACGGCCTATCTTCTGGTCCTCTCCTCAGGACACATACCAATACTCGATACTGCAGTAACCTAATGATGGGGAGAAGGATGAGAAGTGACCGCGATGGTAATGATAGATAATGATGAGTCGTGACGATGATAATGATTCTACACATTCAACCTTGCACCTGATGAAGATTCTTGCCATCTTTGAGACACACGAGGACAGTAGCAAAATTGTGTGTAACCATACTAGTTTGCGTCTGCTCTTGTTGGTTATGATGAGTTCCCAAAGCTGCGAACTATACCACTTATCTGTCCTCCCGCCGGAGGAGCTTGCTCTGTTTCGCCGCCTTCTTTCCCGCACGCTCACTGTTCGCGAGATTTTTCGCTTTGCCTTCTGTTGGTTTCATGTCCACTTCCACTTTCTCTACGGCAGCCGCTGCGGATCCCTCTTCTGCTCCAACAGTGGTGGCACTGGTAGTCGGTTTCATGTCCACTTCCACTTTCTCTACGGCAGCCGCTGCGGATCCCTCTTCTGCTCCAACAGTGGTGGCACTGGTAGTCGGTTTCATGTCCACTTCCACTTTCTCTACGGCAGCCGCTGCGGATCCCTCTTCTGCTCCAACAGTGGTGGCACTGGTAGTCGGTTTCATGTCCACTTCCACTTTCTCTACGGCAGCCGCTGCGGATCCCTCTTCTGCTCCAACAGTGGTGGCACTGGTAGTTGGTTTCATGTCCACTTCCACTTTCTCTACGGCAGCCGCTGCGGATCCCTCTTCTGCTCCAACAGTGGTGGCACTGGTCCTCGCGTTAGATTTGGAAATAAAGACTTGTTGGTTGGTGATGAAGTCAAAGGCCTGGAGTCGAATGTAAAGCACAAGGAAGTAGCCACTTCTAGAAGTTCGAAGAAGCACTTATCTTTGTCCGCTTAGAGGACTAGCCATAACGATTGCGCCGCCCATTGCGTCATTACCGTTGTCGGCACCAGGTCCGGTCTGAACAGCCGAGGCCATACTAACAGAAGTTGGAGAAGATTGATCTTGACTAGTCACCTCGTGACCATCTTGTTCCAGCCTGATTTGGGGAGTAGAAGGAGCACTATCTTGCTCGGCGTTTTGTTCAGCGTCTGTGGCTGTTGTTGTTGTGGACGGCTTGTCTTGCGCAGAAGCCGCGTAAGAAGATGTGATGGCTCCAAGATCCTCATGCGCGTTGTCGGCACCAGGTCCGGTCTGAACAGCCGAGGCCATAGTACTAGACACAGTGCCGCCCGCTCCCTTTGCGGTGATGTCAGTGGTCATTGCTCCTGTCGCGTCAAAGTGGGCGTCGACGTCCTTCCCGTTACCAGCAAGCTGCTCGTGGCTCGGAGTCTCAGATGAAGCAGCAGGCTGCAGAGCCTCATAGTTCCATGCCGATTGTGACGATGCAGCCTCTTGGTGTTGGTTACTTGTCTCGAAAGACTGTTTGGCACCTGGAGTTACCTCCATGACTTCCAGAGGCACGTCGCCGCCGTGCTTGGTGCCACTTCCGCCTGTCGGTGTAGCCTGATCATTCTTGTGACCTTCGTCTCCAGGTCCTGCGGCTCCGTCTGGCTTCCCTTTTGGACTAGGAGACTGCGCTGCCTGTTGTAAAATACTAGGTGGACTCGGCGTTCCCCCTGGAGTACTTCTAGATGTGCTGGTGCTGGACGTTGCTTGTAGAGTAGTAGATGTGCTGGCGCTGGACGTTGCTTGCAGAGTACTAGAGGTGCTGGCGGCGCTGGACGTTGCGTATAGAGTCTTAAGACGGCTGACAGCGTCAGCGGCGCCATGTTGATCTCCATGTGGGTTATTAAGATTGCCAAGATCTCCTTGTGATTCAGACAAGCTTGCTGCCGTCAGTATTTTTTGTTTCACCACCTCTCGCCCAGCGTCTCCAGGGACGTTCCTATTCGAAAGAGTGACGTAAGCGAGTTGGCAAAGAAAATAAAACTACGAACTGCTCCCCACCGGTATGCGCTCGCCATTCTTCTGGCATTGAAACAAGCGCCAGCCAGCCCGAGCGCAGGCCGCGCACAACAGGCAAGGACGAGACGCCCCAGGCAGCCTCCAACCACAGAGGAAGAAATGGGCGGGACAAATCCCCCGCGGCCAGCCGGACATGCCCAAAGCGCAACAAGCTCCGCGACTCCCACGCAACTGGCGCCCGAAGATGCAGCGGGCGCCCAGCCCCAAGCCGGTCACCCGGTGCCCCTGCTTCGATTAGCCGGGCCGCCCCCCTCATCATGCCAGGCGGCTGACGCCGGTCACAGCGTGCGCCAAGAAACCCTCAGGGGCCCCGAACTAATACCCGCAGCGAAAAAGCGGCCAAAGAAAACGAAAGAGCAAGCCCCAGCTAGCAATCTACGGCGAGGGGCGCGCCAGAATGAGACGAACAACACCCCAGCCAACCAGCCCCGAACGCAAACACATACAACAAGCCAGCCGCAAACACCTCTGCCCCACCCGTTCTGCGCCGCCTCATGGTTCTATGATGCTCAGCCACGAACATGCCAGCGACGAGGCGGGACTACCTAGCAGACAGCAGAGGCAGACAGAGAGAGAACCAACAGCCCCAAGAATGAGCACAAACGCACCGACCCGGGCGAAAGTGAGGGAGGCCCGAGCGACTGCGGAAAAGGCATAGCAACACACACCCACCACACCACCTGAGGGGCCGACAGAAACCTCCCACGCAATGCGACGAAGGAGAGCGAGCCCAAGGGCCACCCTGTGAGCAGACACTTTGGAGACAAGGGCAAAAGAGCTGGGGCGCGGTGCATCAATGCGAATCTTATTCGAAATAAAAGGGACCCAAAGAAAAGCACCAAACAAAACGGCGCGCTTTTCCGGAGTGGACGGGAGAGCTCCATCCACCCGCCCTGCGGGAGGCGTTGTGGAACTCCGGAAAAACGCGCCTCTTTGCTTGTTGCTTTTCTTTGGGTCCCGTTTTTAATGTGCTTCGCATCCATGCAGCGAGCTGGCCTCGCCTCTTTCACCCTTGCCTCCAAACAGGCCCGACGCTAGCCCCCGCCCAAGAAGCGCGCGCACATTTTACAGGAGAGAGTGGGCCAGGGCCATCCGTCTTGGCAATAAACCAAAAACAGCACCGAGGCAAACGAAAAGAGCACGGACAAAGAAAGACCGACGGCGCACACGCCGAAGCTGCCTAAGAGGCCCCACGACATGACCCGGCCCAAGCAACACCCCAGACCAGAAACAACCAAGCAGAAGGCAACCTGAAGAACCACCGAACAGACAACAAACCCAGCAGCATCGCACACTCACACAGCCCTCCCACGAAATTCAGGCGGACAACGCGCAAAGCGAACAAGCAGCGGAGCTACCTCAGCGAACCACGACCCAGGCCAAGAAAACAAGCCAGAGCACGAGCCCGCCGTGGCCCCAGCGGAATGGAAGCGGGGACGAGGAGCTGTCCGACGCCCCTGGCGGGGCCAAAGGAGAAGGGCGGGGGTGAAGCACAGGCGGAAAGACGGCCGCAGCCCAGAGGGTGCGGCGACAGCCGAGGCGCGGGCGGCCTCTAAGGGCCAGGGCAGCTGGGAACATTTACCACACACGCACGCATTACCAAGCCCCCGCGGTGCGGCCACTGGGGCTGGGGTCGGACTTCGGTTATAGATTGCTGCCGACGCTTCGCGGCCGGTCGGGCACCTGTGGCGCCCTCTAACATATCTCGGCCCGAGCGTCGCCAGCCCTCAGAGGTCCCGCGAGGCGCTGCCCGGCGATTGTCCTAGTCTTATTTTCGAGGCTACTCGCTTTTTTCAAGTTTCCGAGGACTTATCTATTTCAGCACTGTCGCGGAAGAGGTTTCCCATGTCCGGTTTCTCAATCTCTTTGGCCAGCAGCTCGTTCCAGAGCATAACAAAACTGAACATGTCACGCCTCGCCGGATTGCAGTTGAGCGGGTAGCGGAGAACTAGTTCCACGACTGCGAGGAGGAAGACATTGGTCTTGGTGCGGCCGTCGCCGAAGATCAGGAGCCTACTTCTGATAGAGTTATGAATCTGTTTACAGCTCTGATTCTCCGAATCGAGAGCCCTTTCGAGCGCTTTATCTGGCCAGAGCATGGTGAGCAGAGTTGCTCCAAACGCCCACCGATCTAGTTCCTCAGGGTGGGGGAACCCGTCCCTGAAGCCATGACGGGCTTGGGCTAGCGGATCGCGCATAGAGTTCCCCATGCAGCCACCATACGCATACTCGAAAAACTGAAATAAGCGAGCAGACGAAATAATAAAAAAGGAAGCCCTTAAATAGTTCACTTCAACGGGTCGACTTCTATTGGGGACGCCCGATTGCGCCCTTTCTTCAGTCTGACGCAATTAGATGCGCGACCATCCAAGCAGGGGAGTTCTTCGCGCAGTTGTTCAGCTTAAAATGGGACTTGAATTCGATAGCGGTCTCTCGTTCATGAATAAGAACGGCCATAAAGAGAGAAGAGCTCAGAACTAACTTAGATTTCATGACATGAACATGATAGATAAAAGTCAAAGGAACAGCGGCCGCGCGCCGAAGGCGCGCCCCAGCTCTCCCAGAAGGTCTCGAGATCCGCTACGCGCCGGCACGCAGCGGATCTCGATCTGCCTGGGGGTCTCGAGATCCGCTGCGCGCCTTGCGACGCCCTGGAGAGCGGGGGGGCGCCTTCGGCGCGCACCTCCTTTAGAAAGCTCCCGAACAGCTCGAAGCTAGACAGCTACGGGCGCTCTTTTTCTCCTTAGAAGTGCGCCCCTTTGTTCACCTTTGGCCATCTCGAGACGGTTCACCTGCGCCAAGCCATTGGCCTGGCATCGGGTGAGCGTCTGGAGATGCTCTGCGCGTCGCCGCGGGGGGGGGGTCGCCGATGCCACTTCGAGATCCCTCAAACCCCTAGAACAAAGGGGCGCACTTCCAAGGAGGCAGACCTTTCATAGCTGTCGCGCTTACAGTTGCGCTAAGGTAAGCGCTCCAAAGTCGGCGCGCCCCTGCTTTCCAGGGGGTCTCGCGATCCGCTGCGCGCCGGCGCGCAAGGTCCGGAATTTTGGCCCTGCCGGGCGAGTCGCTTTCTCGGCTTGTTCCACTAGGCCAAAACCCCGGGCCACTGGTCCGGAATTTTGGCCCTGTGGAACAGACCGCCTCCCCGGCTTCTTCCAAAAGGCCAAAACTTGGGGCCACTAGTCCGGAATTTTGGCCCGGTGGGGCAGGCCGCTCTCTCGGCTTGTTCCGCGCACAAGGCCAAAACCCGGGGCCACGCGCTCCGCCGACAGCTCCTCCGGTTTCCGACCTAAGCCCGCGGCGATGTCCTGCCTTCGAACCCGTTTGCGAAGCCGACAGTGGCACTACCACAAAACCGAAATAGAAATCATCGACTTCGACCGTATAGCCGAAAACTAAAAATGGGCTTCCTCTTTTATTTTCTACTCAACTCGCTTATTTCAAGTTTACGAGTAGTTCCTACGGCCCCCCTCCCTGGTGCGCGGTATGAAAATTGCACACCCTAAGTCGCTAATAACCGGCGCGCCACGATCATTGCCCAGAAGGTAGTTCTCCATCTTTATGTCTAGCGACGCTATTCCCGCCGCATGGAGTTGCCTCAATCCCTCGGCCATCCAGTATCCTCGACCGATGAATCTTTTCACTACTTCCGTCGCCTGGTCTGCGTCTGTTGTTGGTTGATCTTGACGTCGCGCAGCGAAGAGCGGCGCTATCTCTCCAAGATTCACAACTTGATCAAGCAAATCAGTCTCGTATTTGCGCATCAACATGAAGCTGTGCGGCTCCGGGGCAGATGTGAAGCCAACAGCGCGAGCGGCGCTTTGGAAAGAAACTGAAAGGAAAGCCGCACTGATCCGAACCATTCCGAACGTGAGATCCCTTGAGTTTCTCTAAGCAGCTTTCGTACTCTTATGAAGTCGTGACATGATTCTCTTTGGTACAATACCTACAAGCTAGAGCAGTCGCGAGTAATCTCACGAGTGCACTGTCTCTCGTCAGCATAACCGAAGCGAGGGCCAACCGAAGCTTCACTCCTTTTATCAAATAGTTTTGCTCAAAGGACCGAAGTCATTCGATTGAGGTGCTCGCAAAGGGAGGGAGACGCTAGGCAGTGTGCGGTACTGGCCAAAGCGTGGGTGGGAAAAAATTCAAGAACCAGCCACTCCTTCATTCTTTCTACTTACATCACCGATTTCTCAAGCTGCTTAATCTCTTACCAAGCGGCTTTCGTACTCTTATGAAGTCGTGACATGATTCTCTTTGGTACAATACCTACAAGTTAGAGCAGTCGCGAGTAATCTCACGAGTACACTGTCTCTCGTCAGCATAACCGAAGCGAGGGCCAACCGAAGCTTCACTCCTTTTATCAAATAGTTTTGCTCAAAGGACCGAAATCATTCGATTGAGGTGCTCGCTATCCGTGGTCGGGTTGAGCTGCTATTTGGAAAATTCGACCAACGGGAGAATGATCGAGAGAACACGGCTCTTACTGTAGGAAATTCTAGACTTCGCCATCGTGTCTTATCAAGCGTGTACCTCATGGCGGCATGAATGCTGCCTCATAGCTGTACTCAAAGGGCTTGCGGTCATAGGCATTCAGATGAGGATTTGCATGGGTTTATTACCATGGTGGAAGATCCCGCCTTATAACTGGAGAGGGTGCACAATTATAGTGGCCACATGTCATGCACTCTAGGGGGTGTGACATTATCATCAACGAGCCACATCATGAGTTCAGTTGGGAAGTAGTACGAAGCGTTGGTGTGTAGATGCCAGTCTTTAGTGTACCGGTTGAAAATATTCAGGACATTCTTCCTTGACCACCCAAAGTGATCGGCAATACGGTGTAATATATTTTTAGGCACAGTTTCTAGTGTTAGGAAACCACACTTGATGAGGACCAAGCGCACAACCAATGCTGCTGACCTCCTCATTCCATGTGGTGTTGTCTGACAATTTTTAGCGATCTGGCGTAGTTGTATTTCATTCATGTCAGCTGATTGGGGGCAGACGATCCTGGATGGGATCATGTTCATGAACATATCTTCTGGGTCAGGGTTGAACTTCATACGTGGCACGTAGATGACTGACCACTTTGGGTCCTCGTTCATGGTCTGCACATGGTCTCTAGATATTGATACCATAGAAGAAAGTCGAAAGGCTCCAGAGATCCACATAGCTACTGTGCGTCGATTCTTGAATGATAGTTCATTGAGTTTCTTGAATGATACGGGTAGGGCTTTTCGACGCGTAAACTCGTCACGTATGAGATTGAGGGAGCGACACATCTGCATCTGATTGTCTCTTCCAAACGGGCAACCAACCTCTAGTCTATTCAGTGCTTTAAGTCTTTGCATGGCCGTGCCAATGTGGTTATGATAGGACCGCGACATGTCCTGATCGATTAGGTATTTGCCGAAGAGGAAGATGTCTGCGAAGCTAATCTCGGGGATAGATATCTCGGCCCTACTAGTGGCATTCTTAGGGATCCTGATCTTTTTGTGCTCATTAGAGTTATTGCACCAAGTTACAAAAGCAGTCCAGTGACTTCTCCTTTGTGCCAAAGTCGATGCTTGAAGGCCTACTTCCATAGGCCACAGGGCAAGTTCTTGGCCGAAGAGTAGTTTACTCTGCCTGTCGCGGGGCAGGTTTCTTGCTCGCGATATCATTTTTCTTGTCTTTGTATACAGGTGCAATAACTTTTAGGGCTTCTCGCATGCATTCAGCAACCTCGTCAAGTGTTTCATTCAAGTGGGTTCTATGATCTGGCATGATTGTCTCAATGTGTCTGCTTTTTGTTAGTTCAAGAAACTTTGGCATCAGCTCCATCCTAGTGAGAGCATCTGCTGGGTTTCTTTTAGACTTAATCCATCTAACTTCAATCATAGTTTCCATCGCGAAGGAGTCTGCACAAATTATCTCAGCTAGGATGGCTCCTATTGGGCAGGCAGATTGGCCTTTAGTGATAGCGTATCCAGCACCTGCATTGTCATTGTACAAGATGCAGCCTGTATGAGGGATAAAGTCTGAAAAAAGGTTGAGAGCGACGACTACGGCAAGGAGCTCACACACGTATACTTTTCTATCTTTTAACTCTTTATGTTGAAACTTGTCTGGTGAGTTATACTGTGTGAACTTGTAAGAAAAATGAAGGGGCTTCTTCACGGGGTCGTAAAACAAAACGCCACCGATCCAGACTTCTTTGCTGTCTATTGAAGAAGCGTCAGGGTATAATTCTACGATCTTTGTGCCCAGTCTCTTTTTATCAATGGTGAGTGGGCTGCACTTAGCGATTGCCGCTGCTATGTGAGAAAAATACTCTGCAAGCATTGCTCTAGCGTTTACCGACCTTTTGAGACCGAGTATATGTTCGCTACTTGTATACTTATAGAGGGCTGAGATTATGTGGCCGACATTTCGATACTTTCTCCAAAAAAGGTGATAGCTCGCTGCTCCCATTACTTTTTGCATGTCAGTCAGGGAAATAGTATTGGCATAGACTTTTAGAAGGGTCTTACTTAGGAACGCTACAGCCTCATCTTTTTTGGCTTGTGGCATGTCTATGACCACTTCTCCGGTAGACTTGCATAAGAAGTCTGCACCTAATACCTCAGTAATGACGTCAAGTTGGCCTACAGCGTCCTTGTGGTCACTGGCTATTAGTCCTAAATGCTTGAGGAAATTTTTTATGAATTCATGCTGTGCTCTTGCAAGGTGTGGGTGCGAAAGTATAATGATATCGTCAACATAGACTAGGCACGCTATACCAAAGACCTCCTGTAGTACAGTCTCCAAGAGCCTTGAGATTGATCCAGAGAAGTGGAAGACCGAGTGGACATTACCGAAGGTTATTGCAGACGTGGTTGCATATTCTATCTTCTGCGTGTGCGGGTTCCAGAAATCAAGCATGTATGTTCCTGCGGGGGAGTCATTTGCTAGCTGGAAGTATGCACTAGACAAGTCTATTTTGCTGATAACAGGGGTAAACCCCATTTGCTCTTCATCCTCTGTCGGGACAGGGGGAGCACATCCAGTGATTGTCTCCAGCTCCTGCCACATCGTTGTCTGCCTCCTTTCTCGTTCAATTTGTTCCGTAAGGTGTCTCCTGGTTCTGATCAGAGGGGCTTCTACTAGTGGCGCTATGCATCTCTGTACTGCTTGCGTAATGACTGGGATAGACGGCAGTGTCATGTGTTCCGAGATGGCGGAGTATTTCTGGTTGTCAAGGGCTTCGTTAGCTATGCTCCTAATTTTCTTCCGAGATGCACTAGTCTCATCATATTTCTGCTTCAGGCTGAAGATCGGCACTAGCCGCTCGATTGGTTGACCTTGTTCGTTTAGAAGACGGCCGCTCTGTTGACACCTTACTGGTTTCTTACACGGCTTAAGGTGTGTGGCATTTGGAGGCATGTTCTGCAGGATCGCGTCGTATCCTCGTATTAGCTCTTCTCCATCTTCAAAGGCAAAGGGGGAGTCTCTCATCCGGAAGCATTCTTCTTTCAACAAAGCCTCTACTTCTTTCCTATTTTTAGGGCACTTAGCATAGTCCTCTTCTTCAGCAACTTTTAGCGGTCTGCCATCCCAGGTTCCGTACTTGTACACTCTGCCTAGGCTCGGGTATCCATTGTGCATGAAGCCACTCGGGCCATAGATGTCGCTGCGACGTTTAATGTCGAGGTAGTCAGAGACTGCTGCCCAAAAGAGAAACTTCTTCGCGTGACGGCGCTCGTATCCCTCTGGTCTTGGGTTGTCATTGACTATACGGACGGACTCGGCCTCGGGACCCCAGGCATGAGGCGAGTTGATTCTGTTCTTTGGGTCGTTAAAGGCTTTGAGCAGCGTGTTGAACTTTGATGTAAGTCGCAACTCTTCGCCCGCGTGCGTCTGTAGTGGGAGTTTTAGATCGTATGTCAGAAAATAGCATATTTGGTCGCTTTTGTAACTCAATCTTTTGAATTATATAGCTGCGGTAGCTTTATCCTAGCATAGAGGCTAGTAGGTTGCTATACCTTTTGGTGCTGCTTCTTGCTGCATTGCAGCCTGAATACGCTGTCCCGTATACCACAAGGGTCAAGCTGATCGCGAGCTGCTGTTGAAAATTCTAGGTAAGCTGAGACTTGTAGGTAGAAGGATTACAGGGCGGGTAGTTGTTTCTACTAGGCTTTATACGGGCGCTTCACGAGTTCAGTGGATTCGTCGCTATTTCAGGGCATGAGTGGTTTTTATTATACTGGTGTAGCTGCGTTGGAGTTTGCATTCATTACAGATCAGCAATGACTCTTGATGCTCAAAGGGTATTTTCATATTAATTTGTTTTCTTCCTTGTATTATCTATTTTCTAATTTTAGCAACATATTACGTGACCTCTCGTTCTTATACTACGTTTTTCTTTTCGCTGCACAGATATCACTCGTGGGACGGCGGAACTTTTCCTGGAACAAAAGATGTTTTAGAGTGAAAAAATGGAATTCGCGTGCTGGCGTCAGCAATTCTGAACACACCGGGACTCTTTCTGATCTGGGGAATGCTCGTAGCTGTTGCAGCTCAAGCTTGCAACATCTTTTTTCGTGTATAAACAAAAATTTTTAATTTCGCAGCATTTAATTTCGCTAAGGTCTCAGTTCACATTGTCTGTCCATGATGAATTTGCCAACATCATGTCTTAGGTTTGGTTTACACATGTGAACCCTTCCCCTGCCCCTTAGTAGGCGTCGTGCTGCAGTTGTGGCAATGCAATAAGTGACTGCATGCTCCGCAGTGTGGTAGCCACTTGATTACACCCAAAGACGACGGTTGCGTAATTGGATGTACTGCTGCCTGATGCAGTTGCTGAGGCTGCATTCTTGAGGCAGGATGCTGTGGCATCTGGGGAAGTGTGAACCGCTGCGGCGGCTCACTTGCACACCTACGATCTACCGCTGTACCTGGGAGATTGTGACTTATTTTAAGATAAGTAGGATTGCCAGATTTTCATATTAGTACAGGACACGAAGCAGATCAGATTCTAGTCATCAAGTAAGAGAAGGCGTTTTACCCTCTAGGGGTTCTGCCGGTAGGCAGCAGCAAGCTGCGAGGTGCTACTGTGGTACTCGCGAGTGCAACCAATTCTGCACGTTGGGACCAGCTTGGTTCCACGGGCAGTCTCTACTTCAAAGCCACATACCTCACAGAAGTAGACTGGGCACTTTCCAAACAGGTCTGCAGCCGACAGGCCTGTCTTCTGTGTGATAGTGTTGGCGCACTTCTGCGAGAAGCTTCCATTATTTTGACCCTTCTGCCCCTTTTTGCTTGCTGATTTGCCACCCTTTTTTCCTTTGCTCTTTCCACCTTTTCCTTTTCCGCCGTTGTCATTAGCGCCATTCCACGAGTTGTTGTTCCAGGCATATGGTCCGGAGGCATAGCGCTGGTTGATGTTGCTCTTGCCTGCCTTGCCGTATGAAGATGCTCCGCCATAACCCTTGCTCGACCCTTTCTTTGATCCTGACTTGGCTCGATCAATGTCTACGGGGGTCGTCTGTTTCACGAAGAGTAAGCGCTGCAGAATTGTCGCCTTCGATGCACTCTTGATCATCGTGCTTGGCTCCTTGGCAAAGGCTGCAACTGCGGATACCAGCTGCACCTGGTTAAGTCTTTGGAGATCTGCCGCAAGGCCAGGCGTAGCCTTGATATCTGCTTTCAGTTCCGTGTAAAGTAGGAAGTTTCCCTGGAGCGCTCCTGCAGCCAGGAGAATCATTAGAACCGCGTCTAGGCCTGTCACTATGCCAATCAGCTTTGTGTGGTGGTCGGAGGCGTAGTCGCGCACTTTGTCCTGCATCGTTACTACACCCGCAAGGATCTTTTCGGCTGCACGTATTGCCGTGGTCATCTTGTCTGTTGTGATCGCGAAGAAGACTGGCGGGATCTGTCCGCCTCTAAAGATGTTCGAGCCGCTTAACGTTGTCACCATGTCCCTGATGGCTGCTTTGATGTTGATGGTCATCGCCGGCAAACCATATAGGCCGCTCATGATGTCCTCGGTCTTTGAATCTGCAAGCACATCCGCACTCATGCGGTTAAGGCTAAGGATTGCGAGTGCGTCCACGTAGGCCTCCTCTTGTGTTTCATCGTTGCAGTTTACTAGTGATTTGGAGGCTACAATCTGGAGTGCTTGCTCATCTGCGAAGAGGCCGGCTACATGCGGGCACGACTTAGCGTTTTTGACGTCAATTTCCTGGCTGGATTCTATACCCAAGACCGAATAGGCGAGGCGCTTGATCTTCCTGGAGGCGACTGGGTTGATGATTTTCGGGTCTGGGCGTCCTCGGAGGCCTGGTAGGAAGGCGTAGAAGTGCAGGCACTCAAAGGCAATTGCTGCCTCCGTGTCAGGCATAGCAGCAGTGATGTGGTAGTTGCAGAGATCCGGGTCCTCAAAGAAGGGGTAGCCATACGGGCATTTTTTGGATTGCGGCCCATAGTTCAGAGCTCTACCATCAGCAGTTGCTGGGTCACCGTCTTGCTGGAAATCCCAGTTAGCGCAATCGTCTTCGTCATCCCATTCTTCTTGCGGGGGTGCTCGTGGAGGCGAGCCATTTTTGGCTCTGAATGCATTGCTGCGCTCTCTTGCCTGTTGCTGTTGGTTCGCAAATTCCGCAAATGTCGGGAGATTTCCTTTGCCATTAGAAGGCCCGCCTTTCTGGATCCTGCCTGATCCCTTTTGTCCTGACTGATGGGTAGGTCGCGCAGCTGGCTTGCCAACGCCTTTCGTTGTTTTGTGAGGTCGTGGCGGGCTTTGTTGATGTCGGGACTGGAGGTCAGCCGGGACCGTGTCGTTCGAGGTCAAGCCTGCTGCCAGGTCATTCTGTTCTTTAGCGTCTATGTTTCCATCTTCACTGTCTACTTCAGCTTCAAGGTCTACGACCATCTGGGCAGCGTCAGGGTCTTTCGGGATCCAGTGGCAAAGGTCAATGCTATCTGAGGCTAACTCCAAGAGCAGCTGGTCTTCGCCCGGGTGTGGTACCAGCGGCAGTTGCTCATGGAAGGGCTTGAAGGTCGGGTGGATTTCTTTGGTCTTGATCATTGACCAGGTTCTGTCGTTAATCCTGCACATCAACGCAAAGTTTTGCTGCGCTATCATTGTCCTCTTGATGGTCTCGAAGATGTACTCGTGCTCGGGATGAACCGTATCGAGCTCATACTTTCCATCTATTGCTATGTAGAGACTCAGCAAGTGCACGATGGTATAGCATGCGTCCAAGAGGTGAGGGTGCGGCGCTCGTCCTGATTCTTTTGTTGCTTCTCTTGCTTGCGCGCAATTTCCATTGAGCACATCCCAAACCAGATCGGGCACGATGCCAAGCACAAACTTTGCATGAGCAAGCGCATATCTGTATCGAATTATGACCATTCTAACGTCCATCGGGAGGAGGTGAAACAGGCAGGCGCCCGCACCTTGTCTGCTCGTTGCTGACTTGTAGTTGAAGAAGGCTTGGTACAGGATTGGCTCGAGAAAGCGACCAGTAACCACGTACTCAGGAAAGCTCTGCGGGAGGTCGTCTACTTGGCGATAAGCATCAAGAAGATCGGCATGAGTTGCGAATGCATCTGTGACGCATGAGGAGTCCTCAGCGAAGATGGAGGCCCTTTCGTTCACTGTCGTCATAGACAATACCTCACCCGAGAGGATCTGCAGAGCAAGTTCGCATGGTTCCTTCGTAGTCATGCGCTCCATTTCTGATGGTTTCTGCGTGGCAGAGCGGGCTGGGGAGATTAGCTTATTGCTCGCTGGGTCAGATAAAGCATTATCGCACTGGTGCACATAGTCCAACCACTGCGCCAAGGACCTCCCTCCAAATCTGAAGGCTTCGCCAGCGAGAGTTGGGTGCGCTATGAAGAGTTCCTTCATCTTCGGCAGGGCTTTGAGGTGTTCGATTGCATCTTCATGACTGAACTCATCGATGAAGGAGAGGCCAGCAACATTGCGATGGGTACGGCGCAGGAGCATGTCGCAGATTTCAAGACTGTGCAATTGGTTGTTGCCAAGCTCACTACTAACGACCCCTTCCATGCTGTCACCGACAGGCAGGCCTGTCTCATCCACTTCCATTAACTCTTCTTTGATCACAACCGATTCTACAGCCTTGTGGGCAGAGCTAGTCTGCCCAGCCTGCAGTAAGCTTGAGGATGCGGCAGCATTCCCGTCTACACCACTTAGTTCACGAGAGGCCGAACCTTGAGCCGAGCCAGAGGAGGATGCTGGTGCCATTCTTCAGGATGCTGGCCGGAACCGGGAGTGCTTGAAGGTCTCTTAAGGACTTCGCCGGCGGTTCAATCTTTGTGGAACCTGAGCAGAAGTTGGGAAGTGGTACCGACCAGGCGTCCTTGGAGAGGTATGTGAGAAGAAGACTAAATGAGTTTACTAACAGCATGCATCCTTGTTTTTATATAGGTCTGAACACGATGACCAGCAGACTTACAGCTGCTGCTTGTTAAAAAGTATCTTGCGCTACCTTATTTGGTAACCTTGACGGGACGCAGTCCACTAACACAAGGTGGGCGCACAATCAAAGTTGCACACACATGCCAGAATATGCTGGGCTTCATATCATGAGTGGGTGAGAATTATTGAAGGTGATACACACGGGAAGTAAGTACTACAAGAGGTGTAGTTCTGTGAAGGTTCATAAAAAGTATCGCGTTTTTGATAGGTGCAACATGTTGTAAGTACTCTTTGTGAGGAGAGTGATAGAGATATATGGCAGCGCTTACCAAGTTAAGATGTTTCTATGACACAAAAAAGTTTTTTCAAGTCGACTTTTTCGAGAACACCGAAAGAATATGGTATGACTATGGAGTTCAACTATTCGGAATACTCTACAGGCTCGATATATTAACATGGTGCTGGGTGTTGATTACTTAGCTACTTTTTGTTGACTCACAGGCGAACACTCAACCCAAAGAGTCATCAGGTTCAGCCGCACCGTCGAGCGCACTACCGAGCTTGTAGAAGGGGTAGCTGCAGCTTGCGAATCGGTGACTCCGGACACGTGGTAGAAGGAATAGTTGATAGGCTGCTGTTCGTGAACATCGTCGGGATATACATGCTGTTGAGTTAGTTGCAGCACACGCTCGCCGGCCAAGTCGCTCGATGCCATCTGGTCTTGTAGTTGATGCCAATGTTCTTGCACATGTAGAACAGTTAGTTGATGACATCGGGCCGAGTGCCGTGCTGTTGGGAAGCGGGTCGCTGATCGTTCAAAGCTGCGCTGCTTAGCTACTCATAAGTTGTTTTTTGGGAAAGAGGGAAAGGGTGAGAGATATATTTTCTACAAGGATGCATGCTGCTCATGTATGGTCAAGAAGAAGTGCGTATGGATAGTGGAATATGAAAAAACGGAAGTCGAGTTTATTACCTGTAAAGCCGCTATTGAGCCTCTGCTCAATCCTCCGTATCTCGTCTTGATGCTCGCTGCTTTTCAATATCAAGGAGCTCTTTCTCGTAGCGCTCCTTGACTATTTTCTCCTTCAGCTCCTTTTGCCGAAGCCGCCAGTCCTTGTCGTACACGGGCTTCTTTTCTTCGCCTTCTTGATCTATCAGCGCAACTGGACTCTTTTTGTCCACTTGAGGGTTGAAGGTTACTTTTTTCGCCAGTGCTTTAGCGCCTGCTTCTGCGCTTGACGAGGGTATTGGAGATGCAGGCAGGTCTGGGTTTAAGTCGCGAGCTGAGTCAGCCGGTGCACTAAGTTCATCTGACTCTGTCGGAGCTCCAGCGTCGCCGACGGCAGCTTTCTGCTGTTGAACGCTGCCTGAAGTTTGGCCGCCAGCTTTAGCTACTTGCTCGACCTCTTCATCTTCGTCGGAGGTGAAGACCACAGGGCTAGACTCAGAGCTCGAGAGGTCACTTGGCAGATCCTTCTTCTCGTGCAAGTTCTCCTTCTTAAGCTCCTCTTGTTGTCGAGCGACTAGTTGGTTAAGATCATGCAGGCGGTCAATCGAACCTTCTTCACCACTTTCAACCGCTTTCAATGCCTCTTTCAGCAGACGACCGTGTTGAATTTGTTGTGGGGTCAGGTCAGGGATTTGTTGGTCCAGGATTTCGTTGCACTCGCTCAGTGTCTGCTTTGTGCGAGGACTCACCTGAGACACGCAAGAGGCCTTATCGACAAGCTCTTCTTCGTCAGAGTCCACACTGATTCTTATCTTCTTGAGCTTGGGTTGAAAGATGTTGTCGCGCGTTTTTCGGGTGATCACAGCCTGCCGCACGGACGACGACGACGACGATGAGGCATTTTGTTGGTGGAATACTGATGAAGACTCCGGCATAGCTATCACAGATGCTACAGCTATTACAGATAGTCAAGTACCAGTACTTAGTGAGTGAGAGTGTTTTTAGATAACCAGGTTATCTAGAAACTTTGGCACTATGCCATTTGAAAGGGAGAGAAGGCATTAGAAGACTTAGTCAAGGAGTCTTGCAACAGATGTATTTATGTGCGGGGGGGGCGTTTTATTGTCCTGTGATTAGTCATGTGTTGGGCATAATTCTAGAGAGGTAGCACCACAAAGTCGCTCCATCGGTTCATTATATATTTTCGAGAAAAGATAGCTTCATCTTTGAAAAAACACATGTTTGAGGCATGACCGATGTATGTCAACCGAGGGTCATACTTTAGTGCCTCGAAGAAAAAACGGGGAAGGCCTAGCGAGTTTCTTGTTTTGAGGGCATGTCTGGCGCATCAAACCGATCACACAGCCGACAGCTATCTCCCTTATAGTCGTAAGGTTACTTTACACCGATCGCACCTTGAGTGGAGTTCTTCTCTTAGGACGAAAGAACACGAAGAGGTTGCCCCTGCTATGGCTGGGAGCGCTTTATTAGCCTGTTTACAGGTACTGACTGAGGGATTATGTTTATCTACCGTTCAACTCTCTTCAGTGCCCTCACGTAAAGGCTTGACATTGGTCTTATTACTGTGAAAGATGAGTCTTTACCAGAATGGAGTCGTTGTTTCATGCGTCGTCTTATGCCGTTGGCATTGAGAGTTCACAGCACATAAGTGCTCAAGGTAGTGTGTAAGAAAGATGCAGTTAGGCTAACGGTTCTTCGGACAGTTGCCAACAGTCACAACTTCTACGCAAAGCACCAGCAAAGAACCAGAGTCGCAGCATCCCTTCTGATTAACAGCTTCAGATATTTCTTCACTTGTCTCCCAAGAAACGGCATCTCTGGGCAAGGTAAACAGCTGTAGAAGTATTATGAGAGGAGCACTGTAATAGTTGAGTGAGAGGCAGTTCAATATTTGCAACATCCTCCTACAGATTAGCTCAGACAGGAAATCGTTTTATATAGCAGGAGGATGATGCGCCTTAGATGTTTTGTATATTGTAGAGAGGTCAAGCCATCTCATGTTACTTAACAAAGGCCAAGGCATTGGACCTTACTATTACCTTTCTGAGTCTTAGGGTCAGAGTCGTGTTTAAGAAGCATGGCTGCTTCTTTGGTTTCTGCTGCAGATTCCAGACTTCTTGCTGCTCTGTGGCACCAGTAGGAGGCCTGCTGGACTTGCGCGATGAGCACCAAGCAGAGTGCCATCTGGGTTGCTGCTGTCAGGTCTGTCTTCACCGCCAGGAACAGACACTGCATGCTCAGAAATTCCACAAGGAGCTGCAGGCAAACCTTCTTGATTTTCCACCACTGATCTGCCAGGAGCTGCGGCATACCACCAAAGGGCGCCACTTTGACTGGAACTAGGTATGTTACTCAGTTCGTAATGGGAGCAGGCACACCTCTACTGGTTACTAGAGCACTTTAGATTTAGAGGCTGTGGCTTTTAGATGACTCAGCTTTCATGCTTCCAGAGATGAGACCAACACTGTTTACTGCGTCTTTGAGTTTGTGTATCACCATGCTCAGTCTGCTTGTAAGCTTCTTGCGTTGAAGAAGACTCCTTTTAAAACACGAAAATTCTCGACCAGCGAACACATCTCTGGGCAGGCAAACGTCGTATTGGTTCAAGGAGAAGTAACGCAACAGCTCTTATTATTTGAAGACAGTTTTCTTTGTAAAGGTCATAATCTTGCGATAATTGTTTGGATTAATGGCTGTGCAGATGAGTTCCGTACGACGCCTCATGTTTAGGTATAGTGCATGTGGTTGCAAGTGAAGGCTGGGACGCTGGTTAGAAGACAGCGCCAAGACTTCTCAAGAGACTCTTAGCATCGTCTTCATTCACATCCAGTTTCGTCAGCTTACACTGTGTGCCATCGTGAAGCACGACTTTTAGCGTGACCGTTGCTTTGACCTCGCATAGAGAGGGCCTAGGGCTCTGCACCGCGGAAGCCGGCGGTGAGGGTGTGTGCGATGGATTCTCGATTTGATAATCTTCGAATGTTTGGCCGGCCGCACTGGCCGTGGTTTGGTCAGCATACTGGGGGGACATCTTTCAGTAGTAAGGGAGGAGAGAGGTTGTTTAGTTTAGTGGAGGATGATCTTTGTAATGATAGGATTAACATGGCTATAGATTGTGTGGAGAGTTGTATTTGAGGCATGTCGAAAGTTTTGTTTGTTTGGGCTATTAAGTTCATTGATACTTATTAGGTAAGAGGAGAGGTAGAGAAAAAACACCTGAGGGGCCGCTCTCCAAACAAAGACTTCTCGATACTTTCTCTATTCTTCAGGTAGGCCTGCCTTCTCTGTCACGACCGAGCTGTCTCCTGAAAGGGTGTCACACGAGTGCAGGGCTTCACTCATCCTCTGCATAGCAAGTCGCACTTGATCGGGCTTTATCCACTGTGAGAGGGAGGTGAAGTGAACAGTATCCCAACAGAAACTATCACTTCAGCTATGATATGAGCGCTTTTCACATTAGTGCTACAATGTTGTTTATATTCGTACTATCTTCAGTAAGCGAAATCATCAGCAAAAAGGTGAAGGTATCACTTTACCTTTGAGAAGCTAGATTTGGAGAAGCCTGTGCCACAGTGTACACAGACCTCCACAAGCTTGCTCCCGTTCGTTAACTGCGTCCGTGACCAAGGCGTGAGCGCCTCCGGGATGCTTGATCTTTGGATCGCGCTCAAGCTGCGTCTCGTTGGTGATGCACTCATCTTGGCTCCTACAGGGGATACGCCAAGGCCAAGGTCATCAACCGCAGGCTTACTGGTCATCCTGTGAGGGAGCAAGATATTATAATTTCTTGGCCTTGCGACGAGAAGGCCTTTTTAGGTAGCGGCGACTATCAAAGTTTTCTATTGGTGATTTCTTAGTGTTGCTGGTCAGGCACCAAAATCCAGTTGCTACTTGAGTATCGAGATGAATTTCAAGAGGGTATGTGCAGGACCTTGCGTGCTTTCCGATGCGCGCACTTTGTGTGAGAGTTCACAACTTCTTCAGCTCAATTTGCTTGCCATTCTTTTTGAGGCCCTGCCAAGGACTCTTTTTTCTGTGCAACTGTGCCTCTTCTGCTCTCCCGAGCTGCACTGCTTTCTGCTCTGCTAAGATGAGAGCGATGCTGAGGGCTCCTTTTTTCAGAAGATAAGGATTTATCATACAGGTATAGTCGAATAAGTGCAAGCGACTCAAACATCTCATAGCACAATGTCTATGCGATGCTCTTGAGGAGCTTTTCCGCAAATAGGAAAAGAGCCTGTCACTGATCGCGAGATCATTACATTGTCAGTTTCCAAGTGCGAAAGCCCTTGGAGCTGAATGTAAATGCAAAAAATTCAAGAGCCAGCCACTCCTTCATTCTTTCTACTTACATCACCGATTTCTCAAGCTGCTTAATCTCTTACCAATCAGTTTCAGGCTGTGAGGTCGTGATCCGTTGGAAACAAATGCATACTGGACGATTTGCTCCCAATCGCAAAAGAACACAAGTTTGACGCTTTTGCTCGTCGAGTGGTTTCTTCAGTGTTCGACTAATCTGACCGTAGGCCTAGACGCTGCTCTGCTTCCGATAAAATAACAAGTGAAAAGCTTATTATATAAATATGCACCAGGGAGGGGAGCCCCCCGCGAGGCTAAATCCTACCCCGCTAGACGCCAAAGCATTCCCTTCCCCCGTAGAAGTGCTCTCCTCTTGTGGTGTTCCTTTTGTGTCTGTCACGCTCCAAACCCGAACCGCAAGGCAGAACATGAAAAAAACACGCGCGACGCGCGACGCGCGTCACGCTCCAAGTCCAAGCCCGAACCTGAAGTCAGAAGGAACGTGGGAAAAACATGCGCGACGCGCGTCATACTCCGAGCCCGAACCTGAAGGCAGAAGGTGAAAAAAACACGCATGACGCGCGCCACGCTCCGAGCCCGGAGGAATCTTAAAGCAGAACGGGAAAAAAACACACGCGACGCGCGTCACGCTCCGGGCCCGAACCTCCAAGCAGAACACGAAAAAAACACGCGCGACGCGCGCCGCGCTCCCTCCAAGCTTAGGAAAAAAGGCGAAAAGAACACGCGCGACACGCGTCACGCTCCAGGTCCGAACCCTCAGGAAGAAGGTGCAAAAACTACGCGCGACGCCCGTCACGCTCCAAGCCCGAACCTTAGACACACGCAAAAAACTACGCGCGACGCCCGCCACCCACGCCCCAGCAAAGCAGAACGATACCGCGAAAGGCGTGGCCGTTCTTGTCTGGATGTCCTTGGCTGGGTGTTCTTGGCTGGATGTTCTTGCCTGGGTGTTCTTGTCTGCGTCTGGGTGTCCTCGTCTGGAAGTTTAGGAATTCTGGGGCAAGCTCTCGCAGCCCCTCAATTTTCCGAAAGTTGAAAAGTCAGCCAATTTTCCAGAAAGTAGACGCGTCTACCAATCAGTAAACAAGGACGCGCAAACGCGAGAGAGAGAGAGAGAGAGAGAGACACAGAAGCAAGGCGCACCCCCTAAGAAACATCTGACGAAAGCCGACGAAGCTACAGGAAATTGCGCTGCTCGGTTTTTTAGTCGCTCCCTGGCAGCTTGGTACTTCTGCTCTCGGTTGTGTGAAAGAGAACCGTAAGCCAGAACGTCACTGGTGCGGGAGAGAGAGAGGCCTCCACTCCAAAAAGCCGCGCTGCTTTTTGATAAGGCCGCCTGTTCCCCCGCTGTTTTTTTGAGTAAGTAGACACTTTCGGCCGTCTTCCCTCTCATCTTTTTCTCCGCATCGAAGGACCGCAGAGGCAGACGCATCTACTAATTGAAGACGCGTCGAAGGTTCAGAAATGACTCGGAAGGCCCAAAACCTCACTGCGGATCTTCTACACTAAAACCAAACAGAAAACGAAGTCAAAATAGAGACACGAAGGCGACAGCCCAGCTCAGCTCTAGGATAGAACGCAAGCAGGCCGCTCATCCTTAGAAGCTCCTCGCCCATCTCCTTACCAAGGCACTACAAGGAAGTAGCTGCAGCGTGAGGAGACCTCCCGCCAGAAGTTTCGGCGTCCTGGTAGTTATCGGCGGCGATGATAATGATGGCGACCCCCTTTTCATCGCCAGAAATTTCGGCGCGTTGTTTGGTAGTGATAGCCCGACAGTAATGATAACGATGGCAGCCCCCTTTTCATCGCCAGAAGTTGCGGCGCGTTGGTAGTGATCAGTGGCGACGGTGATGACGTATGGCCCCTACTCAGCCGCGCGCTTGATGGGGCTTAGGTGTGGCTTATCTTATGGCCCGACGATTCCGCATGTATGGCTCGACTAAGTCAAGCGCAATACCCACACGGCGCAGGAGCCTCGTCATACTTCCTTCGTTCGGCTTTGCTTTGGTGCTTTTCGCAGTTAGTTACTTGCGTATCTGCTCGCTCTCTCTTTTTGCGCTTGATTCAGCCCCTAGCAATGTTTATCCTTCCAGCCAGTGCAGACAATACTATTAGCTCAGGCACATGCTCAGTCGTCATCTGTTTGGTAGGATAGCCCAAAACTAAAGCAGTGCCTTACTAGTCTGAGGCTGAAGCTATTGCGTGGGGCCTAGATCTGTTTGGTGTTTTATTTTCAACGAAGTCTATCCCTAGTAACGTAAGGTGGCTCTGCCAATGTTATAAGTCACTGCGATAAAATGCTGGCGAGCCCGTCCGGCTTGAAGAAGCGTCGCGCGAACAACGACGCGCCGGAGCAGATTTCTGCGCAGCAGCTTGCAAACCCGCTCCGCACGCCGTTCACACCTTTGAAGCCACGCCCACAGCAGCTGGATCGATGCTGCCACGAAAATGGCGCGCGTAATCACCGAGGGGCCCCACGTCGTGGCGCAGTTGCCAACGGGCATGGGAAAGACCGCGATCAGCCTCGCACTAAGCCGCAGCGTGCGCTGTGATGCGTCTGGTCGCGCTGCGGTTGTGAAGTGACGCGGACGCACGAGCGGGGGCGCAATATTTTAGCTGAGGCCAAAAAGATGGGTGTCCGCGCGATGGTCCGCACAAGTCGGCGCGAACTGTGCCTCGTTTCGGAGGTTGCGGCAAACGAAGACCCCAACCTGGCGCGCAGCAACAAGGTCGCCGGGCTCGGCGGGTGCAGCTTCCACAAGCACCCTGACCAGGCCGACATCGAGGGCATCGTCCTCGGCGTCACTCGTTTCCAGGAGGAAGGACAGCGGCGAGCACCATGTCCGTACTATGTCCCTAAGCGGCTTACAAAGGTACCCGCTACTTATGTGCTTACTCTGCCAAGCTGATAGATTTAATTGACAGCAAGCCGATGCGCGGGGTCTCCTTGTAGGGCGATACACTGCTGGCGCCCGTTCTATCTTCTTCGGCTTTTCGACCAAAGAACTCACCAACCTTGATACCATCTGGCTGCGCGTTTCGTTACCCGTCACGACTTGCCCACCCAGGCAGTCTCTTACTTTACAGCGATATAGCGCGCTGGTCACCACGTTCCCGCATTGGTTGCGACCGGGTTTAGAAAGTGCGCGGCGTGAGCTCTTGACCGGGACGAAGCTGGTCATCTTCGACGAGGCCCATAGCGCTACGCTGATACTGAAACTGAATAGAGCTAGTCCTTTCCTCATGTTGAAGCTGATGCTGCTAAGCGCTGCGCTTCTCACTTCCCAGAAGAGGCAGAAGCTGGCTAAGTATTCACATTATTAACTTAAGCGCTTTGCTTTCCGCGTCGATATATATACGAGCCCAAGCGAAAGCGCTAGGCTGTAACAGTAGCTGCTCCACCGTGGGCGCCGATTTCATTTTCTAACATAATGCCGGGCGTTGTAACTGCTGCCGAAACCGCTTCCGCGCCTCATCCTCGCTACGTGCCGCTCTTGGAGATAGAAAAAGCACGACACCGCGACCGCCGGGCCGGTGGCCGGTGGAGCTTCCCAGCGCGGTCGTTACATCATTAGCTTTCGTCAAATTGTTTAGCGTCGTTCCCTGGCTACAGCAAACGAGTGGCATGCTTGGAATCGTTAGAAGTAGTGGCTTCGCTAAGTCAGAGTGTACAGACGCCGGCTGTTGTGAACACAGTGCAAGCATGACTTCCCAAGCCAAAACTCTGCAGGCCGTTGAAAAGCTGAAGAACCTCGCTGCAGACCGTGCGGCCCCGCATGCTTTTCGCCAAACGCTCAAAGCTCCGGGCGCAAAGGTTTATCCCATGTCATGGCAGGCTACTCAGTAGGGTTTTACTTAATTAATTAACTGCGCGCCGCTTCGACTCGGGTAGTTTGTTTGGCCTCGATATAGAGGGGGGCCACCGATCTCGTTAGTTTGACTAGGTGGCAAGGGCTCCTTGCTGATTGCGCCCGCGGTTCTACTTCAGCGGAGTTTCTTGGCTAGCTTCGTCGCTCTTCTTTTCTTTCCACTTACGTCTAAAAACGCCAGCCAGAACCGGCGCGCCGTCTGCAGTGACGTCCGGAAGCAGTAGCGGCAGCAATAGCTCTACTTCTAGCCCATCTAGCTCTGTGAGCCCAGCACAGTGGCCATCGGATAAGCTGACGGAAGTGAGTGGCGCATCCAGGTCCGCCATCTTCAGAGAGATCGCAAAGTCAGCCACGCTAGTGCCCATGCCTAGGGCGATGCTTCCTGGTGCGTTGACTCCGCCGATGGCCGAGGCTGAGGCGGTCCTCCGTTCAGATGTGAAGGGGGTTCGAGTTTTTAAACTCAAAGAGGGGCCTGCGCGGGTCATGGTGGTTTGCAGCGCGGTCCCGAGTCTGTCGCAGGTAGGTGCCGCAAGCCTCCTCCGCCGGAGTACATTCGGCCCGAAGTTCGTCCTCAGTGAACGCCGGACATACGTGGCTGAAGTGGTCCGCTTTTGTGTCCATCTTTGGAAGAAAACGCAGCGCACGACTGGCCTGGCCGTCGTTGCTTGCGTCTCGTATGCGTCGGCAAAGGAGTTCGCGCAACAAGCGGAAGACCAGCTTCCCGACGTTCTGGTCGAAGGCCAAGGGGATCAACAGCCGAGCACCCCTGTTTCTCGGTTGTTCTTCGTCATGCACGGTGGGAAGCTCACTCAAGAGCGCAGGCTGCGTTTTTGCTCTCTTTGGGCTCCTCTTCTCTTTGGTTCTTTTTCTGGTAACTTTGCAAGTTTTAACAATTTGCTTCGTATGAGATTTCTCAAAAATGGCCACGACTACTCTAAGAGTACAAAAAAACTGCCACCACTACACTACGAAGGCCGAAGCCCCGTATAGAAATGGCCACGACTACACTACGAGCGTTTGGACCTAGGAGAAAAGCGACCATGACTAAGCTGCGAGGGCTTAGCCAGACACTTCTTGGATGTTGAGACTGTCGGGGGTTACCCCTGATGGCCTCAGAGTTTGCTTCGGATGCCAGACAAGCACCTCCTAGAAATTGAGAGTATCGGCGGTAGACTTTTTTGTCGAGCGCTCGACGGAAAAGCTTCTTTACCTCTGATAGTCCCAATTTCCAAGAAGTGCTTGCTTCGCATGCCAGCCAAACTAACACTTCTACTAGGAAGTTGAGGCTTCCGGGGGTGAGCTTTTTTGTCAAGCGCTCGACGCAAAAGTTTATTCACGACCGTCTTGATTTCCAGAGAGTGCGGAACCCGAGCACTCAACGAGATGGCCTGCCGTCTCTTGTGAAAAGTGGCAGCCATTTTTTTGTAGAGGATGGCCTTCCATTTTTTTGCCAAATGCGTGTAAGAATTGACCGAAATGGATTAAAATTTTGTTGGATTCTAGTCGCAGGATTGCAAAAATAAAAAAAAGCTTGCCCCCGACCGTCTCAAGTTCCAGGAAATGTCCCCAGAGGAAGCTGCGTCTTTTTTTGAGTATTTCGGGGAGGATATGCAAATTATGAAGATTCTGCCTACCCTCCCCGAAATACTCGAAAAAAAAAGCCAGACGCTTGGCGTGCGCTTTTCTCCATGGGCGCCGGCAATGGCCTCAAGGAGGTCGCAAGCCCAGCCTTCGTGGTGTTTTGATGTTAAACTTAAATAAGACACTCACTCTAACTTCTGGAGGGGAGCAACAGACTAGCGCCGGCGGAGCATTTCGTGGTGGCTGGCTGTCCGTATCCGCCGCCATCGGCGGCAACGACTCTGGGACGACGAGCAATCCGAGGCCACGGCGATAAGGTCGACGCGTCCGTTCGTTGGGCGGGCGTGCCGAGGATCAGGAGAGGCGCGAACGGTGTTGCCCTTAGACCCGCGCTTCGCGCTCATGAAGTGGAAAACCCGAGCAGAGTGGGGCTGGACTATCTGCGCCACCACTGTCGAAGCTTTTCAGAAATACGGAGCCACGGCGCAAGCGGCTGCGAGCAGCAGCGTGGGCAAAGTTTTTTGAGAAGAGGGGGCGCATAGGAAAGCCGTAGAACTTTGCGAAGGCACAGCTTTGATAAGTTGCAGATCGCTCTACGCGAGAAGGTGGCTCGTGTCGACGTATAACCCGACGAGAGTAAAACTCCCTAAGATTGCACACAAGCCCCTCCACATTGTCACCCCCACCCTTACTTTGCAAGCCTTCCCCTGGTGGCGTGACTGCATCGCACAGCGCATAGAAGCGCAGGGTCAGTCGGTGGCGTGGTCGTCTGATTTTGTTTGTTGGCGCACGCTGCTGGATTTTTAAAATTAGCCGAAGCTCTGAGAAGCTTCGGCGCTATTGATTGATTAGCCGCGCCCCGGTGCTGTTCGTCTTGGTTACTCACTAGGCCCCTCATGCAAATACAAGCGCACTGCAAACAAGGTTAGAGCTTGAGCCTTTTAAGTTTATAGAAGTGCTTCTTTCTCGATCGTTCAGCTTGAGGTCTTTCTTCTTCGATTTTTATGGAGGTGATTGCGATACAATGTGGAACTTGATCCACGTCCCCACTGAAATCCGAAACCTTCTGACCCAGTTCCGCAGCGTCAGCGCCCCACCTAGCTACCGACTTAAGCAAGCACAAGGAGGAAGAACGACCAAGACAGAACAAGAACAACACAACAAGCACGACCCAAAACCGACGCCGCAAGGACTGCAAGGCGTCCGCCCTCTTTCCTCACGCAGGTTCGGTATATGTTACTTCGGTGACATCAGATCACAGAAGGCTTACTGCGATGTGCGTCCCCTTTCCCGGTTCAAAATTTTTAGGGGTTTCAGTCGTTTAAAAGTGTTCCGACACTCTGGTAGTCTGCCTCAGAATATTGCCGGGGCGCAGTGCCCGCAAGTCCCAGCCCTAGAACACTCATTCGCGGGCCCCCATTGTCCAAGGCATACGCCCGAGCCAGTGGCGTCCCCCGAGCGCCGTGGCCCCAATCACCCGCGGCGCGACCTGTCTCACGGTCAGCGGCCATCACAAACGAGCAAGTAAAGTCAGTAGCGTCTGGGCGTAGAAAAGGCAACGATAAGACTCAACCGACAGCACAGGCGCGCGCCACAAGTACAGGCGACCCCCGCCAAAGCCCCAAAGGTAGCCGCGTGACGCCGCTAAGGGTTCTTCAGTGACCGTAGTGGTGCACTCTGAGGCTGAGCCTGTTTCAGCAGATTCGCAGTCGACTGCGCTGGTTTAAAGCGGCCTCTTGTTGTATGTTCAAGGGTTTTGGCCTTGGGCTTCATCTTCCGCGTGCCAATTTCCTTCCCGTTTTGGAGTATCTTCCCGTCAGCCAGGAAGTCCGTGCGGGATTTATAATATTCAAGGGGTCTGCTGTTAGTTGCGTTGCCTTTACTCAATAGCAAAGACTCCACAGCCTCCATGTCTTCCAGGTCAACAGATGGCCTACTCATCTCATGGAGAGCGCGGGCCTCCGACTTATCCTTCAAGAAGGTGGAAGTGCGCTCGCTCGACCAGCTCCAGCGCCCCTGGTGCTGGAAGCATGCGAGACGCCTCAACTTGCGTAAAGTCGACACAATATCCGAAAAAGGTAGCGACCACCGTCCCACCACGTTCAAGCATGTACTTCCCAAAGTCGAAGTGGTCACCCGCCTCAATTCGCGTTCTCACGTAAATGGCGTTCGTCCTTCTTGGTGAGTGGAATCTGGCTCCTATCACTTGGAGCGATTTCTTCGCCACGGCCTCCTTCAGTGGAAGTCTCGTTTTCTTTGTCTGTGAGTCGCACACACAACATAAGTCGCCTGTCTCCTTGCTTTCACAGCAGCAGGATACGAAGGCCGTCCTATTGGCCGCAGCGGTAGTTTTATCTCTGGCGATATGTGCCGAAATCTTGCCCCGTGGGCATAACGGAAATTCCACATCTTGCGGCATGATAGCCGCCACGCTATTCCAGCGCACTCCACTCCCAGACTTACCCAAAACCTGACTCCGGCTTTTTCAGGTGCCAGCAGTTTTGCCCATCCCTCGCGCGCGATCAGTGGCGCCTTCTCCTTTTCAAAGGAGTTTACTGCCCTCTTTATATCACCTGACGCGATTGCCAGTGAGCGGACTGCGCTAGGTGCGTCAGCCATCCACGTGCGCTGTCTGTCTGTATCAGGGTCAAGCGGTGGCACCAGCAGGCTATATGCTATCGCGGTGAAATATGACCGCGCGAGATCCGCTCTCTCGTTCGTGCCAGCGACCCACAAGCAGAACAGCCGGGCGCGTTCTCCTTCATATGGTGCCTCAATTGGCGGCGACTGCTTCCGCCAATAGTCCCCGAAGACTTCGAAGCGGTGCGCTTTGTTTATCGGTGCCCCCTCCGGGTGGGGCTGAAGCATGACTGTGATCGCTTCACTAGGTAGCGATATACTTTCGCAGCGCTTGGCGATAGTCCCCTTTGCTAATGGTGGCCCTATCGAGCCAAATCGTAGGCGTAACGGCCATCAGTGGCTGAGCACGTAGTATTCTGCAGCTCGTGGGAACTGCTCGAGTTGGGGCGAGGGGCCGGCCCCTCAGCGTCCCCCACTGTCGGCCCCTCAGCCGCAACCTTCATTTTTTTCATGCGTTTTGGAGCGTGGTTCTCATGGTGGAGCCATGCTCCTGCCAGTGGCAAGTGTGCCATCTCTCTTCGTCGCTCTTTCTTCCTAGGCAGGATATAAGCTAAGGCGACATAAGGGAGCTCCACACGTCCTCACATTGCCTATCCATCACTGTTTCCCATTCATGGGCTCGCCGTATGTGCGTCGCTGGACACGTGCGCACTTTCTCCTTTTTCAGTTTCATGCTTTCCATTTCTCATCATCGTCAATGCTTCCTGTGAAGCGAGCCACGCAGTGTCTCGCCCGTATTCTATTGGAATAATGCCCCGCGGGCAGAGGTTTCCAAGAGCAGGACTCGCGCTGCCTTTTCTCCCTGGGCGTGTCAAGCGTCCGAGGATTTGAGTGGGTGGCCAGTCTTTCCTGTGGGGGTTTATTCATAACTTGCAGTCTTGTTGCAGTTGCCTCAGGCGTCGCACTTCTTCTTGTAGGAAACGCTTCATATTACTGTCTTCGCCCCATCTCAGTTCGCCGCTCTGTCTACATCGTTGCACTCCTTTTTCAATTTGTCAAATCATGTAGCCCCGCCTGTCTCTCATAGTAGGCGACCTTGTATTTTTCCACTTCGTGTCGTTTTTCTCATTCAAATATCCCGAAACTGTTGGGCTGTGCCAGTCTTGTGCTTCGTCTGCCAAGCAGGCACGCCTGCGAAGCTCGCCGTGGTTGACGGCTTGCAGTCGTGTTTCAAGGTGCAGCTCTTACCCCTGCACTTTCCATAGACATGCCACGCCGGGCAGGCCGTGCGTGGGAAACCAAGCCACCCGCTGTCCAGTACTTCCTTCATGCCTGACATTGCAGGGCGTCCATCTTTAGCGATTACCCAGCCATCCTCATGGATGAAGCATTTCCTTCCTAGCTTGCGCCCCATGGTAGAGCAAGTAGCATCAGAGTACGACCTCTGCAAGTCCGCTCCAACAGCAGCAGGCTTCTCCTGTAAGTCGAAACTACTTTCGTCGCTCTCAAACAACAGAAGACTTCCACGATTCGCCTCAGCCTTGGCCTTCGTCTTCAATGGTCGCGAGTTGTATTCATCACCTTCCACTATCGTTACATAGTGGAGCGGTTCCGCCTCTTCATCATTTTCATCTTCTCGCATGTCGTCGCGGATTTCTTCTTCCCATGCCTCCTGCCGTTTCGGTTCCTCCACAGCAGTCAGCTTTCCTTTTTTCATTTCGTCCCTCATTCCTGATTATAGCCGTGACCCCTCTACTAAGCACGCCCCTCCCAACAGGGTAGTGGTGTTAGCAGAGTGTGTCTCATAGTATCACGGTCCCACCAACTTTCTTCCCGCCTTTCTCCTTTCCTTTCTCATTCGACTTGTCTTCTCCTTTCTCCTTTCTTCCTGTTTGCGCGATATGCGTGGCCCATCTTGCATAGATAGGCCAGCACGCAGCACCCTGAGCGCTGGGCGTCACCTTTCGCCTTCGCATATGGGAGCATGGGTAGGATGTGGCTCACCATACCCCCCTTCGGATACGCGTTGGCCGCGTATTGGTAGTCACCCGCCATTTGCGTGGCAGTTGGCAGGTCCACGGCCTCGCCCGTGTACAGCAGGAATTTTCCAGCAACGCTTCTGCTCGTTTCATACGCGAACGCCGCGCGCCTGTTTATTTTTGTACTCAGGTGCGTCGCCGCAGTTTATCACACTGCGCGACGTTCAGTCTCGAGGATTGCTGAACTTCGTATCTTCTGCGCCTTTCAATCGTTTCGCTAATTACATCCTTCGGCCTGTTTTAGTTTTCAGCACGATAAGAAGCGCGTCTCTCCCCCGTCAGCTTGTTCAATCATGACGAGCTCGCTCATGCAGCGGGATGCCAGCTCCCAGATCACTGGGACGCCCCACCCTTGCCAGAGGTGTTGCGGGAGTTCCGGGCGGACTTTCGTCTTCGCCGCCGAGGGCAGTGCAGTCGCAAAGCGCTGCAAGTCGTGACTCAGCGGGCCGCGCAGTGCCTTTGTTTGCCAGCGTCATGCCCTTCACGTCCTTGGTGAACTCCTGCTCAGAGGAGTAGCGCAGGAAGGCCTGCGCCCGCAGCTAATTCCTTTCCATTTACCATGCAGAAAAGCGCCAGCACCTTCGCCGCCTGGCGATCTGCCTCCGACTGCGAGGCCAAGAAGTGGCAGAAGGTGCTGCTTTTTATTTCCTATCTTATTCAATGCGAGGAGGTATCAGCCACCTTCGTTTTCGTCACTATCGGCCTCCTTCCCCGTCCATCCTATTCCTCGGCAAAGGTCTACAGTTCATAGCACTGCTTTGAGAACCAGACCCATGGCGCGACGCGCGCAAAGTCATCGATCGCCCCCCAGTCGTTCGCTGGTGCACAGAGGCCGCGCGCCATAGTGGTCTGCTTGTGAGTGCTGACCATCTGACCTCGGAAGCTTTCCGCGTTTCCATCGAGGCATATCCAGCACAGGGCATAGCTGCGGCCGGTATATTTCCCCTCGCCGTTGTTCAACGAGGCGACGCCAGTGCAGGCCGACTCGTTGCCTTCAAACCTGTCAGCTTTTCTCTTTCCATGTAGTTTCCATGTCCGATTAGGCCTGGCCTTTGTTTCTCATTTTTCGTATTTGGTCCTCCATCACGTGCAATTTTCACGATTGGTCGTTCGTGTCGTTTTCGTTTCTATGTCATACCCGTAGGCTCGTCCCCAGCCTGTCAGCCACGTTTGGCCAGTTCGCGTTCTCAGGTGGCTTCGCATCCACTCGGCCCACGCGAGCAGATCGCGGGGCTTGCAGCCACGTCTCCCAGATGGTCGCTCGTGCGTAGTCCTAGACTTGCGTCCTCAGCTGCGCCCAGTGGCAGCTGATGAGCGTAGTGCCTCACCCACAATGCTGAGAACCGAAGACAACAGCTGAGGGCGGGCGGCCTCGTCTTGGAGGATGCTGCTCTCCGACACAGCGTCCAAGTTTCCCTCCCGTGGTATTAGCTTGAACTTCTTCGCCAAGGTCTCCACGACCTTATCGGTCAGGGCCTGCTGATCCTGAGCAGGGCGCCTCAGCGCAGACGAGCCCCCAGCTGTCGCGAGAGAGACCATAGCGCGGTCGGCCGTCGGGCCGGCTGGTGCACTCGCCGCCAAGCTTCTCTCGACCTACAATTTTTTTATTGTGTCGCGGGTGGGGTGGCTCATGTTTCAACTGGGCGCCATGCTTCTCAAGTTTCACAGAGAACAGCTCTTCCACAGTCAGTATGCCGCTTCAGTCTTGTTGCCTGTCCTCCGAGTTCCGTGACATCTTCTCCGAGCGACGATCTCTGTTGGGTAGAGGCGAGTCTCCCCGAGGCCCGAGGCTGATGGAGTTCCACCCCCCGCCAAGTCCTCTTCTGCGGCATTCATGCCGGTGCTAGAGGATGGGGAAGCTATAGTCGCACTGCGCTTTCCTGGGTAGTTACTCAGAAGGATGCCAAGGCTCGCCAGTGCGAGTGCCCCGCTTTTCCATGCGTGGGTCGCATTAGCGTAGAGGAGTCCCTCCGTCTGGAATTCCACCGGGATGCTGATCAGGTCCGCCGAGTTTACTAGGCGGGTGCACTTGTCAGCTTTTGCCCCGCTCTGGTTCAAGCCCCAGCCGGCCATGAGCTTGGTCAGCATTTGACGTGTCCAGACCTTACACAGCCCGGCGTTACCAGTTGTCCTGTACAGATGTGCAGCCACACCCCGCGTCCCCGTGAACGAAGGATCTCAATACCTCCGCGCGCGGGCGCACATTCCCGCCCACGATCAGGGTGCGGAATTTGAGGCAAGCGCCAATCTCCTCAAGCGAGGCGGCGGCCTTTCCATACTCAGTGAGTTTTTCAGGGTCACGCGCGCGCAGCGCCATCGCATCAGGTGTAAGCCCAGGCTGGGCATATCTCTGGGCTCAAGGAAGTCAGTGCGCTCCCGTAGGCACTCGAAGGCGTTGCTGTCGGTCGTCGTTTTCTTTTCGTTTCTAGCTTCTATATGTGCGCCTCCCATACACTTCAAAGCAGCTCGTCTTACGCTTTTCTATTACTTGTTTCGTTTCGCAAATCTTCGCTCAGGGTTTATCCTAGATTCTCACTAGGATAGCACGACTATTCTCAAACTAGGCGCTCGCGGTGCGCAAGTGCAAGCTTTTTAGCAATTCTTACGAGAGGTCAGCGAGTCTCCAACCCTGTCCTCGGAAAGTTTGAAAGTAGAAAAATCAGCGACACGACTGAGCCATGTGCGACGCAAGACCAGACCTCCTCGTAGAACTCTAGTAAAGAAATTTCCAAACAGCCAGCGAAATCGCGCGCGAGTGTCACCTTTATCCATCCTTCAATAGTTTCGGTTTCGATAGAATCACGACACATCGACGGGTGGGATCGCGCTCACGTGTCCACGCAGCTCAATCGCTCCAGTTTCGATTTTCATTCCGAGACGAGTTCACGACTCCCCAAAGGTTTCCCCAGTAGATCGACGCGCAAGCCCTTTCCGAGTCAGCAGTCTATCACCATCCGAGTCAGCGATCGTTTAGTGCGCTGTGTATCATTTGAATCACGACGCTCAGCCGAGTTTAAGTAGTTTCCCTTCAAGTGGTATTTTACGAAGTGCGCTCGGTCAGTTTTTGATCCCTGCCATTTATCATCCGCAGGCCACGCCAGTGGACTCGCGGGTGGTCCCCAGCCCTCTCCCACCAAAAGTCTCAGCGCTCTCAGTAACGTTTCTGGCAAGAGCGGCTACCTGTTACACCCGTCGCCATTCATCGAATATAAGCGCGACGCGCTTGCATAGGGTGCTAGGACTAGGTCCACCGATGGGATGTCTTCACTCACCTCACGCGGGGTGTACATTACGCGGGCCACGCCCCGCAAGAGGGTCCAAGATAGACTCAAGCCTAGGCCGGCCTAGTATGGTCTACTACATTTATACACCAACCATTCTTGAACCAAACAAATAAAGTTTTTTTTTCCGCTCAAGATTATAAGTTGTTAAACAAAAAAAGAAACCAAGTAAGTAGGTGCGCAACCCCAGAAGTATACTACGAAACAACTACAATCCCCGCAATATGTTACCACTGAAAAAGTCCACTTTTCAAAGCAAACAAGAGCAAGAAAATGGCAAGCGAAGACCAACACGGTGGAGCGGGAAACCCTTCACGCGAAGGCGGTGGCGTTTATTTTCGGCGAAGGAGAAAATCCACACGGTGGAGGTGGATACCACGAAGGCGCGCCGGGTGTTGTGCCGGGAGCAGGTGCAGGCGATGGAACTGCAGAGGGAGGCCAATACCCGCCAAGGTTGAACCAGGTGGGATCTGAAGCAAAACTTCGGCTCTGTGGGCTCAGGCGGTTCAGTTCCCGTCCCGGGATCCTGGGGCGGTGGTTTTCAGCAACAGCCCCAACCTCAAACGCAGGCAGCCGGTCGACCTTGGTACAGCACTACTGCAGCCAGTTGGCAAACAACACGGCACAGCAGCAGGCGCAGCCCGTAATGCATCTACAGCAGCAACAGCAGGCGACGCAAGCTAACCAGGAGCAGGCAGCCCGAATGCTTGCTACCACGCAAGGGAATCACCATGCTGAACTGCGTAGAGCACGCGAGAACGACGCGGAAAGAGCGAAATAAACGCCACAAGTTGGACAAAGCAAAACAAGACGATCACGAAGACGCCAAGTGAGCCACGCAAATGATGACGATGATGATACAAGCCAACCGACCGGGTGGGGCGGGATGCCATCTCATCCCTACAACCGTTTACCTAAGGGGGTTGCCCTCTTTAAGATAAAAAGTCGCCCCCACTCGACCCCGCAGAGAGAGGCCAGACCCGCGCCCGCCACCTCTCCGGGGGACCCCAAAGAGGCGAGGGGAGCTCGTTTCGCTTGCTCTTAAACTCCTGCACTGCCTCCCCCTTCGTCGGGGGGTCTCCCCTTAGGCAGCCCCTTTGTTTCGGCCCTTTTGCTTTGCTGTTCTGTTCCCTTCGTGGTCTTCTTGGCCTCATTTCATCCAGCGGCCCCTTTGCCAGGCCTCCGCCCTTTCTCTTCTTTTTTCTTCACTTCTGTGCTGGCTTCTTTGCTCTCTTTCAGCCTTGTTCCTTCTTCTCGTTGCTGCTTCTTCTTCACTGCTGTGGGGCTGCTCGGTGCCCCCGCTGCCCTCTTTTCGTCCTTTTTCTTGAAGGCGTTGCCCTTCTCCTCTTCTTGGTCTCCTGGCTGCTCCTTCCCCTTCTTTCTCTTTCTGAGGTCTATCAGCGGCTCCTCCGCCGGCCGCTTTTCTCCTCCAGCCTTTTCCGCGCCTGCGGGCTTCCTTGGCTTCTTCCCTTCCCTGAGTCCCTCCAGCGGTTTGCCCGCGGGTCTCTTTTTTCCTTTCCTTCCCTTCTCTTCTCCTCTGTCTCTTCCCTCTTTTGGGCTCTGCGCTGGGCCTCTCTTTTTGCCTTATCCTCCCGCCCCTCTTCCGTCTGAGTCTGTCTTTTTCTCTGGGCCTTGGCTTTTTCCTCCTGCTCTTTCCCCGCAGGGTCCTCCTCCTCTTTTTCTCCTTTACTTCTCTGCAGTGGGTGGCCCAGGTTTCCCCTCCTTCTATTCTTTTACACCCTTCGCACCACTTTCCCGGTTCCTCCACCGGCCAGCCGCGCGCCTTCTCTTTGTATGGGCACGCCTTTACCTTTGATTGTCATCGGGTCCCAGCGCATTCGCTTGGCCCCGTGGTATGCCTCCCAACTTCTCCCGTCCTTTCTTACCCTTTTGGCCTGTCCTAGCCACTTCTGGTGGGCCTGGCCTGTGCCGTGCATCACCTGGCACACACCACAGCGGCGAGTGTCCGACTGTGCCCCCCTGGCATTTCTTGGTCGATGGTTTCCCCCCAGGGGCACTCGCGCCGGCTGTCTTGGTCGATGGTTTCCCCTGTCTGCTCATAGTGTTCCCAGTCTTCCACAAGTTTGAGAAGCTCTCCTGCCTCTTGCTTGTCTTGGATGTGCGTGCCGTTTCATACGTGCGGCCACTTTCTTCCTTTCAGCGATATGCGCGCCACTTCTTTCACATCCTCGGGGCTCAGTTCTGCTTCCTCCAGATATATTTCCTGGAAGTGCGAGAGCCTTTCCAGGTCACCGGCGTCCATCATGTCCCCGCGGCCCTTCTTCCATTCTCGCTCTCTTTCGCTTGCAGCCTGGTGGCCACAGCTTGCGCGTTCCCCCTCCTTCCAGTTTTTTGCCGTTCTTACCCAGTGCGCCACCAAACCCTTTGGGCCTTTAGAGCCTTCCCGCCCACAATGCTTGCACGTCGTCCAGCCCCTGTCTTCTCGTTCTCCTCTTCTGGTATTGTGCAAGACTCTCGCTGCCGCGTTCCATGCATAGTTCCGGCCAGTGGATCGACTGCGGGCAGCGTGTCACGAGGTTCCACCCGTCTGCCATTCCCAGCCGCTCCACCCAGGTCTGTGCGCGTGGCGTCTCTTCCAGCTTCTCAGGGTCCCGCGTTATTTCGCTGAGCTCCTCCATCTTATGGATATGGAGCCCCCCCCGGTTCATTTTGGAGGAATTTCCCTAGTCTCTCCTTGGATTTCTTCCACATCTCCGCCCCCTTGCTGTCCCTTCCTCCTAGTCTGACTCTCCTGGCGGGCATTGTGTTCGGCCCTTCGTTGGCTTTGAGGGTCATCCCCGGGCCGAGCCTTCTGCCCCACTTTTCCTCCCTGTATCTTTCGACTATTGCCAGTAGCCCCAGGCGTTCCCAGATGCTCCGAACCGTGGGGAGGCGGACTCTCCTGTCTGCCTCCTCCTGCGGCAGGCGCTGCTCCTTCTCCACCATTCTGCATGCTGCGCGGATCTCCTCCTTTGTCATATCCGTGAGCGGTAGGGCCGCTCTCTTCTTTCCCCAGGTCTCTCCGCGTCTCTTCTCTTCCTTCGGGTCCGCCACGACCCTGACCAGCTTGGCCTGGATTTGCTGCATCTGCTCCATGTCGTGGCCTGACAGTTTGGACGTGTCGGGCCCATAGAGTAAGACGGCGCCCACCAGGGCGCCGGCAAGCGTCCTCCTGTCGTGTGATGTTGATCGATGTCCTCATCTCTTAGGAGCGGGCTGATCATCCTCGCGACCTTTTTGGCCTTGTTCAGCCGGTCAGCCACCTCCGGTTGTGTGGCGCCGTAGATGTTTACGATGTCCCCAACTAGGCGCCCGCTTCTTTTAGTCGAGCTACGCAAATGCTGCAGCAAGTGGCGGAGTTTACCAGTTCGAACAGAGAATCCTACCCCAAGGATTTCGAGACATGGAGAGTAGACACCCGCAAGGCTCTCGCTGAGGCTGGCCTGATTGAATTCGTAGACAACGGCCCAGAGAAAACGGAAGAGGACGCTCCGTCTGAAGAATTCGAACGCTTGAAGGTAAAAGCTATAGCTAAGTCCCTCGGTGGTGCTTTGCTGGCTACCCTGCTGGAGGGCGAGGCGCGTCGGTTGGTACGACAGAAAGGCCAAGACGATCGCACGGCAGTCCATCTTGTCACGTCTACCTTGATGGCCGAGAAGAAGCGCCCAGGATTAACCGGGAAGATGGATCACTCGAATCCAGCGGCTACTGTCGGCCGCAAACTCGAACGAAGCCAAGTCAGTAAGCCAACTGGTGGCCAACGTTCGCGAGGAATTGCGAGGCATGCCCGTGATTGAGCCGCGTGACCTTGCCGCCGCGACGGTAGAGTCCTGTCAACCTAGGACCAAAGTGCAAGGACTTGGCCCCGCATCTGCTAGACCAAAAAGACAAGACTGCAGCCCCGCCGCGGTTGAGGCAAGCCCCAAGCAGCGAGAAGCTTCTCTACAAGTCGTTAGTGGAGGAAAGCGAGACGAGAAGCCCCACAGTATGATGGCGGTTACAAAGAACCAACCTAAGAAACCGAAAAAGGGCGGTGGCAAGAAACACAACCGCAGACGTGGCCCGTGTCAAATGGATGGCCATGGATTCTGGAAGTGTCCAGCGCGTGGCAACCTTGGTGACCAGGCTGGGGGTTCCAGCTCTAAACACGGCAAGGCAACGCGTGACACGGGTGCAGCCACGAGCAGCCGCAGCTACCGCTCCAACCATACCACAGGGACAGGGACCACCGAGACCGATCTCGTAGCCGCAGTCGCTCCCAAAACCGTTCATACGGAGGAGGAGGACGGGACAGAGACCGGACGCCCGGTAGAGTCCGGGGAGGAAGTAGCAGACGAGGCCGCAGCCCAAGCCGACACCGAGTAAGCTCTGTCAAGTCCCGACACAGTTCCGACGGAGGTGATGAAGGGCCATTGTCTCCAAGTGGTGCGGACAGCGACAGCGCAGCTAGAGTATATTTACACTTTGAAACAAATCCAAGCGAGCCCCTTACCTTCCCAAAACGGCTACCATCTTACGCGCATGGAAATTAGCTACACAAGATGGGGGACGTTAAAGGAGCGCCCGGCCCTGCCATCGCCTGGGCTAGTTTCAACGCACTCACTAGTAGCCAACTTGAGGGAGTGGGTGCTTCTGTTTGGGGAGTTTTTCTGATGCTGAGCAAGTACATAAAAGCAAGAACTTCCCTCCTTCACCTGGCACCAGATAACGCAGCGCGCTGAGCCGTAGGACATTCGTTGAATGTTATTGAACACTCAACGCCGGGGGAGCTAAATGCCTTGCGACATCCGGGCCAAAGAAGTCCGCACTTGAGTAAAAGAAAAGAACCAGCAAAAAGCTACAGCTTCCCTCTCTCTTCCAGTCAGTCAATCACGCACACCAGTACCATCTAATTAAACATCAAGAGAACCTGAAAGAAATTTTTTTTCTCAAATCAACTAACCAACAACCTCAGATATGAACTTCCTCGGGTGGAAGACGCTTCGCGCTAGTTGAGACAGCACAGGTAGCCCAGTCAGGGGCGAAGGCGAAAGTGAGTAAGTATGTGATCGGGGGAGTGAAGTCGGTCAGCAACTTAGCTAAACACCTCCACGCAGGAGAAGACCTAAGACAGCCGACGAAGACCTGTCGGCCGAAGCGATTTTCGATAGCGGGGCTGGGACTCACTGTTCACCGTACTTATCTCATTTCGAGCGCCTGGGAGCTAGGTGCAAGCTAACTATCCACAGCCCCAGGCGAAGAAATCCCTGATACAGCAAGGGAGGGCATCTTCAGAGGCAGTTCTCTTCGTGAGCTACGCCATCCCATGGCGTGCATCAGCCGGCACTGAGTGGCGTGCCTTTATCTGTTGGCAACTTGCAGCGGGCAGGTGCCCTCACTTCTTTCCCACCTCCGGGCGGAGTTCAGTTAGAAGGACCGAGGGGCGACGTACGCCAAGGCGTAAGCCAGGACCGCTTGCCGGTCATCGTGCTCCAGTTCCCGCCTGGACTGCCGAGGCAGATTTGCGCGGTCTCAGGGCTGAGAACGACAGAAGGCATGTGCGTAAGTCTCTTGCGGCGTGAAAAGTCAGGGCATTCCCTTCGCCTACTTTGCCAAAAGGCATCAGGTGCGCGGCGTGTCTAGCGACACAGGACTACGGAAAGCGACCAGCGAAAAAGCAATAGCAACGGCCGACAACCTGGGAGCCTGTGAGGCCGAGCCAGCGTTGGCAGGTCGCTTTCAAGGACCTCGCGAAAGACAGCCAGCGAGCTCAGCTTCGGAGAAAAGCACGCTTGGGAGTGCTTGCATTTTAGATGCACTGGGCGACTACGATCAGGCCCCCACGGTGCTACCATTGAAGTCAAGCAAACACGCCGACGAAGCGCTACCAAAGGTCTGTCGGTATGCGAGACCTCCTGACAAGATCAGATCTGAGGACGGGCCTGAATTCCAGACCATGAAACGGCCGGGCGAAGGTTTTGGCGGAGTTGAAAATCGTGGTCAGCAGCTCCTCCCCGCCGTACCAGCCTACAAAGAACTCACGCACTGCAAGATGGTGGAGAACAGGCGGAAACAAAGTCAGGGCATTGGTCTTGGTGTGGGTAGTAGATGCTCGGCCCACAGGCATACTCTGGACGACTGCGGCCTTTCTCTACAGTCTGTCTCCGAGGTCGCGAATTCAGGGAAGAAGATAGCTCGACCCCCAAGCAATCGCCATGCGAGCGAAGATACAAGCGCGAGCCGAACTTCAATAAGTTGAGGCGCTTTGGGGCGCTGTGCTTCGTGTATGATGATCACCCCGCAGACAAAAGCGCACCCAGGTGGGTTCCCGCTGGGCTGTCTTTGCAGGCTAGTACAGCCCAAAGGGCTCGGCATTCCTCTACGTGCTGCTACTTTAACAATGCAGGAGAATTTGTCTCACAAGAAACAGGACAGGCTAAGTAATCTCTGCAAAGCTTACAAGGCGGGTAACCTCGAGCATCTTAGAGGCCGGCTACTCACGGAACTACTGTCAACAACAGAGCCAGATGCGCTAGGCGCTGAGCACATGGAGCCACCTACCTTATGGAACTGGCAAGGCGCTCCGGATGTTGGGCGCAGTTAATGCGAGCAGGCCGCTTTTTGACATGACAAGCCCGGGGCAGAGTGAGTCTTCTGGGTCTAGTATGCCGACAGTCGGCACGCCTAAGACTATGCCAAGCGACGAGGCCGCGGCAGCACCTGAGAGCGCTAACAAGTTGCACGAAAACAGCCAGGGAGAAGATCTGGACCAAACAACACACCCCACAGCGCGCAGGGATAAATATTTATAGATCCCCCGGCGAATGAGGCAACTTCTCTGGACAAGAATGCTAGCGAGCGGAGCCAGGCGAATTGGTCAGCGCCGGTCGCGCAGGTCTTGCAGAGTCTAAGTCAGGCCGAGGCTCTACCACTGTAAAGAAAAGGGCTAAAGTGCTGGCCAAAAAAAGCACAGACTCAGAAAGCGAAACTTCTGAATCCGGAGCGACACCCAAGCGCGGTCGAGGTAGACCGCGAGGGTCGCTGGATAAAGTAAAGCGCAAAGCCAAGGCGCCTAAGGATGCTGCGGAGGTTCTCTCTGTGGCTAGAACAAAGCCCAAGAGTAAGAAGCTGCAGCATGTAGACGCGGCTGCGCGGGATTCTCTTCTCATTTCTGACCGTAAGCATGGACCCATATGATATCACGAAAAGACGCTACGCGACGAGGACCTGAGAAGGATCTACGGAAGGAAGCGGGCGCCAGGGTGGTCGATGGCCTGAAAGAGTTGAAAGTCTGGAGCGATCTGGATCATGCGACGCCGTAAGAGACCCGCTCGCGCACACATGGCAAGAGTGCGGCAGCGCGATGCGCAGCGAAATTCGCGACTAGTGGCGGATGGATCGGCGCAGAACTCTCTGCCCAAAGCCGAGATCTTTGCCCCATCGCCAACAATTACTAGCATGCGTTGCCAGTTAGTTCATGCTGCACCGCATGAGTGGGACACCGATGGCGCGGACATGGCTCAACCTCAAGCTTTTACCAAGGCAGACCTACCGGGGCCCGAGCCTCTTAGACTTCCGGGAGAAATCCTCGAAGTAAGAGGATGGAGACCCAGTCAAGGCTGCGACAGAGGCTGGCTCTGCATGGGTTCCACCAATCTCCGAGAGCTTGGCACAACAAGGCAGATGCGCAACCCCAGTCCTGGGGGCGGAAGCCATTGCCAAGAGAAGGGGGAGCGAACTACAGAACAGACGCAGACGGGAAGCCCTGCGCCATGATAGTGGGCTACGTCGACGACATCAGAGCAACTGCGCGAAAACCAGCCAAAGAAGGCGGGTCCTCCGCCAGTGACTATGTGGGTCAGGTCAGCAAAGAACTCGGGCCGACAAGGATGGACATAACCAGAAAGGAGGCCGGCAACAATATCGAGCGGCACTCGTTTGACTTTGTTGGAGTAGATGCCGACATCGATTACCAGGTGGGCATCAAGAGAGGCGACAAGGCACACCATCGACCCAAGCTCCATAGGAAGAATCGAGCAACGAAAGTCCTGAAGTAACATAGACCAAACCTGCACGAGGAGAGGGAATTGATATCCTGCAGTCCTTGCTACGTCGGTCCTGGGTCGTGCTTGTTGTGTTGTTCTTGTTCTGTCTTGGTCGTTCTTCCTTCTTGTGCTTACTTAAGTAGCTAGCTAGGTGGGACGCTGACGCTGCAGAACTGGATCAGAAGCCTTCGGATTTCAGTGGGGATCTGGATCAAGTTCCGCACTGGGTCACATTATCCCCCCGAATGGATCACATTCTCCCCCCGAGATTCGCCATCTCCTGACGGGTTCCACAGTTGAAGAAGAACGTAACTAGTCGGCTTGCTTTTTTGTGTGGTTTTAGCTTTTGGCTACGGAAGCAAGTAAGTCAACTCTAACTGCAGTAGCTAGCCTTTGAAACTTGCAGAAAGCTCCTCTACTTGTTTGACTCTAGTTGGTACTTGATTCGTGCGGTACCGTTCTGGTTCACTTTTGTGCGTTTTGTAACTTGTAAAGCGACTAAGCGAACTCTGTAGAAGGTGGGAAGTTGTGCGCTGTTATCGGGTGGGTAGTTCGTTTTTATCTTTATGGGCCAAAACAAGACGAACCTCAAGGAAGAAGAAAGCTATCCACTAAGGCCAAAGAGAATAGCTCTGAAACAGTTCGGGAATCTATCTAGTTCCAAGAAGGTAGAATAGGCGTTACTTGGTTGCTAAGAGTAGCCCTTTCCTTCTTCGCCCTTTTCTTCTTTGTCCCTTCTTCTTTGCCCCCTTTTTCGCCGTCTTCTTCGGTGCTTTTGCTTCGTTTCCTCGTCCGCTGACCATCTCCGCTTAGCGACGAGTTCCGCGATCTCCGCGCACCTGTAAGGGAGTTCAATGTGGAAGAAAAACTACGGCCCGCTCCTATAGTCGGGCTAGCACCACTAGCACTACGAGCACCATACAACACCATCGAGAGAACCTCGCCCGGTGCTGGCTCTGTTAGAGCATCGGCGCGCATCAGATGCGTCGGACAGTGCCGACACCTGTCGACGAGCTCACTCACAAAGCGCAACCGTGAGGGGTGGCGCTTTGGGAAGTTAGTTTGCTCTAAGCGCAGCACGGGAAGAATACAAGGCAACCTATGGACCACTTTGGAACGCCGGAGGCGCGGCAGCTAAAGGCAGCGCGCCCCAGGCTGGATCACTGGGCGAAGTGTCTCTTATGGAGTGGGTCTCTTTTGCGATGCTGATTTTCAGGGATGTCCTTCTATCTACAAGCAAGCCAACTACGGGCAGCCTGGTGGCCTACTATGGTTGTCCAGTGGCGTGGCGATCTAAGCAGCAAACGACTGCGACACTATCCACACCGCACGCGGAGCCGGTGGCTCAGGTCAGTGTGAACCGATCCAGTTTGCGCAGTCACAAGGCTCTGCTGACATCGTTCCAGGCACAAAGTGCAAGAACCCAGATCACACAAACACCCCACCGACGTGGGTAGATAACACGCCGAGCTTAGAGCGAACTCCCCAGGAGCAAGCGTCGGCCTTCAGGTAGTAAGCGCCACCCCTCACGATTGCACTTGGTGAGTGAGCTCGTCGACATGTGTCGGCACTGTCCGACGCATGCATCTGATGCACGCCGATGCTCTAACAGAGCCAGCATCGGGCGAGGCTCTCGCGATGATGTTGCATGGTGCTCGCAGTGGTACTAACCGGCCAGACTACAGGAGCGGGCCATAGTTTTTCTCCCGCATTCAACTCCCTTACAGGTGCGCGGAGATCGCGGAGCCCGTCGCTAGGCGGAGATGGTCAGCGGACGAGGAAACGAAACAAAAGCACCGAAGAAGACAGCGAAGAAGGCAAGGGGCAAAGAAGAAAGGACGAAGAAGAAAAGGGCTACTTTTAGCAACCAAGTGGCGCCTATTCTACCCTCTTGAAACTAGATACATAGACTCCCAAATTGTTTCAAAGCTATTCCCTTGGACCTTAGTGGGTAGCTTTCTTCTTCCTTGAGTTTCGTCCCGTTTTGACCCATAAAAACGAACTGCCCACCCTATAACAGCGCGCAGCTTCCCACCTTCTATAGAGTTAGCGTAGTCGTTTTACAAGTTACAAAACGCACAAAAGTAAACCAGAACGGTACCGCAGGCCAGAGGCTGCGCCGAGGCCAAATCCTGGGCAGCATGTGCAAGGCTTGCAATAAGCTTGGTTTTTCAGCGTCCGCGCGCTTGCGCTGGAGCCCGGTTCTTCGGCGCAAATGTGACAAGACAGGAGAGGGCTGAGGGGGTCCGGCGTTCTCGTTCTGCTTTCTGCTCGGCCCCTACTCCTCGCTCTCCGCGTGTGTTATGATGCATGGGACCGGGTAAGTCAAAGCAATCAATGAGACCAAGCCCAAGGCAGCGCCAAGGCAGAGGCTGCGCCGAAGGCGAAGCCAGATCTTGGTCAGTATATACAAGGCCCACAATACGCCCGGTTCTTCAGCGCCCACGCGCTTGCGCGTGTTCTGTTGTTGTGCACGGGGTAAGCCTATCAATGAGATCAAGCCCAGGGCAGCGCCAGGCTTAGTTATATTCATAATCCTGGGCAGTATGTACAAGGCCAGGCTTAGTTATATTCATAATAAGCCTGCATCTTCAGCGCCCACGCGCGGCGCTTGCGCTGAAGTTGAGGAACAGGCCAGAGCTGAGGCGAGCTGAGAGAGGGCGAGAAGCCAAGCGAACACAACGAACACGAACACCAACAAGAACAGGGGCCACGCCAGTCCAGAGCTCTGGCCCTCGTTTGTTCTGCTCAGGTCAGTGCGCGGCCCCCGCTCTTAGAGCCCCCCAAGCGGTTGCGTTTCGCGTTTTAACTCCTACCCTAAC
>CAJINU010000008.1:1044242-1155342 GCA_905178165.1 Amoebophrya sp. A25 | reverse complement strand
GAGCATGTGCCAGGAGTTTAATCCGAGTTAGGGTAGGAGTTAAAACGTGAAACGCAACCGCTGGGGGGGCTCTAACCCCGCTCACTCTTACTCCTCTCCGCGTGTGATATGAAGTGGCGCACGCGGTAGGCGTCAATGGGGTCAAGCCTAAGGCAGCGCCAGTCCAGACCTGGCCAGAGGCCGCGCCGAGGCTGAGCTCTGGGCAGTAAAGGGCAGGCGGTCGGCTTGGTTCTTCAGTGCCCACTTGCGTTGAAGTTGAAGAACTGACAACACAAGAGGAGAGCAGCCCACTCCAGGCCCAGCCCAGAGCCCAGGCCCAGGCGCAGCCCAAGCCGTGTCAGCGCTGCACAATTCCAACACAAGAGGCCACTGGACTGCTCCCGCTGTCGGCTCTGCGTCTGCTCTGTCTGCTCAGCTGTCACGCCACGGCCGGCGTCTAGTCTGTCTTGCTCGCTGTCTGATCTGTGTCAGTTCTGCTGTTTGTCTTGGTGTCTGCTCTGCTCTGGCCAGGTCTCTGTCTAGCTTGCGACGCCTGAGCTGGCCCGGCTCGAGGTGAGAAAACAAAGGAGGCCAACCCGTTCCCCCCGATGGTCTGCCCGGTTCCGAAAAGTCCTCCCCGAAGTTTTGAAAGAAAGACGCGAAAAGAGTCGCAGGGAAAAGCCTACAAGCCCGACACGGTGCGCCGAGCTTTTTGCCGACGGCTGGAAGCTAAGGCTGAAACCAAAGCCAGCCTGGACGCCGGTTCGCTCTCTTTCGTTCTTCTTGCCCGACAGGTTGCAGACCTTTGCACTTTTTGCAAAGCCACGAGCTTCCCCGCCTAATGCGTTGCCTTTTTTTCGAAAAAGGCCGCCTATTGTTTTTTTTGCAACTTTTTGCAAGTTCAGAGCTTCGGGCCGTTTCACATTTTCGCGATTTTTTGAAAAAAGTAAAGAGAAAAAGCCCACACGCCCGACACGGTGCGCCGAACCCTTACCCAGCAGCTGGAACCTGGGGCGAAAGCCAGCACCACTCTGGCCAAAAGTTCACGCCTTTGGTCTCTTCCTGCCCGACTTGCTGGCATTTTAGGGGCCCCGCTTTTCACAGGTTAGCTCTTTGGTCCCCTATTGTTCCAATTTTTCCGAAGGAGGCCCGCCAGTGTTCTTCTTTGCAGCTTTTTGCAAGTTCAGAGCCTCAAGCCGTTTCAGATTTTCGCGATTTTTTGAAAAAAAGACGGAAAATGTTTACACGCCCGACACGGTGCGCCGAACCCTTGCCCCGCAGCTGGAAACTCAGGCGGAAGCGAAGGCCAGCTTTGTCAAAAGTTCGCGCTTTTTGTTTCTTTCTGCCCGAATTGCTGACATTTTGGAGGTCCCGCTTTTCACGAGTTACCTTCTTGGCCCTCCATTGTTCCACTTTTTCGCTCCTTTCGATTTTGGGAAAAAGATGCAAAAAAAACGCGCGCCCGCACTAGATTCCGGACACAGGTCGCGAGTTTTTGTCTCCGAGCCATGGCGCCGCGTGCGAGCGTCTCTTAACTCGAAAAGGACTCCTGATGTTTTTGGCGTCATTTTTTGGCAGGTCTTCCAAGTGGATGCTTACCCTGGGGAGCCTTCAAAAAATTGCTGACTTTTTGCTCATTTTTTTCGCGGGTTAGTGAGTTTTCTTTCAAAAAATTAACTCTTTGGGGGTCGCGAGTTAATGGGGCCAAAAATGGTTAAAAAGTGATCCACTTGCGGACATAATCCCGCGCGGATATGGTTTTTTTGTGTGTGTTTTTTCTGAAATTTAGAAAAGCTGAAAAATGGAGAGCCAGCGCGCCAACAAGTTAACCCATGAAAAGCGGGACCGCCAAAATTTCCGCAAGTCAGGCAAGAAGAAACAAAAAAAGCCGACTCCTGTCCCGGCTCGTTTTTGTCGTCGCTCTAGTTTCCAGCTTCTGGGCAAGTGTTCGGCGCACCGTGTCAGGCGTGTCAACTTTTTTCGCGACTTTTTTCAAAAAATCGCGAAAATCTGAAACAGCCCGAAGCCCTGGACTTGCAAAAAGTAGCAAAGAAAAACAAACGGCGGCTCTTTTGAGAAAAAAGGCAACACATTAGGCGTGGACGGGTTCGACTTATGCAGAGCAGTGGGCTGTCACAGGGTTGCCTTCTGGCTCAGAATCTGGCAGCTTTTTCAGGGGAAACGCAGAGCACTAGGAAGGACATAGCTGATTTGGGCAGAGCCTTGGGCGGCTACGGGGCTGCCCTCTTTGAAAGTTGGAGAGTCGGCGCGCCAAAAAGTTACTTAACTCGTGAAAAGCGGGACCGCCAAAACGTCACTCAGTAAGTCAGGCAAGGAGAAACAAAAGGCGCGAACTTTTGACCAAGCTGGCTTTTGCCTCCGCCCAAGTTTCCAGCTGCTGGGCAAGGGTTCGGCGCACCGTGTCGGGCGTGTAGGCTTTTTTTCGTCACTTTTTTCAAAAAATCGCGAAAATCTGAAACAGCCCGAAGCCCTGAACTTGCAAAAAGTTTCAAGAAAAAAAGTCGGCGGCTTTCTATTCTTCAGAAAAAAGGCAACACATTAAGCGGGAACGGGTTCGACTTATGCAGGGCAGTGGGCTGCCAGGGGGCTGCCTTCTGGCTCAGAGTCTGGCGACTTTTTTAGGAGAAGCGCAGAGCATCAGGGAGGACGTAGTTGACTTAAGCAGGGCTGAGCGCTGGGCGGCTACGGGGCTGCCCTCTGTTCTAGGCAGGGGCCTGGCCTGGGGGTACGTAAGGGAACGAAGGCGTAGCCTTAGGGAAGGCAAGGGCAAGGCCAAGGTCGGCGCGCTTGGCCTTGTCTCTTATGTTAGTCAAATTAAGCTGGCTGCGCCTAGCCTCCAATAAAGGCAGCCACAAGGTGGGCGGTGGATGTGGCACCGGTCTCATATTGGCCGGCGCCAGTCGCGCGTGCGTCAGGTCGTCTCCTCTCGTATGGTGCTCGGCTCTTCGTCTTCTGGTCTGGTCTCTGTCTCAGTCTCGTCTGTCTCTGTCTCCCTCTCCGTCTCCTCTCGTGAGGTGCGGCCAGTCTCTCTTCTCAGACCCGGCCCAGGCTCGTGGAACGGCATGGGGCCGGATTGCGTGGGGTGGCGTGGGTTGGGATGTTGGTCGCGAGGCCAGGCGGCCGCGAAGTGGCGCGTAGGCTAGAGGTAGAGCAGACGCAGAGGCAGACGCGAGGCTGAGTCCGAGGGCTGACGCCTGGCCTGGCGAGGCGTGGCCTGAGCAGCAGACTCAGAAGAGAACAACAACAGCAACAGCCACAGCAGCAGCGCAGCTAGTGCGAGAGCTAGCCTGAGCGCTAGGCCACAGCAAGGGAAGCGCAAAGGCATGCAGCGCAAGCAAAGCGCAAAGCCAAACCAGAGCCAAGCAAACCAGAGCCAAACAAACCAAAGCCAAACAAACCAAAGCCAAGCAAACCAAAGCCAAGCAAACCAAAGCCAAGCAGGGCCTCGCCCTCAAGTGTCTGCGACGGCGACGACTCAAAGCCTCCTCTTTCGCCGTGATGAAGTTGGAACCAGTATGGCGCTCCAGCGTAGATGCGCCATCAAGAGAAGGCAATGGGCTGCGAGCAAGAGCTAGCGAGGCGCGGAGAACGAACTCGCGCCAGTTGATAGGAAGCAGCGCAGCCTCCTCCTCCTGAGGGTCCTCGAGGTCTTTCCCTTTCATTTTTTGCGTCAACTGTAGGCTAAGTTTCAAGGTGGAAGAGAGTGATACTCAAGGCACACTATGACGTCTATTGCTGTGCTGTCAGCGACGAAGGACCGCGCCAGTCGTGTATTCGAAGAGTACTCAGATCCGAAGAGCCATCCCGCCGATGGGAGGGAGAACAGATCATAACCAATGCGACACACACCATCACTAACATCAAGATCCTTCTCTCGCGACAGAGTCGGAATGGGTCTCATCGTCACAGCGTGCCAAGACGAATACAACGCACGCACTTCAATATCTTACACGGTCACGCTCTCAATTACCCGCATAGTGGAGCCAACACTCAACAAGCGTAAGCGCAGGAACCTACTGACTCGCGGAACCACCTTAAGGAGCTCACATAAAGTAACAAACGCACTTACTTAGTATTAAAAGGTGGCCTAAAACTGCTTAAGACAATAAAACGCATCTCATTGCTCACGAACAAACGGGAAATCCTCCCAAATCTACCATAGACAAAAGTTATAACTTGAGCTCAGCTATTAAGATTGCGGCATAACAACCGCCTTCACTACTTCAGAACCTTTATGCGCGCTACTATTCTGTACATATGTGCAAAAGGAATGACATTAAATTGTAGAACTATGCGAACTATTCAGCCTCTTCATCAGCAGAGTACTCACCGACCTGCAATACTTTCTCAGCGCCACTATCGTCGCCTTCTGACTCAGCGAACAAATCCAAACTATTAGCAACTTTCTTAAGCGCCTCTACTTCGAACCTCTCTTCACAAATGTAACGCCTCCAAGATTCACTATCAGCGGCCCAGCGGCCAGCGGCTAATAATTCACCATGAGAGCCTCCCATAAGGGCTATAGTACTAGCGCCCCCCCGTCTAAACGACTGGGCGCCGAAATCGCCGTCCTCGCCGCAGCGGGCAGCAGCCTCAACAACACCCGTAAGAGCCTCCCGATAAGTAATAAACTTAGAAACGTTCTCGGTCGCCTTCCTTCAACGGTTCGACGAACTTCTTGTAGAATACACAATAGGGACAGCCATCCATTGCCCAAAAGGCATTAGCAGCGTTACTCTTAGGCTTGTCGCGCGAGGAGCAAACTGCTCTACTGGGGCGACCTTGACACGTGCACCCCCTTATTATGCAATCACCTTCAACTTTCTTATTATTCCGTGTCTTAAGCCGGATTGTCACCTCTTTAGTATCGTGATCCGCCCACGCCGCAGAATGCACCTTCAAAGACTTCTTTAAGTCTTTTACACTGCTAGTGGTTCCTTTTAACAAAGGCAAACCCTCGCTCTGGAGCCTTAAAAGAAAAATCCAAGACACCACAAAAAGAAGCCTGGCACCATCCTCGACCGAGGAGTCAGATAGTAATTTATTTAAGAACGCCGGAGAGACTGGGCCCCTTCTACGGCGAGGAAGTTGCTTCGCCCTAATTCCACGCGCTATAGTGAGAATATGAGCAGAGTCGGGCACCTTCATATCGAACATAAGCCCTACCTTCCTGATAACAGCCCTCGCAGTATTAGCCGAAGAGCCGTTCCTATTCAATCCTAAGAGCCCTTCTATCTTGCTCTTGGTATACGGAAGCGGCTTAGTTGACAAGCTATCGCAAAACAGACAGTAGCTAAAAAAGTGCGAAAGATAAGAGTCCCACGTAGAATCGCGGACCGATTCCCCTCTGAGGTTCATCATATTCTTGCTCACCGCCAACCTCGCGGCGTAAGGGCCAGCTTTCTGAAGCTTGGCTATCTTGGTCCTGGCCGAATCTTCAAACACCAGGCCAGGCGCGCTCCTAGCTCTCACCATACTCCGCAAGGCTATCACTATTTGCGAGATGTTCATGTTAGTAGGGTCCGCAGCACTGGCCTCGATGGAGGGGAGACCCTCTTTCTTCGCTTCTTCCTCATCCAGCAGCTTGTTACTCTTCGGTAAAGTCTCCACCTTGATTCTCTTCAATGTTGAAGCTCCACCTTTGTTTCTTATTATCACGGGTCTGAGCTGCCTCTTCAAGAGGCGCGACGCGGATAAGTCCGGGAGTGTTGTGCTAGATGAAGCTGCCGAAGCAGAGGAAGACGATGTAGACGACGTAGCGCCTTTATCTGTCACCTTGTGGGTCGAGAGAACAGCTACTAGTTGATCCATATTTCAGATTTTTACTTATAAGAAAATGTGGGCGATGTGTGTAACATGAAGCCAAAATGGAAACTAAATCTACAAAAATGCTTACTCTAGACGATCCAGCTGGTGTCAAAAAGCTAACGTATGTAAATTCGTTCAAAAATAATGCTTATAAAAGAAATTTTAAAAGTTACTTCTTCCATGGAAACTGTGCTAGTGATGATATTTGTATCGCTCAACAACACACTCATACCCCCTTCTTTGAGAGCATGAGCGAAGATCTCCTACTTTAATGCTTAGAACGGATTTAAGTCACTTGCCAAGTAATACTATCGTAGTCTTGAAGCTAAGTGATTCATCTACACTCCAACTCTCCCAAGCTAGACAATCCACAAGCAAACGAGTGCCAATACGTTCACTATCGATCACCTAGATGCTCGAACTCGAGTCGATTCTCGCCACTTCTACCTAATTCCAGTCTAGTGACGACAAGGGATACGAATCGAAAGTCTTAGCACTACCTCTCTACTGACTCCAAAAGCAAAGCTTTTTCATCACGATAGTCTAGCTTTCACCAAAAGCAAGCTCCTCGCTACTCAACACTTCGACATTCGTACTTTACTCACGAATATTATGCCGAACTTCATGCCCCTTACTCTTGATAAGTGTCGACTTACAACATTATCACTCGACAACTCCTCTCCTCTAAGCGTTCTCAGAAACGACGCTACTACTCGTAGCTGTACTCGATGGAGCAGCCGCAGCCACGCCAGCTCCTACTGCTGGCGTGACACTCGTGCTCGCCTGGCCCGCACCATAGTCGCGGTCTAGATTCCACGTCGTCAAAGCTCGAGCCGCAAAGGCTTTGAGCTGTTCTGCCTCCGTACGTGTCGTAGGTAGTGCGTGCACGAAAGGGCGCCCGACCTTTCCACAGGTCTCCCCACGCTCAGACGCGTTCAGCCACGGAAAGCGCCAGCGCTTACCAGGAACCTGGCTACCTTTCCCGCCTCCTTGGTTACCACCATACGGAGACGGCTTGTTGATGAATTTGTTAGGCGAGACGTACTTGATCGGGGTGTTGAAACGCATCCCGTTCCTAAGCTTCTCAACCTCCGCCTTACTTGCCTTCAATTCTGCTCGATCGCTAGCAGTTTTCACGCTGTAATTTTGTTTAATAAGAAAACTCGACTAAGAACTAGCACGACAGCCAGTTCTTTTTTTCCTAACTTTTTAAGAGAGGAGCTCCTTAATATCGTCAAACACACACATACACTTAAAGTTTGAAAATCTAAACTTTCTAAATCGAAAAAGATGCAAGCTTACTTCTTTAAAGCTTACGAGTCCGACTGTGTTTCCAGGGCGTCCCCAAGCGTCATCGATCTGATAAAACGCATGAGTCCGCTCGTAATAATTGCGACCGGCGATCGGCATAACCCCTGCTACTCTAGACATCTTGCCCTTGTACACCTGTCCAGCCGCAGTCTTCACCATCTGCGGGGTGGCTTCGCGGACGAATTCCGGCTTCCCGAAAACCTAAAATGTAGTATATGATTTTGCAACATGCACACTAAGTCTGCTTCTCACTTATCAATCCTACACTTCTTAAAAAGAGAGCTTTCCCTTATGCACAAATTTGAAGCACGACCAATCAATGCTAAGTACCCACGTCAAATCATCTCGGTCATCAAGCAACTTTTAAAAAGCACCTGCAACAAGTCAGAACTTAAGCGATTTGCTTCTTGAACTCCTTCAGCGTCGATTACTGCGGGCTGAGCAGCCACCAACACGCTACCTTCCTCGTCACGCTGCTCAATAGCCGGCGGAATGTACGCGCCCAACAAGCGCACGATCACTGCGCCACGAAGTGCCATAGTTGTGATATTTTCAGCGGATCCGGAGAAAAAGCGCTCGCGCAAGCACCTTTATTTTTGCGCATAAATTACGTAACTATACCAAAACCCTCAAAGCTACTACTGAGCTGCTACAGCTTTAGTTTCGTCGTCTTTGATCTAAGTCCTAACAGCCCGAAAGTGAAGAGACAGGGATACATGGATGGAACAGAGAAGCGAGATTTTATAATTTTTAAGAAAATAAGAAAAACGACGAAGGGGCCCGCTCATACGCGCCTTCTCCACAGCTTTAGTCTCTGCCTCCGAAGTTGCCGCAATGGCAACACCAAAAGCAGTCTGGCAAGACTGCTTCACCAAGTTCGCTTTGCGCTGATCTGGTCGATCAGCATTGCTAGCCGCCCGCGACCATCGTCGCAAAGGCTGCTTCTAAATCGTGGCCCGCCATCTTATGCACTCAAGCGCCAACGGTGGCGACAAACTACTCAAGGCATCCTTCCCAACAAACTCTCTCTCAGTCTCACTACCACTCGACTAATCTTGCATCTATTTTCTCACTCTTATTCCTTTTCTAGTGATGCAATTGACTCACTTACAGCAACTCACTATCGCGACATTCGCGATTTTAACAATCCACTACTCCTTTTCCTGCAGGGAACCACTCACTTGCAATCCTGAGAAAGCTCTCCACGAATGCTTCTTCGCTAGCAAAATCATGAAGATGGTCATCAAAAAAAGCCATACCATGAAGGCCCAAAACTCAAAGGTTACACTCACTATTCCAAATGCTCGCGTCGTTCAAAAGCTACGCACTACTAAGGGGATCAAACTACTACACGCGACTCACTCGCCATTTTCTTTCAATTTGCAATCGCTATCATCCATGAAAACATCACTCCACTGCGCCACAAGCTTAAGCACCTTACTAACCTTATCTAGTAGCTCCCCTGTATTTTTAACCTCTTCTGTGCAAAAAAAATGTACAAAAAAATCGAAAAGGTGGTCCTTAGTTGGTAGATCACTGATATTCTCCTCCGACGGAACTCCGTCAAGAAGTGGACTAATGTTATGTAGTGAACAAAAGCGCCAAAATTCAAAAGCCATAGTACTCATATGCATTTTCCCACTGTTCATCCTCACTAAACAACCCTTTGCACTATTGTTATCAGTCAAAACTTCTACCCTTGCGTTCTTGAATAAATCACACCAAACAAACATAGAAATAAGCGGGGCAACAGCCTCAAGAACGTTAATCGGAAAACGACAAAACGAGCTATGCAATTGTTCTTTACAAACTTTCAGTCTCCAAAACTTTAAAACGCCCAGTCCTTTAGGATCTTGGTGGTTGGTGACGTTAAAAAGGTCCACCAACACACCCGCAAGATGCCCCGCCCTACCCCGCTGCCACGAGGCATCTGTATACACTAGAAGTCTGAACTTAGAAGCAAACAACGACCGAGGCGGCACGCGCGGGAGAATTTCATAACAAATCCTAAGGCACTCGGCCAGTGACTTCGTCATCTCGCTATTCCCATGGAAGTCGTACATACGCCCGACTAACGGACGAAGCAACGGATGGAGTCTACGGTCGCACAACCAACGCGCAGAACGCAAAACTAAGCTTACCGTAAATCTCGGCGGCTTGATTTTGGGACAAGGTCCCATCATCAAGCCGCTTCCTGATTAAGCTTCTATAGGCATCCGCTCGCTCGGGGGCGATGCTGACCGATGGCTTCGCTTCCAAGTTGAAAAGCAAGCCTAAGAGTAGAATCTGCACCCCTGAGCACTCCAATTTTTCTAACTTAAAGCCCCAACCTAAAACAGTCAACAGTTTACAAATGCAAGGCAAAACTCTCTCGCCAAGCCCCGACTTGGCAAAAGAATGGAAACCATCAATAAGCACGCTCATAGGCACCCTAAAGAGCCGAATCATGATGAATTTAAGCAGGAGCGCCACCCTGACCCAACACACAACGCTGCGGGTACTCCCGAATAAGAGACTATTAGCCCGCGCCGCAACAAACCGCTCACAACTAGGAGACCAAATAGCCACATAATTCTGATCCTGATGGCCATCGGCTATGCCGATTGTCTTGTATGCACCCTCTATATCCACAGCTATCCCGTCGACCAGGCTAGCTGTGTCCTTAACCATCTCGATCCCTAAGTCTGGACCTGCATAACGTTCAAACACTGCCGCACTAAAAGAGTCCGTAAGTGTCAACGGCTTACTAAAAGAATAGGCGCTCTTGCGCTTTCTGGGATTAGAAACAAAATTGGAAATACTTGATGCCGACAATGAGGGGTCGGCTGAAATTCTGGCTACCGCCGTGGCGGTCGCCAGTGCCTCAAGGGGGGAAGGTAGTGGCGTCTTTTTTGTTAGTTAAAGAAGCTGAGAAATTAAAAGTCCTCGCGTCAACATCGATCATGCGGCATTTGGTCTTCTGGAAAATTGCGAGTCTAGGTATGAGAAAACGCACGGCACTAGGAACGTCCTTAATTTCGATAAAAGGCTCCAGCAACCCTCTTTCTACATCCTTCTGGGCAACGTCCCAAATTAGCGGCCATGCTTCCTCCTCCACTTTCGGCTTCTTTGCCTTCAGAAAAGAACTAACTTTGCGCCTTTTTTCAATTTTGTCCCGGTGATCATCGTCACACTTGTAGCTTCTATTTTCCCAACCTGGAGGGCACCTTATAGGCCCATGAGTGGCACCCCCAAACAAAACTATTTCCCACGCACACTCGTCTTCAGTGTAGAACCTTCTACTTAGTTCCCGCAGTAACGATATATAATCTTCAAGCCCACTACTTTTGTTCCTGTCCGCGGGAAGAAAGCGGAGTCGCCCTCGTTCCTAGCCGGTACGAATGACCACGGTGCCAGCTCATCTAAGAGCTTCTCGCCATCCGTTAAGGAAGACTCCGTCGGATACCCTGACGCGATGAGGTCGAGGCTTATATCCTCAGCGACCTGATGCGACTCTCTCATTGCTCCACTTTGAAGGTCTTCCGCAATGCGGCCTAAGTAACCTACTGCGTCAGCCGCAGTTGATCTTATGAGCTTCTTAGAGTATCTTTCTGCCATCTTCTCCGGTCAACAACCTTCCTAATGCCGCCTGTAAGTCCTATACTCATCAGAGTCTTCACACCACTTTACATGGCTATCCTTCGACAACAATAAACGACTTGTCTCATTCAATTTTCCGCATTTTTGTAATAACACAACCCAGCTTTTAGCTATCCAAGATTTTTCGGGGTATGGGGCTCCCAAAGATGCACTTCGCAATTTTACCGAAATGCTACGCGATCAGTAATACACAACAGGTCCTCCACTGGGCGGTAGCGTAGAAGTAGCCGCTCGCACTGCGCTCACTAGAAAACCGAGCTTGCACTCGCACAACAGGAACTGCGCGACTCTCTCTTAAAAAAAAAAACGTCTCGCATGACTTGGATGCATTTGCCACGCTTAAATTTGCTCCGAAGAACACGAAAGAAAAGAAAAGTAAACACTTCACTTTTCTGCGCAGTAAGAGACTACTCCTACACTCCTGCCGACCAATGGAGGGCGATCTTGGCCGTAGTCTCGACCAAAGAGCCTCGCTATGATCTGGCGGTGCGTAGGGGATGGATGGTCGGTTTTTAATGAAAGTCCCAAAATCTTTTGAAGTCCTTATCCCGCACTGTGTTCTTTCACATGCACTAATAATGAATACTATTAAAGCACAAAGTGTTGGTCAAGGTCACAGTCATGAAATGTCACAAACATCAGACGCATGAAGATCACCAAAATGACCAAGATCACCAGGCGAACAAGGTACCCACCGGCACCACTTTCAACGCGTTGGCCTTAGTTGGCGCGGGTGTCGGCGGTTTCTCCTCTCTCTCTCGTTTGTGGCTCAAGCCTCCCAATACAGTCAAGGACAAAACAACACCGGAATGATCTCAAAGATAACCTACAGACCTAAATGCATATAGTTCCAAAATCAATGATCAACAGGCAAAGGACCCTCAACGTATTCAGATAGAAGAAATGATGAATGTTTCATAGCTGTAATCAGGTCCATAACGTCTTGTCAAGTTCTGATCAATGATGAGAATCAAAGTAGGATGATCGTATGAATCAATGATGATAGCATAAGCGTTTCCGTATGAAGCATATGAAAGCTTCCCCATGCAACATGGTATCCCAATGATGAAGCTGAGACTTCCTCCTTGCAACCCCAATGAATATCCACAGGGATCAAAGCAGCCAGAGATCATTAGTCTCAGGCTGTGAGTGCAAATTGTGCAAACAGTATCACTCTCAAGCGTTTCTCACCGAGAAACTAGACGCGACTTAACAGTCTGTGTTCGAATGGTCCAACACAAAGGCTTATAACCAAATAATTTATGGAGCTTTATGGGTCTTCTCACTCCGGGCCCATGACTACTTACTCAAGATGATGCACTTCAATAAGTCGCTAAGATGATGCGGGGGCCTTTCTTGTCTCCAAAAATGAACACCGTCTAAACGAGTTTAGACGCATATTCATTTTTTGCGCCAAGTGTAGGCTAAGTTTCAAGGTGGAAGAGAGTGACACTCAAGGCGCACTATGATGTCTATTGCTGTGTTGTCAGCGACGAAGGACCACGCCAGTCGTGTACTCGAAGAGTACTCAGATCCGAAGAGCCATCCCGCCGATGGGAGGGAGAACAGATCATAATCAATGCGGCATAAATATGGGCACGGCCACGCTGGCACAGCCCGACGCGACACCACCCAGAACGAGGAGACCCTATGCCATGCTGCTGACAACGTCTAGAGAAAGAACAGTGTCACCGTGGCTTAGCTCGCCAACGCGCTAAGCCTAAGGAGACCTCACAGTACGAACGAAAAAAGGGCCATCCCTTGCTGGCACTCGGAGTGTGGCTGGAAGGGAATGCCTAAAGACAAAACAACAAAACCGCCACCCTCACAAAGGTGATGGCCCGTCAAAGAATGCATCGAGACAATTCCAGACAAGGAATGAAAAGAGACGATGGTCGCAAGACCACTCTCGCGAAACGAGAAATGCGCTCTTAAGACGCGAAAAGGAAACCGACCAGCCAGCTTTCAATAAATGTGCTCTCACATGCACTAATAACGAATACTATCAAAGCGCGAAGCCTTATAACCAAATAATTTATGGAGCTTTATGGGTCTTCTCACTCCGGGCCCATAACTACTTACTCAAGATGATGCACTTCAATAAGTCGCTAAGATGGTGTGGAGGTCTTTCTTGTCTCCAAAAATGAACACCGTCTAAACGAGTTTAGACGCATACTCTTCTTCAGACGTGCGGTGAGCGCAAAGTCTGCAAACAAATCGTCCTCGACATCCCCTGCAAATGCCTCATCCTGGTCTCCGAAAACTCCATCAGCTTCGGATCCATGTGGAGAAGTATCACCTTGCTGCACCTCTTCCGGGCTGGCAGCCGCATCATCCGGAAGCAGCACTTCGTCCTCTGGAAGAGAGTCGGGCCCAACTCGATACGTGCCGATAAGCGTTTTAAATCCCTTAGGCAGCCTCTTAGTCTGCAGATGCCCCGAGTCGGGGTCCCGTTTAAGGTGCGCCCTGAATGTCGACTGGAGATGGAGAATCCGGATCAGGAAGTTCAAGAGGGAGCGCGGGCGCTCGACCATCCAACTCCCAGACGCGAGGCAATGTGGCGAATTGCCATAATTCTAACTATCAAAAGATGTGGAAGATACTAGGCTCGCGCTTGTGTCCTCGGTAATCTAGATCGATCAGAAGAGCCAAACACCTTTGCTCCCGTAGTTTCCCACGCCGCTAATAGGTTGCCCCTGACTTCTGCTGCGTCAGAGCAGGACTATGCGATCCCGTTCGATTTAGATTCTGCGTTCCTCAGTGCTGAACTCGATCGCGATGTCTTCTGTCGTCTCCCACCCATCTGGGCAGAGAAGCATGGACGCGAGACCGTGAAGCCCAAGGAGGCCCTATACGGCCTGAAAGACGCGCCACGAGCATGGTTCAAGAAATATCACGACATGCTAGCCAATATTGGCTGGGAGCCGTGTGATTCTGCTCCAGGCTTATGGAGAAAGCCGAGCGCGAAAGTACCTGGGAAGTTCCTCAAGGTGTCAGTCTATGCCGATGACAATCTTGCAACGGGTCCTGATCTCGATGGGCTCAAGACTGAACTAAGACCCATCTTTTCGCGTGCCCCTGGCCGTGCGATTGATGTGGAGTCCGTTCCAACCCCTTGGGGTCAAGCGTGGCTAAGGTTCGACTTCTTATGTGCCATCGTGTACTACTGCCGTGAAGCTCGAACGTTTCGACTCAACGTGGAAGAGTACACTGATAAAATTGCAAAGAAATACGAAACCCAAGTCGGGAGCCCGGTTTACTCGCCCAATTTTGACGAGTCGGCTTTTCTTGAGGAGGGGATCAAGATAGTCGACGGGTATCCCTTTCGTGGGGTAGTTGGTGCCTTGCTATGGGTAGCTGTGACCGCGCGCCCGGACATCTCTGTACCGGTGGCGGCGTTGGCTAGACATGTCAGCCAACCCACGTCAACAAGAATGGTTAAAGCAGCCAGAAAAGTGCTGAAGTATCTGGTGACAACGAGAGAACAAGGACTGGAATACTCACCAGAACAAGAAGAAGAACTCAACAAGATGAGATCTATTCAAAGTTAGCACCTGAAGGCAGAGATAGGCCAGAGGTGCATATCTTTAGTGATGCAGGCTTCGCCACCTGCGTAAAGAATATGAGAAGCACAAGTGGATCGATCATGTATTTCAGAGGCGTTTCAATCGCTTGGAGAAGTAATCGGCAAGCTGTCCGTGCCTATTCTACGGCTGAAAGTGAATATATTGCAGCTTCTGAGACGCTTGCGCTTAGCCTTAGTGGACTGCATGACTTTACAGACTTCTCTAAGCCTCTACCAACTCAGTTGGTGCACACACAGAACGGCCTGTCTCCCTCTTTAGACAATGCTGTGCTCTGGATCGACAACCAATCCGAGATCGCAACAGCTAAAGCAATTGACACACGCCCGAAGAGTCGCCATCATACACTTCACTACTTGCGAGTGCGTGACGCGGCGAGTGAGATAGTTTCCCGCCCAACTTGATGGCTTAACTAAGCTAGAACGTAGCTCGTCTCAACGTAGACTACTACTTCTCCATATAGATAACCCGATAAACGAAGTCAACTATAATGATTTAACTTACAAAAAGCGTAGCCATTTCACCTAGTGGCTAAGTGTCTCGGTTCAGTTTCTCCGGATCTGAATGACGCAGGGTTCGAATCCGACTGATGTCAGAATTCGACACGCCCGCCACTGGGAGAGCCGAGGAACGGCATCCATGCTGTGAAGCCGCCGGGCAAGGCCTGGATACGAGGTAAGACACGGCGACCCAGAGGAAGGGCCCGGCCCGTCCTGTGCTCGCCCCGGAGAAGTGGCCAGCTAGTTCAATACTGGTTTACTTTGGTTTCTAGACAAGTACACCGTAGCCATAGACGAACAGTTAGGGGATATGACTTCCGTGGTAGTCCAGAGACTAGGGATAAAGTCCACCACTGCAGTCAAGAGGTCATACTATAGGGCACTACCGAAGCTGTGCGACCAAAGCGAAACCTACGAGACCAAATGTCGCATCCCGTCCACCCGTAGGGAGTCAGGTGCTTACTATGACATAGGGCTTCAGGGGAGCTGCCTGATACTCAGCAGTAGTGCCAAACCTTTTTCGCCAACAGCCAAGGCCCGAAGATCAAGGCACTGCCTGTTACTCAGCAGTAGTGAGGCCAGAACTTTCGCTATAAGAGAAGAGAAACCACGACCAGAGGGTCGTGGCACTGCCTGATATTCAGCAGTAGTGCCATTTACCCAAGAGCCGAAAAGCAGCAGCTCAGACCGCGCTAGACGCCTTCCACCAACACAAAAACTTCCCACCGAAAGCAGCAACCATGCCAGAAGGCACCATCGCGCTATCGGTAGTTCGTCGCCAGGCTTAACTAACTTTTTCACCTTAAAGACCCAGGCTGCCACCGCCTGCTTTCTTTCTACCCTTTACTTTAAAACACTTCCCACCAGAAAGGGACAGTCTGAGTGCACACCCTTCAGAAAAGTACACACGCACTTTCCTGTTCACTTAACATTGACTACTAGCCCCAGAACCAAGCAGAAAGAACTGCCTGAAGCTCAGGAATAGCAAGCCCTTTCCCACAAGAGTAGCGACAGGAACTAGAGGCCACCACAGCCACCAAGTAGCACACCAGGTTAAAAGCCTTAACCACCATGGAGCACACGCGACGACTTAGCTTCTCACTTACCCCCTTACTCGCACCCCACTAAGTAGTCCAGACCGCCTCCACTGCCACCAGAAAAGCATCCAGCGCGACACCTACAGCGTGAGTACTTCCAGCCCGTTTTCTAGTGCTCCCAGCTCGTTTTCTACAGGGGTTCTTCTTCACTAGTAGCAGACACAGAGACCGTTTTCCAGGGAGAGCCACTTTTTAAGGGAAGGGGCACTACTCACACACCTCTTCAGAGGCTCACACCAGGCACTAACATGCAACCATAGTAACCAGAGAGCAACTACCGAAAGAAGAAGAGTCCGACGACTAGCAACTAGCTTGACACGCCACCGAGCACCCAGGAAAACCTACAAGCCAGAACAGAAAAGACTCACCTGCAGCACTTGTCTACTCTCTTTAAGTCGTTAGCACACCTGCAAGAACACGGCAGAACTCTAGTGGAGGAGACTTGGCTCTACACTCCCTTTGAGTCCAGAGACTAGGGACTTCGACACGCAGCGATGGTTTTGGTCATGGTCGTAAATCCTTGAAATATCACAAAGATCCACCAAGATCAGAAGGATGAAGATCAACGAAATGACCAAGATCGCCAGGCGAACAAGGTACCCACCGGCACCACTCTCAACGCGTTGGCCTTAGTTGGCGCGGGTGTCGGCGGTTTCTCCTCTCTCTCTCGTTTGTCGTTTCAAGTCTCTCAACACAGTCAAGGACAAAGCAACACCGGAAAGGCCTCCAAGATAACCTACAGACCTAAACGCATATGGTTCCAAAATCAACGATCAACAGTCAAAGGACCACCAACGTACTCAGATAGCAGAGAAAACGAATGCTCATAGCTGTAATCAGGTTCATAACGTTTTGTCAGTTCTGGTCAATGATGGGAATCGATGTAGGATAATCGTATGAGTCAATGATGATAGCATAGGCGCTCCCATATGAAGCATATGAGAGCTTCCCCATCATGGTATCCCAACGAAGAAGCTGAGACTTCCTCCCCTTGCAACCCCAACGAACATCCACAGGGATCAAAGCAGCCAGAGATCATTAGTCTCTGTCTCAGGCTGTAAGTGCAATCTGTATCGAGCTCAAGCGTTTCTCAGTGAGAAACTACGCGCGGCTTTACAGTCTGTGTTCGAATGGTCCAACACCAACGCGAACGCAATTGCTAATACTATAAATAGTAATATCCAGCTGCGATAACGTCCCCACTGATGAGTAACCAATTGTAAGAACGTCCTAACCGATGAATAACCGACTACAACAAAAAACCGAGAATTTTCATGAAAATACTGCTTGCCCACTAATCACCTACCAATGAGCCACGATTCGCCTACTAACTAACTTACTACTTACCTAGCAGTCGCCTAGTAGTCACCTAGTAGTCGCCTACTAGTCACCTGGTAATAGACTACTAAAAATCAGCAGGCTCCTAAATTAAAAAGAGAAAAAAAAGCCTATAGGTGTAGTTGGTCGGAGAGTGTGCGCGCGGTCGTCTTTAGTCCTAGCCTGGCTTCTCGCCTTCCCTTCTCGACATCTAGCGAGGTCGACGCTATTCATTTGGTGGCCAACTGCTAGCGCTACCGCTACAGGTACAGCCCCAGCTACTCTTACACGATTACCGCCCCAGCTCTCCCTTAGGTCTTTCGCGTTCTTCGTCTCAATCTCTTTGGTTTACATGCACCGCGCAAGAACGCGAGGGCCCCAGACCTACGACTACGAGAGTCCCCCTCTGTGTTCTTCGTGCACGGCTGAGCTTGCTCCAAGAGAAGCGAGTACCCCCGCAAGGTGTCTGGCCTGACGCTTTTCGAGGACAGTTGCGGCCTGGGTTCATTTCTGACGCATTGAAGTAACCGCCAGAAATATACCAAAACCAAACCAGTCCCAGACGCCGCACGCTGGAAGACTTTCAGACGCCGGCGCCTCGATCTGAGCGGCACAACTTCGCCCCCCTCTGAACGCGTCAGGCCATGGCGCCAAGAACTGTCGCCCAAAGTCGGAAACTCTTGGCCTATGGCATTTGCGGAGCCTAGTCCGTTTGGTCTAGAACGGGGAAGCCCCTTGCATTCGTTTCCTTGCTCCTGTGATGGTGACACCCGCAACCTGTACCAAACTAGACTCATGGATAGGGTTACCCTTATCGAATTGCACCAGAATTGGCTCGAAGGTGGAAGCGCATCAAAATACTGGGAACAAAAGGCACTGATAGTAATACCTCAAGGAGTCGCATTGAGCGCGGAGCGATGCTTCCGCCTCCTCAGCTGCACCCATTTGCAGAAGCTGCCGAAAGTAGGAGAATGCCCATCAAGTCCCAAGTCCCGGCTATGCAAAGTCCGAAAGTTTACGCCAAAAGCCGAGAATCCCAGGTGTGCAAAAACCGGCGGCCGAGTCTAGCTCCTAAAGATTCTCAGTCTGGGAATGGCTCGGTAGACATAATTCTTCCAATCATACTCCTATAGCTTCGAGTGCCGCTGCCGCGCGAGACATTCCTCCAAAATTAGATAAGCCCTGAGGCCGCTCAATGGCTACGATTGTGATGACACACGTCGCCATCTCCAGCGATGTTGCTCCTGTCCTGCACCTAGTACTACGCATCATTATCGTAGACAAAAAAACTGAGAAGACAAAGTAACTGGCTCCAGATGTTCGTGGTTTCTTGTAGATCCCTCACGCTTAGCTGGTAAAGCTTGCTAGATCGCGGCCTTCATCGTCTAGCATATTCAAGTCATAATTTACAAGCCTTAGGGCTTTGATCGTGATGAGCTTGATGCTGTAGCTATTAATGACGATGTAGATGGTCTTAGTGCTGCTGTCATTGTCATGATCTTGGTCTCCCTTTTGTGTCCTTGATCGGGATCTGATGCTTGTGGGTCTTTCCGTTGTTGATATTCGTGGGAAGTTGCTCTAAATGTAGATATATAACGTGACCCATAACTCGCGGCTTTTTCGAAAACTCGACACTTTCGTGAGTCTCAGCCACGTACAATCTTAAGCTTTCAACCGAGGAAGCATACAAAGCATAGCATGACTCTTTCATGGCATCAGAGCCCTTCGAAAAGCGCACGTGCTTTACGGCAACCTCCTCGCACTGCGGCTTCGGCCCCGCGCGCCCGCCAGCCCTCGGTGTCCATACATCGCCGCCGCCACCGATACCTAATAGACAAACGCTGGATGCAGAAAGAAAGCATTGTGATAGATCTGGCGATTGTGCTGAATCATCAGACGCTGCAGAAGCAAATTCTCTGGGGTTCCCTACGCACGTCACTAGAGCCTCATGGTCTTTGCCTTGGAAGTGCGCTCTTGTCAACTTGTGTGTTACATCTTCTATGTTGAAACTCTTCCTGGTCGACATTCTCTTGTAATTCTGAAAAAACTCGGTAAGCTGTTTTCGTGCTCGCAAGTTCTCTGGCGGTACTTCTTCTCCTCTGCAAGAGGATAAGACGTCCGGAACTGTAGAAGACCCTCCTTCGCCAGTGAAACTCGAGCCCGCTGCGTCGCTGTCTACTACTAAGTGCTCTGCCGCCGAGCTACTCCCTCCGACTGTAGCCTTATGCTGAGAAGACGAATACTCCGAGTCTTCGGCTGCATTATTGCTAGAAGGCGAAGAGAGTTTCTTCTCGCCCATCACTCCATGACCATCTGCAGCCTGACCCCCCCCTTCGTCTACCTCCGCGATCTCTGAAGTAGAAGAAGCACTATTTTGTTCGATTTGATGTCCACTGTCTGAAGTTGCAGCTGCCGCGGGCTGCTTGTGATGCATAGAAGCTGTGACAGAAGACGTACTACTTGCGGAACCCCCCCCCGAGATAGCCTTGACATGAGTAGTCGCGTCTCCTTTTTCTTCGATGGCCTGATGGCTGTTACTGCTGTCCCCTTTTGCTTCTAGGAGCTGAGACTGAGTGCCACCCATATCACTCTTGACCTCAAGCCCTTCATCTCTACCACCGGTCTCTGACTTGGCCTTCCTAATATCTTGCGAAGAAGATGTGGAACTTTTTGCGGTTTCTATAGCGGTGCGAGTGCTCGCCTCGGTCTCTATTCCACCTCCTGTTGCAACTACATGAGTGCCACCTTCTGCCAGCTTGGTCTCTCCTTCACCTCCTGTGGGAACTACAGGCTTAGTGCCCTCTTCTACTCCACCTCCTGTTGCAACTACATGGGTGCTATCTACTCTCAGTGTGCTTGCTGCCGCCATTTTCATGTCTCCCACGACCGCCTTGTCTTCTCTAATGGGCACCAGGTTACTTCCTTCGCTGTCCTCCACAATGTCTTTCCTAGAACCACTACCCACTAGTGGAGCATCGATCCGCTTGCCACTTGCTTCCTCGTGAGCGTTTTGGTGTTCTTAGAGAGGACACTAATCTACTAGTTATCAGAAGGTAAAGAAAAAGGCCCGCTTTGTCATATGTCCTTCCCTTCTATTGTAGAAGCCTACTTCTGTTCGTGGTGGAACAAGAAAAGTCGGGACGCCCTTGACAGCTACAGCCTAGTCTAGTGCAAGAAAAAGGGCTTTACTCATTAACTAAATACCTAGGAGCTGTCTCTAGTTTTCACTGAAAGCGGTATGACAAACAAATTTGGAAGCAGCAACGTTGACTAGACTGAACTTATTCAGGCAGCATGTTGACCCCCGCACTTGCGACCCTGGGATAAAAAGATACGAGTAGGACTGACTCAAAGAAGACGAAATGAAGACCACCACTAACAAACTAAGTTTTACGCAAGAACGTTCAAAGTATTTTCGACTCCATAATCATCCTTCTGCTGCTGATGAATCCCACCGGCAATCTGCACACACGCAGCCGCAGCGACGAAGCGCGCAGGGCGCGAAAGGCTCCTCGCAAGCCGACAATGGCGGTGAGGCTTCGTCGAATTCACCACAGGCTGCGTTCGTTAGATGTGATGTAAGAGCTAAATGATTTCGTCTAGTACCCTTTCGCGTAGACAATGAGTCTGGAGATGAGTTGTTCTCATTCATGAACCAATCTACATAGCTAAATGCTACCTCTATCCTCAACCCTCACAGCACTAAAAAGTATCTGAAAGTCTGAGGAGATATCGGATTTCCTCTTACTGAATCTGAAGAATAGACGAGTCATAATTTTTTGAGCCAGCAGGCGTTTGGCTCTTCCACCTGCCTGTTTCCCGCAACAATACAGAGGAAGCTAGCGAGGATGCAGCCGCAACAGCCGGCTGCGAAAGGGACAAGGGTATGGCAGCCTGGCGTGATTCCATCTCCTCCCTGTCCTTCTGTCCCGCATCAGTCGACACTATTGACTTTACTTTCGCTTCTGCCTTCTTGTGCTCGAAAGCGCGACCTTGAAGGTCGTCCCTTGGCGTCCGCGATCGCGGAGGGGAAATAACAGGACTACGCCGCTCCATAGTGTTGAGCCTGTCACTCGCTACCACGACAGACGTCGATGTAGGACTATTCGACAGCGACAGTGGTAGCTGTAACTGCATTACTTGCATCCTGATATCACTATCACTCCGGCTCATCATCCTCAGAGGGATCCCAGTAGAACCAGTGACGTTGATGTTCTGTTCTTCATTCTGCCGCTCACGAGTCATAAGCAGCTCTTTGCTCTGTCCACCCTTGCCTTCCAAAACCAAAAGCTGTAACATAGGAGAAGTAAGAAGATTCTTGGAGGAATCGAAGACCCTACTACAAGAAGGACTATTTTTCCCTTCTCCAGCATGATCAGGTGTAGCGATGGCGTCGATGTTGCGAGATTCGCGCAAATCCATCAGCGGACTGCTCTCCATCATGTTGCTGTCGCTGTTTTTCGTCTCGTTTGTGTTCTCGTAACTAGAAGCGCTTGTGGTCTTCCGAAACCTAGAATGCTCCTCCTTCATCATCGTCGCGTCCTGGTAGTGGTAAGCCAAATCACTTTGCCTCTTGATGATGCTGTCTTGGTCACTGGTACAATCATTTTGCATCTTCATGATGGTGCCCCAGTAAGAAGTTGAATCATTCATCTGGCTGCTCGTGGCGTCCTGGTAACTACAATCATGCGTCGTCTTCATGTTCATGATTCTGCCGCTGTCCAGGCAACTAGAATGATTATGATTCTGCCCCTTCATGATGTTGCCCTGGTAACTAGAATCATTCTCCATCGCCGCGTCCTGGTAGTGGTAAGCAAAACCACTCTGCCTCTTGATGATGCTGTCTTGGTCACTAGTAGAGCCTTTCTTTGGTTTCCTAGTGCTGTCCTGGTAACTAGAATCATCCTTCGTCTTCATGATGGTGTCCTCGCGCCTAGAATCATCCGCCTGCTTCATGATGTTGTGCTGGTAAATCGAGTGGCTCGCTGACATTAAGGACGAGGACGGCAAGGATGGCGCCACTTTCGTGAGCGGGAATAGTGTCGCTGATGGTGTGATCTTCGGCACGTGCGTCATGTGATTCGTGTTAGCAGCGCGAGCCGTGTTCTGTACATGAGTATTGAGACTGCTCGTCGAAGTCGTTAAATTTTCGCTACTGCAGTAAAACTGTTGTCTTGATGAAGCATTTGCATTTTGTTGAAAAAAAGGCGAGTCGTCGTCCTGTTGACGGTGATTATCCTTACGCAGACGCTCTTGAAGCGCCGACGCAGAACGCCGTCTCTGCTCGCCCATTGTCTTATGATTAATCATGAGAAAACATATCAATATCTGTTATACTGTGATTTGTTGTAAGTAGTTGCAAAAGGAAAAGTGAAGAAAGTTATACTCGTCTTTACTGAAACATCTTGAAAATAGTCTAAACCTGCAGTTTGAATCAGAATTGATGGATTGGCTGAGAGAATACTAGCTGGCTGGTTCGTTGAGCGAATAGTCGGTCTGTTCGTTGGTTGGTTAGTTGGACGAGAGAATAGTTGGCTCGCTGACTCATCGGCGTATCTCCTGACGCGGTAGACTGATAAAGAACGCACTCGCATCGACATGAAAACTGTACATGGCAGATAGAAAAAATGCGCTGCATGGTCATGGACGCGAGAAAAAACTTCATCAACTGTGCTCCAAGATGAACCCTCAATAGTTTATCCTCAGAACTTTCCACCCATCTTTCTCGGACGGTGGTCACTGGGGTACAACTAACAGAGTTCGTTACTTCCAGAAAAAAAAGGAACTCAGGGTCAGGCAGCTGCATTCAGATAGAAGGACGGTGGCCATTTGATGCATACAATGGACTTCCACAATTTGATGCGTTTTTCCTCTCTTCCCCACGAGCCGCTCACCCTCTCATCGCCAGTCCTTTTATTTTCCACTCACAGAGACAGTTTGCTACTACTAACAAGAATAGAAAGAACAAGAACACCAAGTGTGACAAGATACCACGTCGATCAGTGCAGTTTTATAACTATTACTATTGTTCATCACTCCACGCGCAAGCGTTCTGCGTTCATTCTGCTGCTCTTCAAGCGGCATTGATATCCGTTTTGGAATGTCTGAGTTTGAGCTTCTAATTGTAATTCAAGAGTAAGTCCTCGTCTTCCAAGATCTTTGACTCGCGTGTTGTGTCCTGGTGAATTATTAAAGCAAGTGAGCACGTGGAATAGTCTCTACTAGAGGTGAATGCGCATCATGCCTTTGCAATGAAAATGAGTGTGCGCATCGCTCTCCAACGCAATTGCTGATAAGATGAGTGAGTAGTTTGAAGTGCTGCGACAAGGACGGCTATTGTTGTGAATCTAGAATAATGAGATGATCGATGTTGTGGATCTAAAATGAATGCAAAACCTCGACGTCTACTTGTTCTCCCTTTAACCTTATGAACGTCCTCAGTTGTCCTATCGCCTTCCACTACGTCTAGGAAAAGCAGCGACCTATGCATCCCACAACAACGTCTGCTATCTTCCTCGACAATGTACAATTCCCTACGTTGGTTATCCTCTGCAACGCACATCCATCCTCAGCGTTTGTTATCCTCTGCAACGCACTACCTCCATCAAGTCAAAATTTGGAACCTTATTCCTCAACTCGTCCATCCTCATGCTTGACATCGCAAAATTCTGCGAGTCGTAAGCCAAGGTGAGGATTACCTGAAGGGAAAAAAAATCATATCATGAAGGCTAAAAGGAAGGATGACTTGAGGAATGAGATTGAAATTGAGTTTGAGAAAAAAATAGATCTGAGTTTTATGATCGAGCAATAGACCTGCAAAAGCGCTGTCATCCAGCAGGAGGTGGTAGAAGGTGGATGTCGTGAATACAATAGCGACGATACCTGGAACCCTTTCCTCACTACGCACTGGTTCGCCTCGATGTCGTCTGGCCGATAGATTTTCTTCTTGACGGAATTGTTGCTTAGAGCTACTCAGTAAGGATGAACGATGAACCTCGGTCGTGTGCCTACTGTATCTAAACTAAGTAATCCAGTCACAACTTGAAATATGCTGCTACTCATGGCCTAGTGTTAACAAGCAAGTGAAATTAGTGCCGCTAGACATGACATGGCCTTGCTCGGAGTGGTGCTCACAAGAATGGCCCGAAGTCGACTTGTTCACAGGACACAAGTCAATCATGTTGAAAGGGTCGGTTTTCAGAAGCGAAAAATTGGAACCAGAAATAAGGTGGATTTCTGTCAAGTCATAGTCGTAGTGTACCCAAGCACGGCGTATACTATACCATAGAAGAATTACTTGTCATCGCGGTGTCATCATAAGTTATCATCACAGCCGCGGAAAGTAAAGAGTTCGACCGGAAAGAAGGCCTCCCATTTTCTGACGCAAACTTTCTCCTGGAAGTCACACACTTTGCCTGGTATCTCGATTACCAAATCTGATATGAAGTAAAACCAAGGACGAAGACGCAAGAAAGTAGGATGCTCATCAGGTACTACTCACTTCTTACATTTCTCAATTATAGAATGCTCAAGATCTACTTCAGCACTTACAGACTGAGATTTACTACATCTTGATAAGATTAGATGGACCCAAGAAAAAAAGCCCGTTGCCAGCAGAATCAAAGTAGTCCGAATCATCAATCATTTCACATCCTCGACGTCGAAATACGTTACATGGTAACCTTCTAGAAGGACGTCAAAGAACTGTCGCGCACTTCACATCGCCAAATGTCATAAACTTTCCATATCGCATCGCATTGACGATTTCTTGGCGTGCTTTTTCCAATGCAAATTCGCTTATCCGCGTTAGCAAACCGGTTTCTACAACGTGTCCGCGGCCGTAGCTCATAAAGGTACGGATTTCGTGTTAGAAGATGAATACTTCGTTTTTGTAGAAGTGCCTAGTTGTACGTAGTTCTTTTTTTATCTAGAAGTACGTAGTGCTTCTTCTATCTAGAAGTACGTAGTTCTTTTTTTATCTAGAAGTACGTAGTTCTTCTTCTATCTAGGAGTGGCGTAGTTCTTTTTTTATCAAGAAGTAGTACTTCTTTATTAGGCAGCATCAGGAAGTAAGACGCTTGCTGCGGATTCATCTTACAGGAACGAGCAGAGAAGTACTAGAAAAACAAACTCTAGTTAGCAGTAGCAAAAAAGAAAAAAATTCTAGATCTAGATGAAGTCATTATCATTTTTTAATACAGACATAGTAAGCGAAGCGACATATTAGAGCTCATGTTCAATGCATAGAGCCTTAATTTTCCTGCGTCTGCTCATTGCAGTAAACGACTGGAATTTTCTTTCGGCTGTAGCACTTTGCAAGCTCTGGCTCTAGGATTAGAGCTCGCTCCTGTGAGGTGAACTCTGCTAGAATACATGAGTCGCATGTACAACATCAAGCACGAGTAGTTAGAAAGAATCTATCCTGTCAAGAAAGAAGCATATCGTTATCGATGTGTATTGATTTCGATCTTTGAGGTTGACGACACACAAGATCTAGAAAAATTTACTAAAATTCCTTTCGTATAATTTCCTTGTTAGTATCGACAGACCCGTAAAAGCAATTGCAAGGGCAGTCCCTTTTTGCGCTCCCTCTCCAGCTCTTCCGCTGTTGGTTCTAGGAATTAGCGCTGGCAACATCAAGAAGTCCTCTCAGCTTTATTACAACAACTACACAATGACAATTATCTTAAGTGAAGTTTTCAGGTCGCACTGCTGTGATATCTCGCGTCAGGTTGTGCACGTAGACGAAGCAGGACTGGTCAAAATTGAGGAATTTGTACCATCTTCCGGTTTTGAAAGACTCAGGTCGCACTCCACCTTGAACTTCTGGAGATTAGAGAAGATGATCACCACTCGTGACCTCAGACGTGCATTGATACAGTGTTGATTTACTCTGCATACCATAGTCTTGCTGTCGTGTACCTACTCTTCCTGAAACATCTAGACACTCATGATTTCAAGTCTTTTTCCCCCTGAAACATCTACAAATCATATTATAATGATTTCAAAGCCGTTCCTCCTTAATTCGCAGTCCCATCAAAAAGTTCACGCTCCACGTCATCTGTGTTGCCTTTGTTCTCCCGCTTAAAGGCCATTTTGCTGGCATCTTGCTTTTCTGCGATAGCACGAGTCTCCATCTTCACGTATTCCAGCTGTTAGAAGATGCAGGAGTCTCTTCTCACTTCTTCACTTGATGTGGATACAATCTGTTCATTCTGCTGAGAGAAGGACAGGTGATGGCCGAATTATCCTCTAGTGAAGATCGCATGAGAAGCAACAGGGAAGACTTGTCTTCATCGAAAACATACTCGCATAAAGCCGTAGTCTAGCTCGTCAGCTGTGTATTCCTTCGGTTTCGGACCATCAGCAGATCCGGATGCGTCAGGTGGCGCTGCTTCAGCATGCGCATCAGCCAGTGCGTCGGTCGTCGGTGCTTCTGACATTTCTTTTTTGGTCCTTGTGGCAGTAAAGTCTGCTGGTGTTTATGGTGATGCAACGCCAAAACCTTACATTTTATCACTGGAGTAAGAGGTACATTTTCGGTTTAGTGACTGCCTTGCCCAAGAAAAGCAGTACTAGTGATGAAGATCTGTATAAAGCCGAATCCACAGAAAGACGAGTGACTCTATTGAATGAGCAGAAGTAGCCTTTCGAAAAAGTTTGTCACGCTACAAATTTTTCGTTGGAACGCCTCTCCTTCGCTGGCAGGTCCAGCTCCAGGTGCATCTTGCAGGCCCAGGCATATCTGCGCCACAATAGAATTGTATTTGCGTATGCAGTAGTGTACTGAATCCATACCAGATTTTTCATAGTACATACATCACGAACAGAAACGAGGGGCTCCCTCCATTGTAAATAATCCGGGAAAAGAGAGTAGAGGGTAACAATCAGAATGCGTTTTCAAGTGTTGATTCGAGCGCGTAGCTCTCATTTTGTCTTGATAGAATCCGTATACTAACCACAGTCAGCAGCCGAGCTGCTGCGTCTTGTTTTCACATCACTAATTTCTAATTCTAGGATGCTTTCAATACATACTTAGAAAGACGTTTTTTGAGTGGATCACTCAGACAGGAAAGCAATGACTCTTTCTACATTAGATCTCAGTAGACAAGTCGATTCTTTTTAGAATGGACGCAATACACATAGACAAGTCTACAGCGTCTTACGGAATCTCGAATAACTGGCTTTTTACTTTTAAGAATCGGAGATCTCTGCACAGATATCGCTCTTGAAGTTAACCATGAAGTAATCATTTGCGATGAAGGGTTCGGATTTAATTTCAAGAAAACTACGTTCGTACTGCGAAGAATTCATCAACCAGAATTGTCCAACCGATAATTTTTATCTGTCTCTCTTAGTATCAGAAAAAAGATGAATCAATCAGGAATTGTCGAAACTCCATATACTCAAAACTTGTCCATTGTTTAGCGTTTTGGAGTACACTGTAACTTGGATACCACTACTCACTGGCTCAGATGCTCCTTACTTTTTACTAGACATACATATTAACTACCTCTGGTATTATTATGCAGAAACCTGGTCTGTCCCGTTCCTACACGAGGACAACTGTGGTCGAAACCAACAGTACTAACCAAAGACAACAACTCCAGAAGCCAACAGGAGTGGTCCCTAGAAGCCTACCCAGGAAATTCGGTTTCTTCGAACGCTGCGCATTCCCTCTGTAGTAAACCGTGTCGTCGATCTCTATGAGATGGAGGTATTCTTCCCTCGTCGGTCCGTAAATCGGAAATCGCACAACATAATCCTCCGCAGGCATGGGCCACGCGCACGGATTGTAATTCCGACACAAAGCGAGCTGGAATGTCGTGTCGATAGGCCAGGAATTTGATGGCACTTTTACCGGAAACTGCCACGAGTAGGTGTCGATGTCTAAGCGCAATTCCTCGATTCCCACTGCTTCGATCAGGATGACGACATAGCGCTTGCTCGCCCTATACTGTCGCCAGTCTTGATTCATCGCAGTCGGAAACTTGCGATTTAAGCTCTTGAATTCCGATGGTTCCAGGATATTGTGTTCGTACATCTGCGGCAACACTATCAGAATCGCTTTGAAGCGGGTTCGTTCGTCGATGAAATACACCATATTTCGTGTTCGGAAACTCACAGTTATGGTGCTCTTCCATTTGTCCCAGGAGCCTGCCTCTCGGACCTCGATTAGAGCTCCTCAGGAGGGTCATTCATTTTCATTGTTGTGTACAACTACTAGTGGTGTTTTCACATAAATATTGTGAATATTGGTTCCAGAAGAAGACTCCTAGCAGAAACGAAACAACAGCAAAAAGTAAGGCTCCGGATCTAGGAAGCTTACAAGTGTGGTGAGCGTACTTTGAATATTTACCATCCATCGTGAGGTGCCTTAAGTTAAACTCCGGAAATTGCATACGCAGTTGCGGCGCTTCCATAGGCAGACCAGTTACGAAATGCGGATTCGGTATCCTAAAGACCGCATCAACTGTGATGTTCACGTTGTCGTGAATGCGAATGGCCCAGTCTCCGTTGTAGGAAAGATTAGAAGGATGCTGGAGGAAGTAATGAGGACGTAACACTGAAGCTTACAACAAGTTACTTGGTTGTAACACTAGCTGTAATATTATCTGACTCCCTTCCTCGGGATAATCTTTCAGTTGTACACACTTCTTCTACAAGGTCTATGTCTAGAACAGCTTTTGCTCATTTCTTAATCGATTCATAATCGAAGGATCCTCCGGATTTAGTGTGCTTAGTTGGTCATCACGGATCTCTACTGCAGTTCGCGTGTCTCCCGCAGTCGTCAGGGAGAGGAAAAAGCTAAATGGTACCGCGTTTTCGAGGACGCGGTAGTCGCCGATCTGCTGCTGGGACATGACCAGGCCCTTGAGGGACATGTTCACGTAGTAACTAAACTTCGCGAAATGCTCGAAACCTTAGAGAAGCAAACGGAGAAGCTGAAATGAAATGAATCAAAATGAACTGTTAAAAGTATGCTGGATGGGTGAACTATAAGGTTATAAGGAGCAATACGCAGCTTTTCTTGTTCATCTCTCTTCTGTATAAGCCTTAATCGAAAGCGTCCTGCGGCTGGAGCATCTCGAAGGGGTCGTATCTTAGATGAAGTCACTTTTATCCAGTACACTTAACGACAAGCCAACAATTTTACAATCATAGTTGTACTTGAACATCTATTTCCAGATCTATTTTTCCAAATATAAGCTTAAACTGCTCGGAATAAAATAGGGTCTCTCTGTCTCCTTTCCGGACAATATTGCGACTCAGGTTCACTGAAAGACTATACCAGAACAAACTCGCAAAACCCATTCATATTCACTGAAAGACTATACCAGAACAAACTCGCAAAACCCATTCTTATTCACTGAAAGAATATAGTACCAGAACAAACTCGCAAAGCCCTTTCATAAGTAGCACAGTCCCGTAATCGGGTCGATGTTTTCGTAGATAGCGGTACCGAAGATTGCCCGGGTTGGGTCCACAGTAGCCCCGTCTGCGCCACCCGCGCCTGGTGCGACATTGAAGCCTACTTCGTTGTTCTCGGCGTCCTGGTAGTTGTAGTGGTGATGCTAAATTGTTTCTTTACATATGCCCAGACTGACTCTATCGGAGTCGGGTAGAAAACATAAATATTTTATGTATCAAGTTCGACGTGAACAATGCCTTCAACACGTATTTCATATTGTTCTCATCTTGTTTTGCTAAGGAAACCATCTTGTATTTCATATTGTATTTCATATTGTTATCATCTTGTATTTCATATTGTTCATATGAGAAGGAAAAGGAGAAGTATACCTCCGTGAAATAAAGACGGCTCCGGACAATATCGATGCAGGTTCGACAGCGGTAGGGATCAGCTTGCGGACTTGGCACACTCGGTTCTTCTTAGAAGGCTGCTTTTTCATTGATTGCGTTCAGTCCAATCTGTATGTACCTCTTTGCTTGATAGAGCATGATGAGAATTATATCTGTAATAGGTCGTGGCAGAACAAGTCTTAGCTCCTCATTTGTGCACCTTGGCCTGCGCCGCACACAGCCAGGGAATCTTTGTTCATATAGATAGGTACAAGAAGAAGAAAAGCCTTAATGTTTACACTGCAGCAAGAAGCCACGTGGTGACTGGATGATGATGCTGTGAGCCAAATTTACCAAGACGTACTGCAACTCGAATTTAACGTGGACATCGGCACTCACCAAGTTTGGCAGCACAGGATACAGAATCTGAGCCCGTGATAGCTTCGTCAGAGGAGATTAGACAAGAAGGATTGTCGTGAGACAGAGATTTTTAAGAACTTGCGTCTTTCCGTATGATAATTTGCAGCATGCAAAAACATCCAGAGAAAGGACCGGGTGACACCACGTGATTACTTGTTAGTACAACCGCGTACCACTGATAGTGACCACCCTTTGGTGAACGAGCTTAAGCAAAAGTTTCAGAAACTAATCCGTGATCACATAATTGAATCCTGGAATCATGCCCCACCCCGTGATCGTCGACCGCTGTTCGTAGTAGCCTATTGGACCCTGGAGGTTGGCTCCCGTCTGTACGAAATGATTGAACATTCGTCGACTCCGGGTGATTTAGACTATTTACATCATTGTTAATCAATTTGAGTTTCACCTTTCTTCGGCTGGCTTTCCACGTACCTTGCACGATTTCTCTTCGACAAACTCAAAAGACTTGAGATCTATTCAAACAATTCTTCTTCCAGCACTACTTGTAACTCTGTGTCCTTAAATGAACCATCGATTGTCGTCAGGATTCGCCGAAGGTGTTTGGATGACTTTTTCTAGTGGCATGGGTGGCGGATTCTCATACGGAAAGAGCATACTTCCCCAATTCCTTCTCCCCTGTGTACCCGGAAACTTTGAGATTTGAGCATTGAAGAACTCATATCTCTCTGGCAGAATGAAGTCCGTGCTTAGAGGTTCCGACATTGCTTTCTCGAGAACATCCCTGACGTCTTTTCTTAGTAGGAATTAAAAGAGTCAGGGATATTACTGCAGGATGCAATGTGGAAACCCTTAGTATGTGCGACACGTCAACTTTTGGAATAGGTGGGGGAGGAGGTGGCGGCGTGGTCGTGGTCGTTGTTGTCGGACGGCACTCGCAAATCGAGGGATTAGAAAAAAGGGTCTACTTCATGACAAACAACTACAACAATAAGTCCCAACTTCTATATTCCATTCTAGTCCAGGAATCCTAGTAGAAGTCGTGTAGCAGTATGCTCAATTAATTAGTATAATTCGGTTTTTAGTTAACTTTGGAAATTAATAACGATTGATAAATCTACTACCATCTAGAACTTCTGCGTCATTGTCTCCGCATAACATCATCCGTGTACTTCCCAAAATCGAAGTCGCAGTCGTACTCTGCCTGCGGAGCACAGGTAGGTAACCCCGTCACTGGATCTCCGACTTCTTCTGCCGCACGGACGCATTCGTATCCGCCTTGTTGGGCCAAACAGTAGGCGTCACAAGTTCGATAAGCAGCCTCTAGCGGCGGAACTTTCCCTTCGAGATCCCGCAAACCACTAATCAAGGACTTGCAATCTTTCTCCTTGCCGCAGACCTGTCAAATTCATTGAGATGCTATCTTTTCTACGTAAACTACTACCACCTCGTCTTTCATAGGCCAAAAGGACTGCCGTGATTCCGCATCCGCAATGAGAAGCACCCTTGTTAGGATAGGTCTACGTCTACTTCATGACTATACGTCAGTCAATGATGAGGGTTAAATTTCAGATGTCCTAGTGCTAATTGTCCGGTTGTTGTACATTTACTACCTGCAAGACATGTTTCCAGATTGGAGCTACGAAAAGAGGTGTATTTCTTAACTCAAATTTTGTACTACCTGCAAGACATGTTTCCAGATTGAGGGTTGACAGGTCATGTTGTATGGCGGTGGCGTCGTTGTGTTGTCTACTTGCACACCGAGATCTCCGAACGGGGAAAAGGCTGTACTAGTCGCAGAAGATTCCGCACCAACAAAAAGACCCGCGTTCGATGAGGATGAGTGTTTTAGAGATGAGGATGACTGAACATCGAAATAATTGAAGACATTCGTGCTCACAGTGTTAACATCTCGCATTCGTAGTGATAATGAGTGAGCATCTTTGAAGATAGATGACGAGATCAGAGATCTCCTTGTAAAATGCACCCGTTGCCTTTTTACTAAAAGATGAACATTCCTAGAAGTATCTTTGCCTTTCATTTTGACCAGTGATTAATTCGCATACTTAATTGCCTTAATGACGATGGTCCTGAATTCAGCTGCTGCACTATCCAAAACTTGTTCTCGTCCGAAAGCCAGTCTGTGATACTTAGAGCTTGCCATGACCCTCCATTTGCTAGAAATAGAAAACAATGGTTTTTTAGCAAGCGTAAGTAGTTTTTTTTCAGGGTAGTGCGGAATTACTTTTATCCGTTGAGATCAAGAGCATGAAATCCGAAAAGTCAACATCCTTACTGATGCGGAAAGCCTTAACATAGGAAAATAATCGTCCAAAAGGAGATTATTGCGCAGCCAGACGTTCTTCGTCATTACTTCGCGAAGATTAGAAGAACAAGCTTCAGGAATAGAGGCGCGAGGGATCGTTCATCTTCTAGTACTTGGAGCGTGCCTTCTAATACTGATACCATACGGCATATAATTTCGAAAAGTACTACTTACTCATGTAGGTAAGGCGCGTCCGTGGCTTGTGTAGCACATGAACATACCGAACCGATGAAACTGCATACGCAAGGACCCATAAGAACAGCAAAAGCGGTGATTTCGTCAGTGGTCACTTCGTTGTTACCGATTTTGATGAAGATGTCTTCGCCAAAGATTAACTGCATGACAAAGCGGTTCCAGATCCGTATGTCGTTGTACAAAGGCGGACCCAAGGTGTCTATGGTTGTGTCATTGTAGCTCAAGAAGTCGTTCTCGAAGTAGAGATTGCGGTCTATGTTGTACAGCTTTACGTCCATTTCGGCCAGCACGATGGAGATCGGGGACGCACGACCGCCCATTGCTTTTCCGGGAATAATTGCTGTTGGCAGAGGGTAGGTCAACCGCATGGCACTCGAGTTCATGTAGTAGGTAGCGTCGTTTGTTGATGTGAGCATGTACCTTGATCTAGTCGCGTTGTATCGTTCTGCGTCGATTCTGAGGAAACTGTCCCCCTTGCCCGGCATTACCCAGAGCTCAAAAACCACGTAGTCGTTCACCAAATGGTCGTCCCATTTCTTCACCATTTTTTGTGACGTCGGGTCCAAAAAGGTTTCTGCGACTAAAGGAACCGGTACTTCATCTACTAGGACGTTGCGCTCTCCCCAGAAGATCAGTGTGATCGGGTAAATGACACCATTAAAAAGCTTTTGCATCGTGAATTGATGATTTTCGATGGCGTCAGGCGTCAGAACCGATTTCACGAGGACATGGTACATGCCAGATGCGGAAATCATTGCTCCTGTTAGAAGAGGTAATATCTATCTGCTATGGGTGATGGAAAGGAGCATACTTAAAAGCTTATTGGCATTGGTCCAGAGAAGAGTAGAGTTTGTAGGATCATCAGAAGGTCTTTCCCGTAGACATCTCTATTCTGAGTCCTTTATCAACTACAATCATCCAACGTGCCCATAAGACCAATCGATCTCGAATTGGCTGCACTCCAGCGCGCTGCGCTGGTCCTGCATCAAGTAAATCGGGAACTTCCGCAATGCGCGTGACCTCTAGCCCTGCAGGGATACCACCACTCTGATCGAAATTGAATGTCGGCATGATGTCGAAATCCAGTGATTAGAGTCGTGTGGTTGCAATATGCAGTATGACGGAATATGAGTGCAGGACAGGAGTGGTTAGTCCAGAAGTGATGTAAGTTTTTTCTCAGGGTCGAGAATACGTAGAAGTAAGTACCGTGCGACTTTAAGCTTCTAAAGGATAAAGTATTAGTAAGTACCGTGCGACTTTAAGCTTCTAAAGGATAAAGCGTCTTCTTCAAGTAAGTATTGTGCGACTTTAAGCCTCTAAAGGATAAAGCGTATTCACATAGAAGTAAGTATTGTGCGACTTTAAGCTTCTAAAGGATAAAGCGTCTTCGCCACTGTCCTATACTGTCATAAAGTTCATCCGCTGTCCCGGTCAAGAGTTTCGTATTTGTCCCTGTATACCTTGCGCGGGTCTCCCGCACGTTCAGCATGGTCAAATCGATCGACTGACGGCGAGTTGACATGGTCTTCCGCGTTGCAAAGCCGTAACCAGGCGATGCCTCAATCCGTTCTACAACCTCTTCTGCGCTTCGACTGGTCTCTGCTTAGCAGTTGTTGGGTTGCGTATCATCACGCATGTCAGTCTAGTATCTGCGATGGAGACGTAATTTTGTACTAGAGGGATTTGATACATGCTGTGCATGTCGCGCATGTCATTCATCTATGTCACGCATGTCAATCATCACGTAAGAACCCATAATCCCAATAAAGAATATTTTTATCAAACAGGAATAAAAGCGGTGGCCTTAATCTTCCGACTTGAGTATGACGTGTTCTTTGCGAAGGTTTGGTGGACACAGGAGGTCCGGATCTGTTTGCGCGTACCAAGCATCGTACTCTTCCCGGTCATCGAATCGCTGATTGAATGTCGGAAAGCATTCGTAAACCTTCGGTTGGGCAGTTAGAGGACGTAACCTATGCAGCGTTCATGGTGGTGCTTGCTCTGTTTCAGTGTACGGATACGAAGAACAATGCAGCGTTCTACCATTCATGGTGGTGCTTGCTCTGTTTCAGTGTACGAATACGAAAAACAGATAATATCGGTGGAGCACACCTAACTTCTAGGAAACAAAAATACAAAAGAGTCAAGTAATCCAATTCATTGATAAAAAAATGATACCAAGTAGAGCAGTAGGGTTAGATTTACTCCGAAGCAAGACCAAGAGAAGAGAAAATCCAAATTTACTTATCCTCCACAATCATATTTACGAGCCATAAGTAAGGATAAGTGTAAAGCAATTCCCAGGGTTCGTTGTTTTTGCGAAGCTGTTCTTGATAAAACACGTCGTCTCGCGTTATTGGGTCCGGCAGAAACTGCCCCATGTCCGCCACGGATTGAATTCTGATCTTTCCGCCTGGATTAGAGCAGCTCTTCTCATAACATCATAGTGCCGAAAACTACTTATTCTAGAACGTAAGTACGGTAAGTAGAATGAATCAATTTACAACAAGAATGGTATCGAAGAGGTATCTAAATCAATATCGAAATCTTACTCCTCCTTAACTGAATACAAAGACCGCTGAAATCGTGCAACGAAGGTCATGCGACTTGGTTCATAGAGCTGGGGCTCGAAGAGCTTCAACATCGGATCACACCCATGGTTCGGAGCTTTGTGCCCATACTTAGCAAATTCCGAGAAGCCACCCAGTTGACGGCCGTCTGGAAGCATCCGAAGTTTAAACGGATCGGGTTTTAGAGAGAGGTTTGCGTTATGGTCGAATATTTGTCAAACAACATCCAAAGAAATGCACCAACTGTCTATCTGCTCTGGCTAAATGTAAGGACACTACTATCTAATGATCAGAGTCATTTTCAGTCATACTCTGCAGACATGTAGATGGAAGAAGTAGACTCGAATTCTAGCAACACGCACGCACAGGGCTCTCAAAATGAATCAACACCGAAACAGCTTCTACGACAGACTATGCCATAAATTTTGCAAACTCCGCAAAGTGTCCAAGTCTTGATATTCTGCTATGATTTCTGCTGACCCACGACCAAAATACTCAAGCAGTTCATCCGGCGTCATGGTGGCCAGATTGGCTTGCAGTTGAAAGTCAATTGGATCGACTCCCTCTGGCACAGCAACCGGTGGAGGAATCTGCGACACGTCACGGACCGTTCCATTACTGGCATTGTTCTCCCCGCTGCCAGCAGCACCAATAATGCCATCAGCACAACGGACTGTATCTTCAGAGAGCAGTTTTGGAATGCCTTTTATTAAAGCTCAGCATTCAATGGTCATCATGACTCTGAACGAGAGAGACCCCCTTCCAAGCTCTCCCCTTTCCCTTCGTTTCTTTCCCCTGTTGGTTCTCTCAAGAAGGGGTCGCCTCTTCCAATCTAAATGGTGACTCCAATCTAAATGGTGACCATTGAAAGTTGAGACTTAATTTTACGGCAACATATCCTGCAACGCGATTCTCGTACTTCCAATCTTCTAAAGGGGCCAAAAGCCCAGGTCTCTGAAACTCGGTCCACGTGCGCTCTGTGTAGTCCAACAACTCGTCGAGGCCTTCTTGATAACCTGTGACGTACTCGTAGAACTTCTGTTCTGTTCGCATTTCGTTGAACAGATAAGAAATCAGCGAGAGGCGCATGGCTTCGGTGTAATTACCGCATGTTAGAGGTACTAGTAGTACAGGAAATCAACATGCTTCTACCTAGAGCAGGCATTTTGGTGCTCTCCCTCTATCATTTCCCATATCAGAAACTACCCCAAGATCATGCTGGCGAAGATGCATCTCCTGAAGCCTTAAGGTTGAGACGTTCTTGAGAAGGATCTGTGTGCGCTGCTGTGGGCACAGTGTACAATTTTGCAAAATCAGCTGGTTTTCGCCACCGCGGGTGTCAAAAAAGTGCGGCAACGGGACCCATTCTTCGCTATTCTGCACTGGTGTGCGCTCGTCGCCGCTGATATTTCGGTTCTGGTAGAATTCTGGCACGACCTGGGTTGGTAAGAGATTCGTACGATTGTACTCGAATGTCGGATGCAGGAAGTAGCTTTCGTCCAAATAGCTGTCTGGTCTAGGATTTTGATCATCCAGACCTAGCTCGTGATAGGTCATCTTCTGATGGTAGCCAGTGTGAAACTCCACGTCGCGCAACGTGGCGTGCTGGACGTCAGTCAACTTCTTGCCGAATTGGTTCAAGCGGTTCCGTTCTTGGTCGAGGACAGCTAAGACCTTCTGTTTGCGAAGTTCGACTAGACGTGGTACAGCAGTGACATTCATGTAAGCCGTGGTTTTGTGGGATTAGAGAGAGAGACGAGGGAGGCAAAGGCGAACTAGAGAGAGACTGATAAGATAAAAAGAATACGAATAGCTACGGCTAGTGTCACTACAACAATGAATTACAAAAACAAAACGAAAACTACTCATTCCTATCATAATTGAAACTGAATGGATCCGGCTGTCGCACGTTGAAAACGCACGTATTCGCTTCGTGCACTGGTGTAAACTGCAATAGCAAGTCTGTCGTCGCGCCTGTTCTACCACCCATTCCAATAACAGCGAGATGCGGAAAGATAAACTGACTCCGCACGCGCCAGCTTGCCGCGACCGCAGAGGACTTGATATTCAGATAGCCTCCCGTGGTGAGCAGGCTCCACTCGTTGGAGTTCGATATTGCATCCTGAGTAGTGCCGCTAGCCGTGGCTCCGTTTGCTCGGTAGGACTTGTAAATCGACTCCGCCACTAATTGGTGCAATGGAGGGACCATCTCTGCGGTATTAAGCCGAGGACGCATGAGCAGCCAATTATTGTCGTTTACGGAAAAGCGTTGCGGTGAAACTCCGTTGTCTGGGCCGCCGATCTGATATGCCACTTGAATCACATCACCAGCTACAGGCTTGTTGCTTTGTAGTTGCGTCTTAGAGAGTCCATCCACTACTAAGTTCAACATGATTCTTATAACACTCCATTTCTTGCGGGTAATCAATCAGTCTAAGAATGCGTCCAATCTACGTAACTAGCGCTAATTCTACAACGATACAAAATAACCATGCTAGCCATAATTCTCCTCGCTGTCGGTGTGTCGGTCAGTTCCATTGTATTGGTGTTCTCAGAAGCAAACAAGAACTTCCCCACAACCGTGCTGTCCAAGTCCAGTGCTCCTTGACTCGTGAATACTCCGTTCGGATCATTGACTTCGTCGATGAAACCTTTAGGCAGTATTTTTTTCCTTTTGCTTCGTGCTCTCTCTACGTTAAAAGCTTTTCCGCGTAACGAGCGCAAGGCGTCGTTTTCAAACAGCAGGGAGCCCTCGACGAATCTGAGATCGTTTTTTACGTCTGACAAGTGATCTGAGAGGTCGTCTGAGAAATCATCTTCTTGTTCACCGTCTACTCTAGTGTCTCGCAGAAAATCCACGATGGATTCCTCACCAGTTCTTAAATGGCTATTGCGGAAAGTACAGGTGCCTCCTGCTGCACCATTGTTGGCAGAGGAAGATGATGTTCCGCTGCATGACAACAGATCATCTTCTAACAGGGTACTCGCTTCTGCATCAAGCAGAGGCGATAAGCCTGTTGTTGCACTTGCAGATAATACTCCCTGTTTTTTACTTCCAACACTCCCCCGACTAACGCCGGCTGTCCGTCTCCTCCTCGCTCCCCCAGTCTCCGCGATTGGTAAAGTCGCTGGCGGCTCCCCTGGCAAGAATATGTGGTTCTCCGTGACACGGCCGTCCTCTACATCACTACGGAACTTGTCCAACCTAGACCGCAAGTACATGTCACTGGGTTCGTATTGCCAGATTTGCCAGAAGTTTCTAGTTACAAACGGCGTTTCCGCTGGATTCCGCGTCTTCAAACGAAATTGAATGACAGCACGATCTGGATCCGACAGTGCTGCGTTCCAGACAGAGGAGAGTCTCTCGAAAATGTTGATACGCATGTAGCACTGTTGCGTTCTGCCTGTCTTGCTGACTAGTCGGGGGCAATCGTCTGGACCAAGGGGGGCTGGCGTTGTCGTCGAAGTTGTTCGTACATCGTCGTAGGGCCACAGATAGGAAAGTGGCTCTTCGGTTAGTAGATCGCGATAATAGCAACCACAGTAGGGATCCGGTGTGGTAAAGAAGTAGCGATTGAACGTGCCAGTCCAAGCGAAGCCCCAACACGGACTCAGCCCATGCTCCAGTTGATTAGGCGGCGCTGCCATCTCTGTAGCGAGTTCGTGGAGCTGAAAGCCCTCCGGTGGCTCCATGTAGATGATCTGTCCAGTCTTCACATGACTGAGATTAGAAGTAGGCACAGAAGAACAAGTTCATTTTCAAGTCGAGTACCCAGTAGTGGAAGAACAGAAGCTGTTCTGGAACTTGTTTATCGTCATTTCTGTTTCACCAACCATTGAATTCCCTTTGCTCCTTTTTAGATGGTGATAGCAAGAACTCCACAAGTCTTAACAAAAAATTTCATGCGGAAGTAAAGTTCGTCGATCATTTCGCCTCCCTTCACTTTCCCCCAGTAGTTTGTCACTGCCCATCGTTCCATGTTCTTAGAGCTACCGCGTTCGCATGATCATCCCTCGGCGAGTCTACTCTGGCTCCTTGTTCTTTTTCACACGTAGAAAAAGAAGAGCCAAGGACTAAGACTCGGGTGCTGAGGGGATGCTTGACAGTGGTAGGAGCCTTAACGTACTCATTCATGGTGTAAGTCGGGATTAAGACTTCATCCATCGCGATTAGATTCCCTGGCTCCCCATCCGTCACATCCGTATCTGTGTATTGATACGTTTGAATGATCCAACTTGCTGTTTCCAAAATATTCGCTTTACTTTCATCCGCGTTCATGATATCAGCCGCAAAGACGTAGCTAACATCGGACTCAAGTCCTTTGTTGCCGATGAAGATGATCTTCGTTGAAGGTTGCCGTATTACATTCTTCAGAACATCCTTGGCCCATCTGAAAAGAGGCCGAGGATGCAAGTGCAGAATGCAACGTGGAAACCCTTAACTTCAGTTTCTGCCCCTGAGTGGTGCAGCGAACGTGCTCGCCTTCGAAATAGCCGTCTAATTTGTTGTCAGCTGGATAGAAGACAAAGCCGGAACAGCCTTTGTTTCCCGGAGCAGCTACGAATTCGAAACCTAGAGGTGCGACGATCTCGACTTGCGATCCCTGCATGAAATGCCCATCAGCTGGAACTTGACCTTGCAACAGACGTTCTTCTTCGGGATCTAGTGAGCCAGAGGAAGATGAGGATGACCCTGCTACGCCTACTTCTACACCACGAGCTGGCGCTGCGGCTGCTGCACTAGCATTGTCGAGGTTTGAATTTGGATCTGAAGTTAGGCCAGGGCTGTAGTTGTTGTTATCTTCGAGATTGCGAGGTGGCAGTATGTGTGCAACATTGTCTTGATGTCGGCCGTTATCGTAAGTCTCCTTCCAACGTGCATACGCTTCGTCGAATTCGCCGACCGCGTTTCGCTCGTATTTTTCTCTGTTCGCAGAAGCAGATGCTGTATTTCCCAACATACTATGTGTAGTTGTAGTTGTAGCCTCCCTTGTCGCATCAACTCTCACTTTAAAGTCGCTTGCTTTGTCAGAAACTGTTTTACCAGGAACTTCGTCTGCCAACTGCCGCCTCGTCACAATCGGGATGTACTCATACAGAGGCGTAATCGGCGTCACTGGTGTAAACGACACACGGATGTTGGCTGCCGTTCGAGCTGTTGCATCGGATGGTAGAGGCGCATAGGCTTGCGAGGTCGGGAAGAGTTGGGCTTTGCTCATCGTTCGAATTTGATAGGCCTCTACAGGTCCGCTCGTTTCCGTCTCGAAGTCCATGGCGAACCAGCCAAATTTTGAAGCCACTGTAGGATTCTGTAGCCACACGCCAAAATAGTACATCGTATCTTTCTCCAGCATGTAGTTGTAGTTGTCGTTTGGTCTAAACAAAATCGTTGCTGAGTTTGCGGCACCAGTACACGACTGTAATTAGAGCCCACCCTCTTGGGTTTTGATCTCGGTGTAGATGCAATATTCTCGGTGCGTGTCCGTGTGGCCTTTTCCCCTTGCAAACAAACCCTCTCTCCTTCTAGGATGAGTGACTCCTCTAAAAATGGACTAAGTAGAATAAGCCTTAATCTAACTCCAAACCCCATTGGTTGTCCTGCTCTGCTGGTGTCATCGAGAAGCGCTCTGACCGGAACACACCATCAAATGCCGTGGAGGCGCCAGATTCCAAAGCAACTCTGGTCAAATTCGACAGGTACTCAGTAATAGCACTAGGAACGCCGTCAGTTCGGTCGTAAGCGCGAGGCATGGGTAATCCGACAGCCTGGAATTGGTTCACAGCCGCGCTTCTGTAAGAAAAGTCTAACTCCGTTGGCCCATACCTCGCACCTGTGGTAGTTGTCGTTGTCGTCGTCGATGTCGGAACTGAGAACGTCTGGGTATAACGTCGCCGAACGAGATAGCGATGCGTCAGAGCGTTGCTGCTGTAATCCTTGCGGAAAACCGGTTTCAAATCGACTGTGCACTTCTCATCGAAAAGGAACCCTTGTGGCGCTTTTAGCACCATTTTTACAGTTGGTCGTCTGGGTAAGGTGTTCAGCAACTTGAATGCGAAGAAGACTTTCGTGTTCTTCTGCGGACGATCATCTTTGCCGAGAAAAGAGAGGTAGTCGGGATTCACGTCTTGCCCTGACACCCAAAAAAAGCTCTTCATTGTTGGGACACAAAAGATCGCTGGATGCGGGTCTAAACCTACGATCATGGGCTTATCCAGTGTGCGTGCTGTTCCGCCTTGTAGATTTCGCCGTCTCTGTTTCAGGTAGTTAACCGCAGCAAGGGGGAACGTAACATGCTGATGCTCTTCCTTTTCAGCGTGTTGCCCTCTACTTTGGTCCTCTACTATGGCTCGCTGGACGGAAGCTGCTGCATAAGGTACTTTCGAACTATCGTCTTCTTCACGTGCAACCAAAGCATCCAAGGGGTCAACGGTGCTGCCCAGGTCTAGAGTCTCGAGAAGAAACATGTCTAATTCATCAGCGATATCTTCTGAGAGTAGTCGCTCGGTGATTGGAGATGGCGACCAAGAACCTCGAAGTCTCCGCCTTCTCGAATTCCAGCTTTCCAAGAACCGTCGCAGTTTCGGCTGCTCCCCTAAAGGAAAAATGACATTTTCGTCGCTAGGAAGGAACATGCCAGTCTCACCCGCCTTTTCTAACTGGTCGGCGGACATCAGCTTCTCAACCTGTAAGCGTCGCTGACGTCGCTCCGCAAGCGCCTTCTCTTCAGCCTTCGTAAACCAGGCAGGCACTGGCAGAGAAGGCAGTGGGGTATCATCAACCTCCTTCGCTGATTTTGCAGAGTGAGCGGACTGCGACGTTTCGGCTAGACTCTTGGTGCTCTTCTTAGTTTCTTCGCCTCTAGCCACGTCTGATGCTTCAGCTTCCGGCTCAAGAGCTGCCCTGGCATCAGCTTGTTCCAATTCCCTTGTGAAAGAAGAAGAACTAGTACTGGATGCAGAAGATGTTGAGCCTAACCGTTCTACTAGACGACGGGTTCTTCGGTTGGTTCCAAAGGAATAGGTGCCCATTTGAAACCACACGCCTGTCGTTCTTGTGTAGAGTTGCTCTCCCGTCGGGTTGCGAGCCAAAATCTTGAAGGAATAGAAACCTGGCGGATGCGGTCCTGTGAGAAGCCGGATTAGAGGAACACTTTGTTCGTTCAAAGGAGATACTTATGTTGATGTTCCTTCATCTAAGTCTAGCTGGCTCTCGCATCTACTGAAGTACGAGTGTATCTTCAGCACGAATCTCTTACTTGAAAACTCGATGAAGTTGAAGAAGCGATCGTGTCATCAGATTATATTTAAATCCTGGACCCGGCTAAATCGTCCACGACTGATCTTAACTTCAGCGTCATCTCCGGACTTCCAGTTCCTGGATTTCCACTGTCACAACGAAAGTCGTCCACATCTAGGAGAGGACTCAGACTTTCTGGGGTGCAGAAGAGCAAGAGATCGATGGTCGCAACCGATACACCCTCAAACACGAAAGCAAAGCCCTCCTGCAACACTGTGGTTGTCCGCATGCTCATGATAATCAGGTTCACGTTCGACCCGAGGCGGTTGTCCAAACTCTGCACGCTCGCATCGTAGATGACCTGCAACTTCGGCGATCCTAGGGTCTGCGCGGCCACGGCTTCGAGATAGGCGGTTGTCGTGGGCACGTAGTACGCCACCGTAGTCGTCGTCGTGTCCGACGTTATCACTTGATATTAGAGCTACTGCGTTGCATCCCTCACGGGCATCCTTCGCGTGCTTTTCCCTCAGGAAAACGGCCAAGGGTAGTCTGAAAAATGCATCCGCAGTAGCCTTAATGATACGTCGACCCAGGCACCTGCGCAATGTAGTGATCCGGCGGCTTATACCCAAGCTCGAATTTGAAGCTAAGCGGTCCTCTTGGTGTACTCGTGTACTCTGGAGTCTGGATCACGAGTTCCATTTCATACAAGTATTTTGTCGAAACGTTAAACTCCTGAACCTGAACCTCATTGCTGGGCTTTGTCCCGTACCCAGCTGCTGCCTTCCGCGTGCGTCCATTGCGAATTGTGCCGCCAAAATTGTTCACAAAATAATGGTCCGACCGCAAGAAATACCATGCGTAGAACTTGGGAGCGATGACACGTAGGTTTGTTTTGAACGTAAACCAAGTATCCCATGGCATATCGGTGAAGTTGCTCATGGGCGAACCCAAACGCGGTGCGGCCTCCAGTAGACGCGGATACTTCTCCTCCACAGTGTAACCGAAGACTCCAGCTGTTGCGTTCGACGCATTACTGGCATCAAAAGTTGCTGTGCCCGTCGTGAGGTCGTCCTGCAATCGTGGTTGGTACTTGAATATCTTCGCGCCCGTTTGCTCCTGGTAGTAATAGTAGTACTGAGTCATCAACTCGTTCATGTTGACGCAGGGGAAATTTTGAGGAACGCCAAAAGGTAACTGAGTCACAGTGGTTGTAGAAGTCGTAGTTGTGGTCGTCGTTGTAGTAGGGACGATGGGATTCCCTTGGGCGTCTAACATAACCGTTTCAGTCGTCGCTGCAGCAGTTGCAGTATTTGACCCACTTGCAGCCTCCGCTGCCGCTCGTTGTAGAGCTTCTTGCTTGAGCGATTCTAGCGTAACTCCATGGCAGTATTGCAGATTCACCGAATCAATCGCCCTCTGAAAATGGTGATACCAGTCAGCTGGTAGTTTCTCGGTCGTGTTCCATACTTGTGTACTCAAAGAAACTAGCTTGTCTAGTGCCGCTCTGTCCTCGCCATTCGCGTAGTAGCCTGCCTGTAACATTTCATCCTTGTGGAAGTAAATTTGCTGGACTCGATCCAAGACCAAAAAGTGAGGAGGAATCAGGAAGCGCAACTTGACCTTCAACTGTGTGCCTAAGACAGCGAAAGAGGGAAGGACCAGCTTGCTGACGTCGAAGACAGGGTGGAGCATGTGCATCGGATAAGAAACCGTTCTAACAGTGAAGGCTCCAATGGTTTAGAGAACCGGAAGGTAGGTTAATATCCAATGACCTAATAGCGTAGTACTTTTCAAACGTCGAGCTCTTGAAGGATCGTACAACTACATAGACGTACAACTCAAGCGTAGAGGTTCCACAACCACAGGGATACAATCTACTCTTACTAATCGAGTTGTAGTAGTAGAACTTAATAGTAGCCATAATTAGTAGCCACACTGGTAAAAGATCGCGTGACTTCGAAGTGCGTAAAGTCTACGGGATCCTCCGGATTCAGATCATCGCGCACCTCCAAACTCAAACTGTCTGTCGTTGTCGTAATCAAACGCCCATCTACGGCATTGTAAAACTCTAAATTAGGGGCTCCTCTAAACATTGCATTCTTCAGTTTCAGAACAGCAAGAAACCTGTGACGTAATATTTTCTACTGAAAAAAGTCAAGGATTCAAGTGCAGAATGCAATATGGGAAACCGTAACTAAAGCCACAGCACGTTTCGGCCATTCGAACTGATAGAGTTGCCAACTGTTTTCGAATGGGTAGACATTCAAAAAAGTGTCTTCGCCTCCTCCACGTCGCTCTGGGTTCTCCAGAATACTGCGCTCATACGTGCCTTGCATATACCCCAAAGCGTCTCGGACATAGACTTTCAGAACCTGCTCCTGCAATCGACCTGGGTAACCGGGAAGGCTGATACCGCTTGCGGTGCCGTCAGTTTCGGCTTTGTGGAAAGAGGTATTGGCCATCTTAGCCATGTTCTCGCGTAGGAAATTCCCACGCCAGATTTTCTCCACATAGTCGGTCTTATAATCTGGATTCGTCACTTGAACGGCCAAGGCGTAGAAGTCTCTCGCTTGCAGTGCTGCTGTGGAGCGCAAAACTGCACGGTTAAGCAAGGTGTCGCCGCCATAGTAGACGTCGTACCATCCCGAATAAGGCGTCTGGCCAGTCTCGTCTGCTGCTCTGCTTCCTCGACAGATTCCGCGAACCATGGGTTGGATTTCGAACAAATCTCGCCCAAGGGCTTCCACTGGGTCGTATTGGGCGCCGCTTGCTTGCAATGCAGCAGAAAAAGCTGCTCTTTTTAGAGCTTCCCCGAATTTAACCATCTAGAGACTCACATCGCTGGCCACGTGTTTTCCCCATGAAAAAGGGCTGCACCTCAAAAATGTCACTAGTCTCTCGATGGGAATAAGTTGTAATTAGGGCAAGCCTTAGTCTTTTGTTCTGCTGCACCACCGAAAACCACTCAGTGACCATCGCTGGCGATAACGGATAAACGAGTCGATTTTCGTCACGTCGCGGCATATATTGTCGTGAATAGAGGTACAAACGGTTGGCATCGTCCGTTAACCGCCACTGCACGAAGATGATCTCTTCAAAAGGGACGCCGGCGATTGAGTTCGACGTTGCTACGGAGGTACCTTGGTTGCCGCCTGTGCGGTCGACGTAGGCTTCGAGGAAGAAGGAGAGACCATACGGATTCGGTTTCTTGTACTTCAATCCGCGTGTAAGGGGAATGTAGACGCCATTTGGTTGGTTGTTGATTGGGTCTAAAAGTAGGACATTCTCTGGCACGATGCCTTCATACTCCAACTTTTCTACTAACAGACTCCCGCTTGGTGCCATCCCGAACTTTTGCAGCCGCATTTGCGATATCTCGTCGCTTGCCGCTTTGTCCGCGATGTCTTTTGACCTCGTTCCGTGATCCACAAAATAATAGTCTCCTAGGTCAGCAGCTGTACACTCAGATTGGACATTGTAGCCTTCCGGGAAGTTTACCACTATATGAAAGGAAAGTGATCATCTGTTATCAACATTATCGCATCATTATCCTTTCTTCAGTAGAAAAAACTGATCATGATAACAGATTTTCGTTTCATACACTAATTCTGGCTCGTTCTCCACTAAAATCGTGCTGCGCATGAAGATCTCCACCTCATTTGGACCTTGACCATGAAATAACCCTGCCGGAAGGGGTACGACGGTCGTCGTTGTCGTTTCCGAGAAACCAGCCACTAATGTATCAAGTGTGAATGGCTTCGGGGTCGTGCTTTCCGTCAAGTAGTCGTACGACGTCGAGAACCCACTCCGACGACTAGACTGGAAGGTCTCTATTAGAGTTTGAAGCATTACAATCTTCAGAACGTCCTTGCCTCTTTTTCTATTTGAAGATCAGACATAGCCCAAGGATCTACTAGGTGCTTTAGGATGTAATTTGGTAACACATATTCATAAATCTAGGAGCTTGGTTATAACCGCAATCCGTCCTGTGAAATCCAACGACAGTTCTTCCGAAAACGGTATGAGCCTTTTGCTTGGATAAACCTGCCAGAATTCCATGTCTTCGTCGCGTCGTTCGTTACTGATTGGCCTCTCATAGAACTGTTGGGCCATTAACAGCGCCGTCACGTTCGTATACGCGTTTACAGTGTAGAGCTTGTTGAATTTAGAACTTTTTCTTGCAGAAATCCATCTTGTTGAGACGCATCTAGCTGCCTGTGCTTCTTTCCGCTTATCATAAGGGGACAGCACAGGTGTGTGTAGTTGGTTGCCACCACTTATCATAGGGGGAAAACTTCAAGGAAGAGTACTTATTCTAAAGATGGACTAGAATGGAGAGCCATAAGAAACGAATTGAGTGGCAAGGAACCCAGATTGATGGGAGGAACTAGTGGATTGACCGGGATCTCATAGTCCTCCAGCATGACCAAGCCAGAACGCAGATGGGCATTTCCTGACGTCGGTTCTTTGATCAGACCCGAATACGTATAGCCTTCTTTGTCGAACAGCAGTGAGTCGCCTGACGGAGTAAGTTAGAGGCTGCGCCATCACATTCTTCTAAGTTTTCTACTTGAAGTCAAAAGGTCAAGGATGGGAGTGTGTGAAGAAGGAGAGTGTGAGTGTACTAATGTTTATGTTGTCTAAGCCGTAATTAAATCGTGTTCGCGCTCTCTCCGTCTGCCCGAAACTGTCGCGACTGCAGTAGTAATCTGACCGTTGCAGAATCATCGAAAGATCATTCGTGATCGAGGTGTTGGCATTGCACTCTCCACTAAATTCCTCGCCCTCAAGTCCGCCGTAGTAGAAGCACATCGTACGATCCGGCCGTGTCATCACGGAGCCTTGGCTTAGAGCTTATATTCTTGGTCCCCGAGAAGTTTTTTCATGCTTAGGTCTACCACTATCCTTCTAATACCCTCACCTAGTTAGTACCCCTTCGTCGAGTACTAGAGAATTAACACTATTCTTTCCCCAAAATGATATATCACCAGACCATCATCGACTAGTACTAGCAGCCTCATCGTAACTCAGCACGTTTATTGTTTACCGAGACCAAGCCCACTCCGTTTTGCCATTGGGTGGTCCATGTATAGCTCTTCGGGTCTGGATCGTACACGCATTTCGTGATCTCGAATAAATCGAATGAGAATTGCAAATTCACATACCAGAAGTTCAGGGCGTTAAATTCTGAACGGAACATTTCCAGCCTTGGGTTCCGGACTAAGAGCGGGACCCAAAACTTCTGCTTCGGATAGAAGGTGAGAAACTTGCGCATGAAGAAAGTGCAAACGTTGTTGATCCCAGTACACCATTAGAGCTCACGACCCGCAGCCATCTTGAAATGCATCTTCGTGCTGCTTCTTTTTACTTGCCGTGGGGCCGACAGTTGTGCGAAGATGCACTATCTCAAGATGAAATTGTAGGATATGAGCCTTAACACCAAAACCCTGACGTATTCGATGGTAATTGAACGATCGCGAAGTCCTTGTACATCATGTTTTCGTCTACGTTCAAATCGAAAATTCCATGCGTCATCCAGGTGCTCGAGGGGTCCATATCGCAGACGTAGCCTTCCGGCAACACGATCTGTAGCACCGAAGAATAACTGGGGTCGTAATCCGTGCACTCGATAAGAGTCGAGAAAGTGCTATTCCACAGATTTCCATGTCCTAGATCGTATTTTGGCGAAATCGTAGTTGTCGCTTCTGATGCTTGAGAAGTTTGATTGGATGTACTCGATTGAGAAGTGCTCGATGGAGGCGCGTTTGTCGTATACTCACCAGGATGTACATCCCGCAAAACTGGGTCTTTTCCGCTACGAAAGAAGCCACCAAACGTCAACAGTAAAAGCACGTTGTTGTCTTCTCTTACAAACGGTTTTGGACCGTAGCCTAACGCGCCCTGAACTAAAATCTTGGCGTTGTTGTAATTAGAGCTGAAAACATTTCACTTCTGCCCCTGATTTCCTCAGAATCCCAAGAAGGCAAATGCGAGAAAGGAATGGTTAAGTTAGGTTATGGATCCTGCACATCGAGCTCCTGAGATTGGTTATGTCGTGCGCGCGTCTCTGATAGTGCTGTCCGTAGCACCCGTAGAGATCCTGGAATTGTACTAGAAACATTAGTTGAGATACCGCAGACGCCGCCGCTATTGGAATTGTACTAGAAATGAAATATGGACCCTTAATGTATACCATATATATATCCATATACGACCTGTATAGTACTTATATTGAGGAGCCTTAATGTAATACGCCTGTCGGAGACTGAGGTATCGGTCACTGAAGATCAAGGACGGCCTTCGTCCATCGCCATCCACTAATTCAACTGCCAGTTTCTGGGGGCCAAAGCCGTATTCTGGAACCTTGATCTGGTTCACGCGAATTACCGGACTGCCTTCGCCACCATTGATTGGATTCATCACGCGAGGCAAGCCTACATTAGACCTCCCCTAATCAATCTTCCCTCTTATTAAAAGCGTAATAATGGCCAAAAGAGTCTAGAGAGGTTTTTTGAGGGATAGAATTAATGAGACGTTTTCTAGAGAGGTTTCTTGAGGGAATTAGACCAATACAATACAATTAATCTCGCACAAAAAAGTTCAGTGCTGACTGCCTTAAGGGCGTCATAGATGGCCAATCTTCATCCATCTTCTAAATATATATATAAGATAGTGCATCCTGCAGGGCGCCCTTTCCCCTGCTGGGAAAGATGCCTCTCTTCGAGGATCACTCCTCTGTCTCGATCAGATTGGGAAAAGCCTTAACCAAAAGCATCACATTCACTTTGCGCGTCAGTTCCGGAGAAGAAGGGACGATCGATTCCAAACGGCAAAAGAGATTTTCGTTCACGATCTCGGTTTTACACGCTTTACTTAAAGCTTCCCCCAGTTCATCCCTGCAGGGATCCCGCATGCACATGCCTTACTGTCTCCCTTGTATTGGGGTGCATACTGTTCTTGAGGAATCATCCCTAAAGTAGAGATGGATTAAGGGAAACCTTAACTTGCCCTTGCTTGTTTCAGCTAGACAGTCCCAGTCGCAGTTTTCGAAGAACCAAAACGTTAGGGGGAAAAACACAACGCGAAACCGAGACTCCGCTAAGATCGGATCACGACCTTCTTTGTTGTAGAAACGCATGTAAATCTCGGTCTCGTAGTCGGCGTTTCTATCGTAGTTGATTTAGAGCTCACCTAAATTCATTGCGGAAGTCATCTTTGACGTGTTTTCCCCTTGCAAACGAGTCAGAGATGCCTCTTCAAATGAAATACGGCAAGCCGTAATTGATATCAATGTCATTGACTGGTCCAAAAATATCCCCGCTCGGACGCTGCTGGCTCATGTACCAAGCTGGCTGGTCCCCAGGCCCGTCTTTGTAGGGCAACTCGCCAGGGGAACTGATATCGAACTCGGAACCGCCATGCGCATTGCCGAAACCGCGATCTAACGTGTTGTCTGGCACGTAGTTTTTGTAAAGGCAGACATCTAGCAGTTTTGGAGTGTTGAAGATTCTTTTGTCAGCCCGGTCGAAATAGTTTCCTAGGAGGTAGTCGTCCCACATCATACTGTAGTTTTGATAGTACAACGTCATCAAATCTAGCTCCGCCTGAGTCTGGAACATTTGCGTTGGCCCAGCAACGAATTTCCTGTTCCAGTCTGGCACTTTTCCCAAAATCAAACTCACGTTCAGAACGTCCGACAACATGTAAGTGTGGTTGTGCGACAGGCACTGCGGGTACACCATAGTTGTGTTGTGCTCTAACTCGCGGGGATCGTGCAAGACGTTCATGATTCCGAACCTCGGATCGTTTGAGTAAATGATCTTTCGCTGCTCATCGGGTAAAGCAAGATATTCCTCATGGGCTTTCTTGTCTACTCGAGTCCCGAACAAGTAGTCGATGGTTCGTTGGTTGTGGGCAAGATACTCGATGCGGCCTGCGTAAGGTGAGATCTCGTCTGGGAATTTGTAGTCGTTGTGCCACAACATCTCGTCTGGCTGAGAAAAGTCGCGATTTTCGTCGCCCGTGTTCACAGTGATAATCCCAAACACTGTGGTGGATGACGTCGTTGTTGTCGCGACAGCACGCACGCCACCGTTGTTGTCGACAATCAGAGTCTGGATGTTCTCGATGTCGCTGATCCTCAGACCGTACTGCGTTTTGCCTTGTAGGTCTGAGCGGAGACCCGAATCCACGTGCTCACTCACGTTCCTTAGTACAATTTCGCGGTCATAGTAGAACCGAGTTGTGTTGTCCACTTTCAAATTTTTGTACAACAAATACGCAATGCGTTCGTAGAAGGAGAAATGAGTTAGGTTGCGCCAAAAAGGGGCATGGAGAAGTCGGTCTTTCTGACTCAAGGCTGCGATTCGAGCTGACAATTCAGCCTGCGTGATGGTTGAAGCGTCTGCGCCGAGTAAATCAGTGTAGTCACCAGGAGAGGCCCGCATGCGACGATCTAGTTCGTGCAGCAAAGCGTAGTAGATTTTCGTGATCAGTGCCGGCGCCTCGGTATACCACTCTGTTGTCGTTGTTGTCGTCGTCGTAACTTGTGACCCGCTTGCAGTCGCTTCCACTGCTTTGGAGGACCCACTCCATTCTACACCCTCAAAATACGTTGTTGCGTTGTACGACCCCAACAGCCCAATCAACTGCCACAATTTTTCAGGCGAAGAATTCGAGCTACGGCGTTCGCATCCCTCAGAGCATCCTTGGCTTCCTTTTCAAAGTAGAAAAAGAGCCAGGGATCGATGGCGCTGAGGATGCATCGTCGGTAGCCTTAAAAGAAACATCCGGCCCATCGTCGAGACTCAAGGACTGCTCGTGCGGCAGCATCAGGTTTAATCGTCGCAAAAACTGCCTATCATACAAGTCGTACGTTTCTAAACTCGGGTCATGGAAGAAAAAAATCGGATCTGTCTTCATCAAACTTTCAGTAACGAAGCTTTCGGATGCGTCTGGATCATCTTGGTAGGTGGTCCCGACGTGCACAGGATGCGTGGCTGGGCGATCCGCCAAGTAGCCATGTTTATATCCAAGAACCAGTTCCTCGAAAGCGCCTCTAACTTGCCAATTGAAGTCTGCGGGAGGTCGATCTAGAATGCGAAAGCGGTCTAACTCACGTTCTTTGCGGTTTTCGCCAATCCCAGCAATAGCGTCGTACTTTGGGCCATCGATCGTTTCCGGGTACAGCCCTAGAGCACCATAGCCCACTTCGTAGGTGTAGTACTCTTCGCCTCCGCATTTTGCTTGATCTTCCTCCGAAAACCCATCATACAACCTCCCTAAAGGAATGTTGCCGCTGATGTCAGTTACGCCCTGAGGAAAATCTAGTGACGGCACACAAGTGACAAACATCTCAACGGCTACGATTTTTGGATCGGCGAGTTTGATTTCGTGGACTTTCGCATTGACGACAAACTGGTACTCGCATTGCAATGCTGTGTAGGCTGTGGCGCCTTCAATCGAGATCGCTTCGTGCACGCACCAGCCCTTCAACTGATAGGGGTCAAACAGCAGGTGCAAATCACGGTATTTCGGCTGGTTGTTCACACCACCGACTCCACCAGTTCCAAAGTCTTGCATTACTGGACCGTAAAAACAGCCTTTAGGGGGCGGAAAGCCATCTGCGTCGTTGGAGTACAGTTCCATGAAGAGAAAACCGCAAACCGCTTGTGTAGCGTCTTTCATGGCTACATACCCTTTCGGATCGCTCATCCCCAAGTTCGCGCTGTACTCGGTAGGACGATCGGGATCAAATGGCCCTAAAGGTTCCATATACTGCTCCACGTCGGTGAATCTGAGAGTTATCATCGTTGCGCCACTTTCGGGGAACTGGGTACCGAACTTCGCGGTCGAGGTTGGGAACCAACTGAGTACTACAGGTTGAATCTGGTGACTTTTCTGGGAAATAGGAAAGACCTGGAAGAGACCCGTTGGGGCATTGTAGAAGTCGACCTCGGCTGCTGGTGCGTAGTACTTCTGAGACTGCGTCGTCGCGTCATACACTCCCCAGCAGAGTTTTAGTCCTTCTTGCTGAATGAGAGACTTGACATAGTACTCTGTCCTTGCTCTGTTGGTGACACGCCAGCTCAGCCCCTCATTAAGCACCTGAAACGTCCGCTTCGGCGATTCTCCTTCGCCCAAAGAGACAGCCAATGTCATTCGCGTGTAGTCGAGATTCACCTCACCGGTCGAGGCAGAAACTGTGCGCTTGACACGCGCGCGCACACCCAGATTGTAGGAGTTCCCTGTGTCCTCAAACTTGTTCTTACCGCAAAGGCGCAGGACCTCATCTGTGTCGCGCTCGTTGAAGGCCGCAGGCTGCTTACCGTTGGTGCCGACTGAGGTTAGAGTTCTTGTGATGTCGTATATATTAAGATTAAGATTTCATGTCTTCTTGCAATCGATGTCCTCCGTCACTCACGGCATTCTTCTATGCATAATTCGTGCCAGTTATCGTGGAAGGTACAGAATTGAATGTTCAAGAAGGCCTTAACGCTGAGTGTTCGATCAGCAGCATATCGTCGTCGCGCAGAAACCCTGCAATCGAGGAGTTAAATGTAATTGTGGCGTTGCTCTGCTCGATTTCGATCGCAGTAATCACGATACTAATGTCATCGCTGCTGGTCGTAAACAGACTCAGATCGTGCTGAACGACTGGTGGACTGCACGTCAACTGGCCTGGATAGACCCCTGGACAATTTACGCTGTAGGTTTGTAACCCCGGAGGCGAATTGGAGCTCTCGGAGCACGATCGCGTCGAAGCAATCATTCTCCAGGTATCTGTTCCTAGAAAACCGAAGCCCTTTAACTGCACACCAACCGTCCTCGCCCTCGGCAACCGCAAGATTTGCTTCACGGGACCCTGGATCATCAAGCGGTTCGCATACATCCAGAACCGTGATTCAGCACAGTCGTTTTGGTCCGTCAGGTAAGCGCAGTAACAGAGTAAGACATTACCCGGATGCTTTAGAGCTCGACGTTTGTTGAATCCATCTTGAAACTATCATCTTTCTTTGATGGCCTGCTTTCCCCTGGAAGACTACACAAAGGAGCAAAGTCATCAAAGATGCCTCTCATCTCCACAAGAAATTAACACAATGAGTATCAGTGCAAGCAGCCTTAATTTCTTCATGATCACCGTCTTCGGGAAGTCCTGACTCGTACCCGTGAAAGCGTAATACTGCATGTCTTCAGCTAGATGGTTGACAGCGGCGTATTGTTTTACGAAAATATCATTCACCGGCCCTTGCTCCATCAGTTCCGGAGAGAAATACTTCTTCTGACACTCCTTGGTCATATCGGAAGCAAAGTCGGCTTCTGAGGAAATTCGGCGGTCGTAACGGAGGTTAGAAGAGAAGCTAGTTCTTGCAGCATTTTTCACATGATTGAGCTTACAATTGGCCACGACTTGGCGGTTCCTCGCTAGAAGTTACAACAATCTTACATATAATTTTCCTGAGGATAGGAACATCGATCTGCCTCTACTAACTTCTCTCAACATTACAAAAAGAACTGCAAAAGCATGCATGCTATTGTCCCTGTTATCACCGTTCATGGTGACCGTAGAGACGTGGTCTGACAGTATTTCTGTGAACTGCAAAAGCATCCCTACTATAGCTTATGACTCCACCAAAGCCGTAGCATAGGCCCGCTCCACTGTCGTCTTCCCCGCAACGTCTGTCCTGCCACTCACAACCGTCAGATCTGCCGCAGTGTAAAAAGATTTCTCAGGGACTGGATCCAAGATGTTTTCGACGTCGTAGCTAAGCATGTAGAAAAGACCAGTATTGCGGAAGGGTGATGTGTCGTGAGGTTTCAGGTCATCCAGCCGTGAGGTGGCCATACCATAGAAAGTTACGCCGCCCTCAGCCTGAACTTGTTGCACTATGGGTTAGAGAAGATAGAGATGCTGCTTCGTATGCTTCGTATTGGCTGAGATGCCTACCGCTATTAATATTGGACGCAACATCTTGTACTTGTTTCATCATCTCTATCTCGCTAATCTAATCCAGCTTTACACATCCATGCTCATGAGAAAACGAACTACTTCTACTTATCACCACTCTTTCATAAGTATTGATCGTTTTTGCATCGATCACCGATTTCGACCTGGAAGCCAACCCAATCCTATACGCCATTTGCACTTGGCCAATCTTGAAGTAGTTCGTTGCGTGCTCGCAGTCCTTGTGGCAGTAGCACACGTCGTACATCTTGTCATAGGGCCCAAACAGTGCACTTGGGACAGGCGATTCCAGTCCGAAACCCTTGAAATCTGCTCTCGACCCACCGTCCAGCGTGGCTGACGGGTGCGTCCTATTGGGCGGAAGTTCTCGCATTATTGGCGTAGGCCACAACCGATCCGGACTGTCCCATTTGCTGGTGGCAGGTAGATACACAGTAATGTTGGTGATCGTGGTCAGGTTAAAAACTGGAACCAATCCTTGGCGCGGGATGCCTGGCTCTGACGACAGGAGACTCACATCGACAACTTTTGTTCCGTCAATTATAGTGGTGGCAGAAGTCCCTGAAGTCCCTCCAGAACCATCCCCTACCAAACTAGCATTGCTGTCATTTGTTGCATTGGTCGTGTTCGACACATTGGAACCGTTAGTCCCTGTACCAGTTCCAGTACCCGATCCCGCTGTAGCGACAACTTTATACCACGCTGTGTAGTCCCTATTCAAAGCCGCATCCAATTCTTCTTGGCGCATGTCAGTACGGAAATCCTCTAGATATTTGTTTTCCGCCAATATGCTAGGGTCTTTAGGTCCTCCGCCTAGACTGAGCCACAAAGCTCCAAGTCGAGCACGCGTCCTGACTTAGAGTCTGCTAGAGTGCATCTCGGCCCCCTCATCTTGACCCCTTTTACCTTGTATTTCACGAGAAAACAAGGGAAAAGGGGACCAAGATGCCGAGAATGATGGAAAAACGCTGACCATAACTGAAATTGTCCGGTCCATAGATGCACTTCACCACCTCTCGATGCGTTTCGTTGTTCACTAGGACTTCTTGGCCGTTCACTTCTGCGGACATGTAATCCTGAACGGCCGGTTCCTCCGCCAAATCCGCGTCTGAGAAGCCAGAGACGCCGTCTGTTTCGTTATGGTAAGCCTGTAATGCAGACCGTGCGAGATCGGTCAGAACGCCAGCACTATATGCAGCCTCGACAGCTTCGGAAGTGTTGTAGGCGCAGCTGAGCACGTACTGGGTACCGCCAGCGTAGGGTTCCCGGTCGGTTGAGGCAGTGATACCCGAAGAAGTATCTGCTGCTCCTGTGACAGCAGTCGCCGCTACTGTAGTCGTGTCCGAAAACGTCGAAATCGGTCCAGTGGAGATTTGCACTAATGTAGTGTCGAATCCCAAGTGCATCATTAGGTCTACCAGCTGCGTTGAAACAATGAGCTCGAAAGTGACGGGGACGTTCCATTCTCGACATTGTTGCTCCACTTCCCACGACATCCGATCTGAGGTTTCCATGTTGTAGTCGAGGATTCGCATTCGTTGGGTAACGCCATTATCACACCCGCCTGGTGGGCAGAGGACGCGGATTAGAGCTACGAAACTTCACTACATGACTCCTACTTGCTCCCTTTTCCTTCCCCCTATTAGCCTCAGCTTTAATCCATCTTGGTCCGTCCCCTCATCTCCATAACTAGGACCGGTGATGATGAAAACCATCAACTTCTAGCCTTAATTTCAGCACAAACGGCTGCTGTGGCGTCAGCTTCGAGTAGGGCTGCCAACGCTGGTTGAATTGCGAATGCAGCACATTTTGGTAGCCGCACTGGTTGAAATTCGTTCGATCACAGATCAAAAATGTCCAAAACCTCATGTGTCCCAGATTCTGGATGTATTCGTACCCAGAATTGCATGGGGTAGGGTCGCTGTCCAACGGCGAGTCGTAGTTGGGACAGTAGCATAAAGTGATTGTGAACGACAACTCCTGGTCATCCCGAACTTGGGGAAAGTAGTAGGGTGTTGTTGAGTCGAACCGGTTGTGGTAGTTCCAGATATTAGTGACGTCCTGGGCTTCAGCAAACGTTTTCTCCATGCGTTGCTGCTTAGTGTAACTCGCTTCTACAGAAGCTGCGTTCCAGATATTTTGTTCCCACAAGATATAGGTGTTATCAATCGGCAGTGCGCACGGACGAGCCTCTGAATCCTGGAGCAAACCCTCCACTATCGCATCTGGATTCCACGCTTGGGTAAAGGAAATCTCCGAAACTTGGCCACTGTAGACTCGCCAGCCCGTCTGTGCCGATTAAAGCTTGCCGCAATTCATCTTGGAGAGCATGTTTGCGGTGTTTTCCCCGTAGGGAAAGGCTTCAGGATGAAATAGAGACAGGTGACCTGAACAGCCTACACGGCGTACCTACGTAACCAATGCATGTATATGCTAAGATTACGCGTCGTTTTTTCAAAATGAAATAGAGACGGCCTTAAGCTGATGGATCTGTTTTCGAGCCAGTTGTCACGTCGGTTTGGAAGTTCAGATTGCAAGTCGGGTTCGGAAAGCGATTATTCAAAGCCGGAGCGAGGTTTGTCTGATGCCATGGAAAATAGCAGTCCCACTGCATTCCGAACTCCAAACATCCATCACGGAAAATTCCATTCACGACATCACTCTGCGCAGGCTCGAAGCATTTTTCCGCCCATACGCCTGCAACGTACAGAAAAGGTAAGGAGTTCGTTACTATAGTAGTCGTATCGTTGAAATTTCCACTGGGGGCGTAGCAAAGTCGATACTCTCCGCCAATCTCGAAATGGAATTTTCCGGTTCCTCCTGCACTAAATTAGAAGACATCAGATTTTCGTGCTGACTTTTTCTTATGCCATCGTAGTTCTCTGCGCTGTACGATATGAGTGGTTGTCTTCTGCCCTACTAGTTCTGCACTGCGCTATAAGCAGCTACCCAAAATAAAGTAAGACTCATCGCCTATCTTTTCTACAACAAATACTAGGCGGATAGTCTACAACTCCTACCTAGCTATTGTGAATGTCTAGTCCTGCAAAAAATCCGATCAAATAGCCGTAACTATTACTCCCGCTCAATTTGTTGTAGCCGATGCTCAACGGCAGCCCCGCTTCCAGTGTGATGTCCGGCACGAAAAATTGAGGCGGCGCACTACTCCCGAAGGGCGGCTGAATATCATAGGGATTCATCGGAACCAAACTCGGAATATAGCATTGTGACGTATCGGTCAGAGATGCTTCCACTAGTTTTACCCTTGGATCCGTATGTTGATTCCCAGGAAAACCGAAAGCAACTGCGTCGATAGAAACGGTGCCATAGGGATAACCGGCGACTAGAGTGAGCCGGTCCGCGAAGTCGAGAGACATGGGCGCACCAGAACCAAAAGCGTTAGGATTCACACCGGATTGGGATGAGAAAGCAATTTTAGTGCCTGCAGGAAACTTCCACTTCCCGTCCGAACGGACTGTCACAGTTTGCTGTAACTTTCGATGCTCAGCCGGATGATCTTGTTCTTGATCTACTATTTGAATTTGTTTTTTCTCCTTCTCCTGCTTGACTCCACTATCTTCGGATGTCACTGACTTTTCATCATCCCTCTCCGACGTTCCTCCATCATCCCTCTCCGACGTTCCTCCATCATCCCTCTCCGACGTTCCTCCAGCAGCTGCTACAAAATAACGCAACTGGAAATGACTGCCCAAGAACAGCACAGCCAACGCGGACCACACGAACGGGCCTCCTCTCCATTTTCTAGTATCTTCTGGGAAGCGTCTTCTTCTCGGACTTGGTGGTGGCTCACGATAGCGGCCACCACGATAGCGTTTCCTCTTATCAAACATCACGACCGCAACCCATCCACCAGGCAGAACTATGGTGCGCCTCTCCTTTCCTCCCCAGAATTTTCACGACCACCTGCTCCTCGTTTTACAACTTTGCCAGGTCATCGGTGACCACAGCCTGATGATGGAGTGGTACGAAGGCAGGACGTGAAACCCCGAAGTGTTCAGTAGTATGACGTGTGGTAGACTCGACGTTTCGTATCGTAGTATGTCCGATGTTATGAAGGTAGTATGCACACGACGCGACCGTGGATGGTAGGACGAAGATGCGAAGACAGACTTACTGTTGCATGCACTGGTACATGTTTTTCATGACACTTTTCTTTGACATACTGTGGGCAGACTTCACTTGTGTTTTTTAGCGCTTGAAACCACGCAACATACTCATACTATAAAGTCAGGAACTGCCATCCAAGTATGACATGACACATGAACAATCCATCTTTTTTCAACTGGATTCCATGTTGGCCTACACAATTACATAAATGGCGCGATGCAGGCTGGCCGTGCATTCATGCAAATCCAAAGCTAAACCTCACTCAGTATTCCTCAACACTCTCGCACAGCTTATTGCATCTCTCCGGTCGCTTTGCCTTCAAACTCACCTAGTACGATCTCTCCTACCTTAGATGCTCCTTCCACTCTAGGAATCTCTCAGCACTTCCCTCTCAAGGTTTGTTCGTGACGGGGCTCACCAATGTTCGCTATCGCTCCATGTATCTCAGTTACAAGTGTATCACCTTGGACTAGATCTTCTTGTGCATTATTTGCATGCGTGCTACAGACGTGACCACATTTTTTCCTCGATCAGCCTAAGTGCGAGGCAGCACTTTTCGGACTGTCTCGTCCTGTCAACCTCGCACATGCGATGCAACTGACATCCAAGCTACAGACGAGTTCGTCTTTGCTTCAACACTTTCATGCACAAGCAGAAAGGCCGCGCTGCGTACGAGTTCGTCTTTGCTTCAACACTTTCATACACAAGCAGAAAGGCCGCGCTGCGTACGAGTTCGTCTTTGCTTCAACACTTTCATGCACAAGCAGAAAGGATATGAAGCAACAGTTCCATGCTTTGTTCCATCTCCCTGTCCTACGATTCCACCTTGCTAGCAACAACAAGGAGTTCTCAATTTCAACCCTTTATGACCAAACCAAGAAAGCCGTACATAAAGCATCCTACTGCATACTACAACAACATCCTCACCAAGCCCAACACCTTTCAACAATCAGCCATCATTGTTACTCAAGCGGTCGATCATAGCCTTTTGTTCCCGTTCGACTTTTTCTAGACTCAAGTAGTGCGTCTGTAGTCTGGCCAGCTCAGCTTCCTTGCTTGCGATCAGTGCACGCATCTGCTGCTGTTTCCTTCGTCGATTTTCACTCTCCATCTCCGCCATGTTTCTCTGGCCAATCGCCCTGTGGTAGTACGTAGTAGTAGTAGTAGTGTACCCATTCGAGAGGTGTAATGTTTAATTAATTGCTGAGAAGCAGTACAATACAATACAATTGTTCTCGCTTTTTTTTTTTGTATCGTGAGCGAGTTCCGATAAATCAAAACCTACCTGCGTATTTTGCAAGCGAGTTCCGATAAGTCAAAACCTACCTGCGCATTTTCCGCGTAGCTACCGGCGTAGGGGGGAGTTCTTAATCTCCTTAACAAACTACGCTACTGCCCCTACGATTCCAAAATGGTCAAGCCTAGGAGCAAAGGCAGGGAAAATTACACAAAATTCAGTGCAGACTACCTCAAGGTAATAGGTACTACCTGAGTTTTTCGAACTCGATACGTTTTGCTTGCGTATCGAGTACCTCGACCAAGGTCTGGACCGTATTCTGGAAGGATGCGATTCTTAGAGCTCTAGATGGTCCCTCGCACCCAGGACGCTTTGATGATTGAACATTGAGAACCCCGCTTACCTAGTTGAATAATCAAAACTTCGCGCAGCCTCCAATTCTTCAAAAGTTTAATGGATGGATAACTGTTGGTAGGTAGCAAGCCTAGCTAGTAGTAGCATCTGTATATTGAGGGGCGGGGCCCAGTGTGATGAAGTTCTACTTCGGAGCTATGGTACTAGTATCACCATAAAATCTGACTCTGAAATTCTGCAGCACTGGAAGCCAGTTGGTCCATTTCTTTGAACTTCTCCGGGTCAAGGACCCGGATATGGTTCTTCTCATCGAAAGTGATTTGGATATCGCTTTCCGCCATCTTTTGTTTTTTTTGCTCCTGTGAGCAGAGAGACAATTACAAGCAGCGTATCGAAAAGGAAACAGCTCTTCAGGGAACTAGTTAATTTGCTTAGAAGACTTATGTTGGAGTACCATAGGAGGCAGCGGTGTAAGCTCCTTTCTTGTTATAAACTTAAAACAAAGTTTGAGTTTCTTTTTCTCGGTGTTATTTAAGCCCCTTTTCCTTTTCCTCTTCGAACAATTCGAGGCGGACTTCAAACAAATAGGTTCTCTCAGGGGAGATGAGAAATGGTGCAAGCCTCACTCAGCTGCTCTTTGAAAAAAGTACGATTTTGGTCAAATATCCTTTTTCGTCACAGTCACAACTTTTTTCCCGTCGAGCCTTGAAAATTACCGCTGCAGCTGTCACACACGACACCATCAAGACAGCAGGCTTGCGTGTGCGTCCCAAGTGCTGGTAGGCTAATAGGCATAAATCTTTTTTGAAATTCAAATTTTCTCAGACATGGTTATGGATGCGCTTATGAAGCGGCAATTTGTGCAGACGGTGTCTCTTAAGCGGATAGATCTTAATCCAGGGAAATACTTGAAGCAAATGGTGGGTCATGAATCCTAGATGCTTGGATTTCAATTGCAATTTGATCTTTGGTTTTGCATTGTGTTGATGTAGGGTAAGTGGAAGAATGTTGATTGAAATCGTCGATGGATAGATTTTTGCCATAAGCTTACTTCCTATGCATGAGGTTGATGTAATGCGAAATGAAGAGGGGAATAAATGCTGTTTTGTGGATACGTAAGAAGACGAGTGTGGATAAGAATAAACATGAAGATAAAATTGTGTGCACGTGTAGTTGTCATGGTGATAAATATTGTTAAGGTCCTACTAGGTTAATTGGTGAAGATATTTAAGATTATGCAGGGACCGCCCGTGATGTCGTGGGAGGGGCTCTTACTGTGTAGAAGACTACTGATGTATATGGGTATGGGAATCGAGATCTTTTACGTCATAATCAGAAGAAGATGTGTGTGTTTGTTGGGTTACTAATAAAATGAGTTGATGTTTTGCAATGAATACGTAGGATGTGATGTTAGCTTGAGCTGATGTTGTAATAAGCGTGTATCTGATGTAAATTTTACGCTGTTTGAAAGAGATAATATGCTGATGATGATTTTTACGTTTAGCATGTGATTGAGATTGTGATGTGAGTACTTACTGAGCTACTCATATGTCCGAAGATGAAAATTAGCAAACTTCTAACTACATAACAGATGTTTGATAAACGCATGTTACTGTAATACTACGGGGATGTGCTATCTCTATGCAGTACTTTAGGCTTCAATTTGTTGTCTTCTCCTTTTCTTCAGTTAGGCTGGAAACTCCAACAAGACAAATATTCCCGCCCTTCCTCCAACTCGTGCGCTTGAAGGCTCGCTTGTGGGTCTTCTAGTACTACAAGAAGAAGAGTCGTTTTTCCGAGATCGCGAGAGAGATTCATATCTCATCCGCAGACGCAATTTTTAGAGAAAAGACATTGAATAAAAACTTAAACTGTGTGCTCGATGACGATGAATTTAGCGTTAGTCCTACTGAAAATAGTTATCACTGTGTCTGATGTGACTGAACAGGAAATAAAAACAACCAAACCATAACATCAACAATTTTCGCCTCGCCGAATCAGCACTGATGGTTCCAGTGAGCATGCGAAAAAGCTCACGCACGCCAGATTCGAGTCCTCGAATCATGCGCAAGATCGGAACCCATGGCCCGTCTTTCGGCGCCGCAGGCAAGCGCACGTTGCGCAGTCGCTCACGAAGTGCCGCAGTTCGTTGTTCGGGTGTCAGTGTAGCTTTCGTGGAGAACGACGCAGATGGTGAGGACTTCTTAGTAGAGGAAGTTTTCTGACGCATCAGCGCTGTCTCTCCTTGAAGATGGTCAGTGCCACCTGCTGTCGTGGCCACTCCTTGTTGTACAACTCCTTCTTCATTCATCCTCGAAGCAGAAGATGATGACGACATACTCCCTGAAGCAACAGCGGCTGCAAGTCGAGTAGTTTTGCTAGGTCCTCCGTGGCGCATGTATGTAGCAAGCAGGTTTCCGAAGGGACCATAGTTCGGTGTCTGAGTATCGAGATGCTGCGCGACACAAGCCAGCAAAGCGACAATGCAGAACACTCCTAGGGTAGAGATGGGACCGAGAGACATCGTCGTTGCTGCTGAAGGGTGCAATGGGAATCGTCCCTGCTTGGCGGATGAATGCCCTTGATGTTTCTGCGCAGACGAATCTTGATGCTCAATCCCAACGGGTCCAAATCCTCGAGTGCGATAGGCGAATACCATTTTTGTTTGATTAATATAGCATCAGAGATGTTCTTAGCTTTTCACTTACTTAGATTGTGACGTCGATCTTCTCGGGCAAGATAAGATGCAACTTGGGCGGGAGTCTTGTTTAGTAACTGTTAGTGATGTCTTCTCTTCAACTTAAGTAGTTAGCGTCTCATAAGTGCAGTACTTCAACACTTTATTTGCCTTGCAGTTGTTGCTTCCACCTATAACTGCTCAGAGCAGATTTTCATTTTGGAAAGGATCATTTTGGAGATTCAGAATGAATGACGATGATGATGATGATGATGATGAACAATGGATGTGCAAAGTCGATCGTTTCTCTTTTTTCACCCAAATGTAATCCCATTCCGTTTGCAGCGAATAGACGAGTCGATATTTCCTCCCTGCAACTCAATCTCCTTTTTCTCTCCACCTATTCTACACTCTCGTAACACACGAAGATAAAATTTCAAATGTCTGATATTTACTCTCGTACAATAGACGAGGTGTTTCCGAATGACGACACTTTCCAAGTCCGCTCGATCATATGCCTTCTCTCCTCGATGCTAAGAGTACGAAGATGCAAAAACGCTTTGCTGCCTTCTTGCTAGAGCCGATTTGATTACCAAAAGATGAACTTACTCGAACAAGCAGTTTCTTGCCTGATGCAAAGAAAAAATGACGAGCTTCAACTGTAAGAGAAGGCGTTCTCTGAAATGCGCGTACATCGTGAGGTTACATGAGGTTATATTTCTTAATTATGAGTGATGCACTTATCCGTTATGATAACATCAGCAACTTGAGGAGTCAATGCCATGGTGCAAGAAAACGTTCTCGAAAATCATGCTCACCTTGGTTTCTTATCTGGCGGTCTACTTCCTATTGAGAATTTTTCAGCGTCAAGTTTTACGGCTGCTCCCTTGCCACCACCGACCCAGTCCAGCATGGGAGCGTCGCAAACCATACCCTCTGACGGGAATCCTCCAACACTAGCTTTCTTGACTTCGATTCCGCCATATATATTAGAAGAGGGAGCCCAAGAAATTGTTGTAAAGAAGCCCAAGAAGAAATCAACTACTTTCCTCTACGAACGTAATGCTACTTGGTAAACCCATGGATATACTTGATAAACCCATTGGCTCAAGGAGTAACTCGGCCGCATATCGATAGGCTTCCCCCATTTTTGAGGGAGGTTTAGGCTAGTGCTCAAGACCGATAGAAAGAATCCCTTTCGCACGAATGTGATTGCAACATGCATACCTTTTCTAAGGTAAAAACCAAAAATCAAACCATGGAGTGAGTGTTCAAAAAATGCTCTGCTTCTCCTATTCTCGAATGGTAACTACAAGGTCTATGGCAGGAAAGAACTTGACAAGGGTATCTGAATCCTACCTACTAGTAGTATTCCAGGCCCTTAACATCGAGAGATTTTCCTGCTGGTACCACGGCTCCTATCCTGGCTATTACTACGAGCTCCCCTGCCTTCACTTTTAGGTCATTCGTAACGATGTTGAGGAAACCTGATGAACCTTCGATTAATTTTCAGAGATCTTCGAGACATTTCTATCGATGGTTTCAATTGATCACTACGGAAGAATAAGCATCGTGAGAAAAATCGACACGCATTAAAAACTATAAACTCTACCTCCGTTGTCTTCTCCTTCTTCTCCCTCCGTGATTCTGACCTTCAGTTTGTTAAGTTTTTTCACAGGCTCAGCTGCTTCGACGGCTGCGACAACAAAATTTTGGTACTTCTTGACCCATGGAAATTCTTCTGGTACTAGAGTTTCACCACAGCTTAAACAAAGCGCCGGTCCCTCGGGGACTTCAGTGTCTTCGGGTTCGAATTCTGTGCCTCCACATTCCGGGAGAGGGCAAGTAAGACGGTCGTCGTAGAAATCGGGCATTTTTCGATTGTAGAGTAGAAAGTAAGAAAAGAAAGGAAAAACTAACAGTCAGTCACCTTCAAATCGAGTTTTATTAGGAGAGACTTTACATACGAATTGATCTCAATAAGCGCTAAATCGTTCTACTGCCATATCCTGCACATAATATCGGTGGAGCCAGCCTAACTCGGAAAAAATAAATCATAAGGATGAAAAAATTATGTGTTCGACTGCACTCCGTGTCACTGATAATTCTGCATTTCTGAATCCTACTAGGAAGAACACTCCCAATCAAGATTTGCTGCCATGCAAAGGCCAGATCAAAGAATCGTCCTTCAATCATTTGTGGAGTCTTTTCGATCTTCTATTTGTCCCGCCAGTTCTTAGGAGATCGAACACTTACGTCAGCACCCGCCAGCAAGTAACCCTTCGCCATAAGCGTCATCTAGGACGAGAAATCAAGACATTTTCAGTAGCGTTGGATTAGGAAAAAGATGGACATCCATGCAGATAACACAATGTTGAAAGATAAATTCAACACACAATAAGATACTGTTAAAGTCATGTCCGTGGTCATTATCAGTAAAAAAGGAAGAAATATCTTGATTATCTCACCAGCCCAATATCCAATAACACCGAGATACTCATGATCGTTCTTCTATCGTATTCTCTTACTTATTTTTCTGCCTCAAACAACATTGAAGGTGAACTTTCTGATGAGAAAAATGCATTTCAAAAGCTTATTATCGTTATGTTTAAATCGTGCAACTTGTAAGATCGTGCATAGAGCGGGTGCGGTCGTGCTTCGCGCGTCAATGCCACGACAACATCGATTTGTAACGTCATTTATTATTTCACACAAGTAGACAGGTTCTAAAGTAGACACTTCTGTGCTACAAGTTCTATCATATTCCTCTTAAGTACACATTTCTGAGCCCTCAATAAAAGGGATCACCCTAGCAGAGCTGAGAAGGACTACCAGACTCGAGTGTTTATGTTGTAACTCGAGTTTTTATGTTATGATATTAGAGGAGGTTTGGACAACGAGCCAGGCTCTTCAGGAGGTTCTTCATTCGTGAGCAGTAGTACAAGAGACTCACTTACCAACCCTCACCCGTACAACGACAAATATTTGACTCGCCCCCATTGGATAGGAGTGTAAAGATTAGGATGGCCTACTTAGTCTGTTTTTTTACAATAACAGCACAACAACTCTAGTCTTCTTAGAATATGCCACAAATCGATATAGTGCCGACCCTAGGGGTACTATCCTTACAATCCACATCATCTCGGGTCCAGAAAAGCTGTTCATTTGAATATGCTAGAAGGACCTCCGACACGACGTAAGTGGATTATAATAGAATTTCGATGACCCCCAACGCGGACACATCGATGTCGATCCCTATTTTTCCCCCCAAATAATCGGCACTTCCTTATGGCCGAGTACTTCTCCTCACGAACGATCTTTATTTTGCTCACAGCCCTTCGTATCGGTATTTTGGTCAAGGCTGTAAAAAGGACTTAGTACTAGTCTTAGTAAAGAACTTAGCAATAGTCTTAGTAAAGGTCAGTTAGTACTGGTCTTGTTAGTACTAGTCTTAGTAAAGGAAAAGGTCTTAGTACTGGTCTTAGTACTGGTCCTAGTCTCAGACTTCAACTACACACACACACGTCGCCTTGTCGAATGCCAATAAAAATACACACTTACCGTATGATTTTCAGAAGTGGTCACACAGCGCCAGTACACACGAGTCAAGTCTTGTACTTTGACCTCTACTTCGTCCTCGGACCAAAATTTCCGAGTTTCAGTTTAGCATATCAGCCCAATTAGCAGATCGCACTAGTGTAGTCACAGACACACGCTTGAATAAAAACTGTATAAGTTACTACCAGCTTCCATTCCTTGTTTCGATGCGCCGTAAAAATCCCTGCAAGTGTTCCTACTACAATCGTGACAACCTGTCTACGCATGAACAACTACGCTTTTCCACTACTTTCTAAAAAACATTTCTAAACGATTACGGCCTTCTACTTTCTAAACAGCTCAACATCTTTTTGAAGCAGGTCTTTTCTACAGCTATCTCAACATTGTTTTCACGACTTGCTTCTAGTGCCAGTACCTCTAATGATGCTCGATGGTGGTAATACCACAGGTTGTAGTAGTATTTTTAGATCAGTTCATTCCGCTTCAGATCCAGACTCCTCTCTTGGTTCCGAAAGTCATGGCATTGCTATCTCAGGAGGAGTAGTTCGACACGCAAACAAGTCCGCTAGATGAAGTGCTAATTCCTAATGTAATATTTCCTTGGTTTATACTCAGGAGGAAAGTCTATCTCCTGAGTACTACTGGGGGGCTATACTCAGGAGAGAGGCTTGCTCAGTGAGGGCGTTGATATTAACGAAGTGCCAGTGCCTCTCTTGAAGGAGCTCAACTCATGAAGATCTCGCTGATCCTATTTGCAAACTCATCATTAAATCTTGTTGTGGTCGAACGAAGCTAGTAACTCGCAAAACAAAATCAATCTCACGCCTCTGAAGACTATCTATAAGTCTCTGAAGACATAAAATCAATCTATAAGAGCTGCGACTTCTTTCCTGAATTCCAAGAACTGCGTTAAATCGTACTTAATAACAACGTCAGGCGTACGTTAAATGGTGATACCTATGATGTCAGGTCTGTGCCCCTCATACATCTGGCCGCTCATGACCATTCCAGTACTTACCTGCTTGAAAAGACAAGCGGAAGATCCTCGATTGAATATTCAAAGGAGCCAGTCCATGACAACATAAGACTGACTGTATATAATTCCAATCTTCTCAATTTCATTCTTCTATCACGTAGACGTCTGAGTTCGTTCTCCTATATCACATACATGTTTCTTCTACCTCTAAGTTTAAGTTGGTACTGGGAAACCTAAAGTCCTCAAAAACCGTGGAGGACCAGTGAGAAACTCTTCTTCGACGAGACGCTCGTTAGTAGTAGTAGTAGTGTACCCATTCAAGAGGTAGCAAAGATTTTTAATTAGGTTTGACTAATTCTGTTTTTGCATTTGCGAGGACAATGAGAGACAAGGAAAATGCAAAACAGTAGCCGTAGTAGTAGTAATGTTCGTGGGGCATTGAAGAATCTATAATGATTGACTGACTAGAACTATCTACGACGACTATTTTTCAGGTCCTAAACTACAGACGTTGACAGAGGATCAATCAATCAATCAGTCAATCAATCAACCAGGTGCCTCCACGGGGCACCGTTTTTTTTGTTTGTATTCCGAGAACGCCGAAAGGGTGATCCCAGTGTTGTCCGGCACCGACCTCCCCGCAGCTGCGACTGCCGCACCTCTACGTCCGTAGTAGTGTATATACATAAACAGAAAGTTTTAAGACCAGACCATTGAGGGCTACTTCTTCAAGTCCTTACTCTTATTGTGTTCAACCTGATGACGGCACGCTTCTTGTTTTTCGTTCTTCTTCTTTTTTCTTCAATAATATGACTTGAATCTATATGGATGATTTGAGTATAATTATGGATGGTTTGATTCTATTTGGCAAGGTGCCCAAGATTTTCCTGACGGCTTCTCGCGTTGGAAAACTATTGTTATTATTCAAGTACCTTCTTACACATTCTTTCGAGGAAAGTGCATGCTCCGTGTATCTAGTCCTACCTGGCTTACTTTTGTGCTCTACAACTAAAAGAAATAACATTCTTTTGATCATGCTAAGGACGTTCTATCGAGAGAAACAGCATACTGCTTTGCTAGCTACTTTCTATCGAGTGATATCAGCCCTAATGAAGCTAAATCCTCGAAGATACGACGTCGCTGCCAGTGCAGTTCTCATAATTTTTAGACGAAGTAATCTTCTAGTTCCAAAGTTGTCAGGTCCTTCTAATCTTGTTCGCTTTACTAGCTTCACCACATAAAGAGTTGTAAGAGACGGCCTAGTATCTATCGCTAGTATCTATCGTTGTTCTTGTCGTCTATCGAATAGTACAACTTTGGAGATGATAGATGTGGTCTCGACGTCTGCTGGTGGTCTCGACGTCTGCATCAGCTCTGTTCCTCCTACTTTGGTTGTAGTCGTTACATCTACCTTGGTTGAAGAGTCCTTCAGAGCTACCAGGTCGCCAAGATCCATATCCACGTAGTACTGACGGTCTAGTGCCTATGGTTACACGATGACAAGATCTTGGTCACTTTTATTTCTCCTGTATTCATTCACTCATTCATTCATTTACCTAACAAGAGGTAACCTCCCAGGGAGAGAGGATGATGAGATACCCAGCCCACGTGGATCGGGTAGCATATATTTTACTGCAGTTCTGATGCTGGAATCGTTTTTATCGATGATTGACCATCACGACGTAATTCAATTTTATAAATCATATAACTAAACGATCTTTATGCTTATTGTTAGTCAGCTACTTGTTCTAAAAGCAAGCCCTGCTCCTGTACTAGTGTTCCTATGAAGATGAAAGTCTTCTACTACGAATTTTTCTTCGTTCTTGAAGAGCCTCAACCGTTCCGTTTGCGACCGCGAAGACTTCACGCTGTCTTACCTGAGCCGCTGCCCCATTTGCGACTGCGACCTGAGGCTGTGCAAAAACCTGAGCCTCCTCCTGAGCCTGAGTGAGCCTGAACCGCGGCGGCCACTGCATTTGCGTCTTGGCGCTTTGCAGTTAGCAGTTTTAAGATGGTCTCTTGCTGTTGCCACACGATTCGGAAACGTTCTACAAGCTGGCTGCAATGGTTCCAGGAGCGTCTTTTCATCGCGTCTACTTCCCAAGTAAGCTTGTCCGAATGTTTGTGGACCCTTCTTTTATCTGAACCTTTTTTAAAGGTAGTCCTTCACTATCCCGAGTCGAGTGAGTTGCCCGCCTTTTCCCCCTTGATATTCTTTCCCCTTAAAATCTTCTAGGAGGGTCCCACTTCTCAGCATAGTGGTCCACATGGGATAGTGATCAACTGTACTCTTAACTTTTACAACCTTTGGTGCTTCCGCGATCTTTTGCTGCAGCTCAGTCTCGAAGTCGTAATGACGCTGGTAGAGACGATCGACTTCTGAGGAAAGGTCGTGCACAAAATAGGTCAAGGCTACTAGTGAACTACTCGCAAAAGACGGCAACGTCTTCTTCTTCTTGTCGGAGAAGCTCAATGATCCTGACAACTCACTATTTGTAGTTGCTAGTTCAGAGGCTACTAGTTCAGCACTCTTTTCATCAATGTCCTCACCCTTGCTTAGCCCTAAAGAGAGTTGCTGCAGTTCTTCCGCAGACAAATTTTGCAGAACTGACGTTTCTTCCGGAAATTCAGAGAGTAAGTAGCCCTGTCTGGCGTTAACCGTCTGACGAAGGGAATCCAGGTGACGAAACCAAAAAGCTAACGTCTTTCCCTCTTCTTCATCATCTATTACTTGCTGATGCTGCTGCTGCTGGATTGATGAGTTATGGGCATCTTGCTGTTGCTGCTGGATTGATGAGTTATGGGCATCTTGCTGTTGCTGCTGGATTGATGAGTTATGGGCATCTTGCTGTTGCTGCTGAATTGATGAGTTATGGGCATCTTGCTGTTGCTGCTGGATTGATGAGCCATGGGCATCTTGCTGTTGCTGCTGGGTTGATGAGATATGGGCATCTTGCCGTTGCTGCTGGATTGATGAGCCATGGGCATATTGCTGTTGCTGCTGGATTGATGAGCCATGGGCATCTTGCTGTTGCTGCTGGGTTGATGAGATATGGGCATCTTGCCGTTGCTGCTGGATTGATGAGCCATGGGCATATTGCTGTTGCTGCTGGATTGATGAGCCATGGGCATCTTGCTGTTGCTGCTGGGTTGATGAGATATGGGCATCTTGCCGTTGCTGCTGGATTGATGAGCCATGGGCATATTGCTGTTGCTGCACGACCTGGAAGATTGATGAGTCATGGGTCATGAATGCTTCTTGCTGTTGAAGGACTGGCGAAGATATCGAAGACGAGGCATCACGTTGTTCATGTCTAGCACGTGGCCCAGCCGAATTTTGATGTTCCTGTGCTCTCTCCCATGCAATGAGTTCTTGCAACTGCTTTTTTCTTTCAAGCGCATAAGCCGGATCTTCCGCGGCCCAACGTTCCTCTTGTTGTCTTAGTGCATCTCTAGTTTGTTGAAGCCGTCTGGTGAGCTCGTCTCTTTCTTGTGCCATCGCGTTCACCAGAAACTCGAAGCCTTGCTTCACAAGCATTAGAGCTCAACAAAATAAAAACTCATTCACTTCTTGCTGTCATTTCTTCAGAATCCCAAGAGGGAAACAGTTCAGTGAGAAATGTCAAGAAATGTCTTGTAGAAATGAATTAGAATTGTATCTATCGAGTCTTAAAAGCTCGTAGTCCTCCTTGCTCAACTCTGATCGCAGGAGGCTGATGTCCACCCTGCGCCAGTTTCCGTTAATTTCCACCATCAGGGTTGCAAGCTCTTTAGCTTCCTGTGGCGCCCACCATCCACGCGCCCACATCTCATGGCAAACCTCATTCCACTTCAGCTTTCGCATACATTAGAGCGTGATGCACCTTCTAAAAGAATCACGATTACCTACGTACCTTTCTAAATGTGGTCGTACCTAAAAAAAAATTACCTGTAGCTACCTTTGTAAAGAATAGGATAATGAGGAAGGCTGTAACAAGAGCAAGATGACGCAACTGTGCTAAGAAGATGATAATTCAATTAGTGGATCATGAACTAGAAGCTTTGAAATAGAGGACTCACGGACTAGAAGCAGTATCTATAAGAGAAGCACAAGCCGTAAACGTAGTTCTCGTCATCGTTGATGTCGGCTGGCTCCGGTTCCTTCAACTCTAAGTAATATCTGGACTGTCTCGTGGGTCCGCGGTTCCTACTACCCCAGCTGGGATTATTCACACCAATCTGAAACCAAAATTAGAGCTCATCTTTTTACCCGACTTGTTCCATCTTGAGATCATAGCACATCCTGAGACAAGACTACTCTGCCCTTGTTAAAAGGGTCTCTCTCCTAGGTGGCTGCCTTCTCTGAAGACGGACCATTAGGTTTACGGGAAGCCTTAACAAAAGAACCCAGCTTTATGCCACCAGGTGAGAGGACTGGAGGACACCTCAGCGTCGTAGTAAAGCTTCTCGTCCGTCGATTTCGACCAGTTGCTAGCCTCGACAACGCTCTTTCCTAATTGTCTTAATTTCGGCAAGTTAGGGTCGGCGCTCTGATTTTCAGCTCCCGAATGTCCAGAATGTGAATGCCCATGCCCAGAATGCTCCTGTGTTCCGCGTCCTTGAGAGTGCTCTCTTCCTTGTCCTTGCCGTTCTCCTTGATCTTGATGAAAATGATTACTCCAAATCCAAAGCGCGGGGTCTTCTTGGACTGCTTGTTCATCAGACGGACTCAGACTCGTCGTTGCAGGAGATGCATGCGCTGTATCAGACGATCCTGCTCCTCCTCGAGAAAATGATCCTCCTGCATTACCAGTATCAGATGCTCCAGATGCTCCCGAAGGTCTTCCTGTATTACCAGTGGACGACGATGCTCCTGAGCCACTGCCTGCATACGAAGAACCCAAGAAAGCCTCGGAATGATTCAGATTCATCCCATCCAAATGGTTCATTCCTTCTCCTGCATCCAAATCATTATGCTTCACTCCATCTGCCCCTACAAGCTCTTGCTGTTCTTCATGCTTCACTCCATCTGCCCCTACAAGCTCTTGCTGTTCTTCATGCTTCACTCCATCTGCCCCTACAAGCTCTTGCTGTTCTTCATGCTTCACTCCATCTGCCCCTACAAGCTCTTGCTGTTCTTCATGCTTCACTCCATCTGCCCCAACAAGCTCTTGCTGTTCTTCCATGGCGGGCTGAAATTGTTGAGGAAGAAGGCCTTGTTGAGCAGGTGCTCGTGACAAAGACATCCGCCGCAATGCTTCGAGTAGATCTTGATGCTCTTGGTGTCTTTCTTGATCAGTAGTTGTCTCTACTTGTTCTTGTACTTGTTCCCGTTCATTCTGTTTCGCAAATCCGTCCTCTTCCTTCCCAATTACATGGTTGTATCTTGGCAAAGCAAATGGCTCTTGTTTTGCTTCTCCAACACTGTTCGCTACTGACGGTGCCGGATAAGGAGGAGGAGAAGGTCGTGGCCGCGTCGGCTTCATTTTAGATAAGAGGGGAGCGCCCGCGAACAACTCTTGAACAGGAGATGGAGAGAAATTCTGAGAGTCCTTGAGTAGAGAGGGAGAAGATCCCTCCATTTCTACTCCCGCAGATGTCGAAGGAAGACGGAAAGCTCCCTCTTGTTCTCCCGCTGCAAGGGGCAAGAAAGCTGCGTTATCAGCAGTATGACCTTGAGATTCTTGTTGCGCGTTGAGACTTGCAGCAATGTGAGGTGGCAAGACTCCTGGCACGTCAAAGCACATAGGACCTAAGTACGACGACAAGTGTTCATCGGGTCGTCCAGACGGCTGCTGTGGAGGTTGTTGGGCACCTCCTAGTCCTACTTCTACGGGGATTGGCGAATACACTGAAGGCTGTATAATAGGGACTCCACCTTCTAGTACTGGTGCTCGCGATGAACAAGATGTGGGGACATTAACTGGCACAACCAATACATAGTTACATACCGGCGCGCAGCCGGGAGCTTCTTCTACCCAGTAAGGAAGTGGCTGTGCCTGTCGTGGCGAGCCAGTGCCCTTCGAAGGACTGGAGAAGTCGGGAGCAGAGGGTGAACAAGGTGTAGTAAATGCACATGTAGTAAAGTTGCCGGACGAGGACGCGGCGCCTTGAGACGAGGATGCAGCAGTCGGGCGCGCACTTTGATCCACGACCTGTTGTAGTTCCTGGTTGTTAGCGAAGCAATTAGTCAACAATTGGCAATTGTTGCGGTCGGGTTGATGCACCAGTAGTGGAATTGATCTCCCAGAAGTGGTCAACATATTATTCCACGAGGAAGCGGCCTGAGGAGCGGCTTCTCCTGGTTCTGGAGAAAATAGGGGAACAACCTCCGGATCATGTTGCCCTACTTGGGAAGGACTTTGTCGCTGTTGCTGTGGTGCACCAGTAGAGCCAGCATAGGACGATGATGCAGGGGATGCAGAAGAACCCGGAAAGAAACCCCCGGAAAATCCGCAGGGAAAAACTCCTCCTGGTTCTTGTTGCACCGTAGTACAAGGTGGTGGAGGAAGATTGCTGAGGTTTTGTCCCTGAAAGTGCTGGCAGTTGTTGCTGTTGTAATCGACGATGAATGGCGACATCACAAATCCACCTCCACACTGTAGATGTGGAAAATCGAAATCCCTTACTAAAGTTTGTGGTGTATCCAAGTCTGGTATGTGCTGCAAGACGGGAAACGAGGAAGGCGAAACTTTTTGCTGCTGTGGCGTCATCGAACCTGGGGAACAAATACTTTGATGCTCAAGACCAAAAAAGCACGGTGGAACAGAGGACTCGTTACTTTGCAAAGATGACGTTGCGGATGGCCCTCCTGACGCTAAGTTTGCTTGGACTTGATCCCACCAAAAATCATCATCCTCGCCTGCAGCGTAATGACCCCCTGTAACTTCTTCATCTACACCACCAACCAAGGCTGCAGGGTCCTCCTGAGGGTCAGCCTCAGCCTCAGCAGGAGAAGTGTTGTAACAGGGATGAAAAAACACATGAGACGAGGAGAGTTTCCTTGGATCTTCATCGAAGCCTCGGAGTTGATCCATGTAGTAGTCCTTGCGCTCGTTGATCATGATGCCAGGTCTATGACGTCCGTAGGGATGAAGTTCATGCGTGTACGAGCATAGGGGTTGCGTCTTGCCAGAGATGCTGTCCAGAAACACTCCAATCAACCTCGTAATTCGCTTGTCCGCCTCTCTTTGCCTTGCTTTATCTTCAGTTCCTTCTTCGAGGAGATCATAGGCATCAAGATCGAGCACTTTTCTATGAGCATCCATCAGTTCAGCATCGGTGGCCATGTTCGGATGAATCTTAGCTCGGATCATGTCCGCGACTTGCTTTTGCTTTGCGTGCTTTTGTTTTTCTTCCACACTTCCCTTTCCTTCCAAGCTTCCCTCGTCTTTCTTCCTCTGCGTTAAAAAGGCACCCCCGTCCTCTTGTTTCAACAGAGTGGGAGTGCCGCGGCTGGCGAGCACTTTGGCAGAGTCTGGATTGCGCGCGAGAAGCTTCACCCAAAAAGCGAACATGTCTTCGCCACAATATCGGTGATCAAAATCATTGTGGTAGAAACTGCAACTGAGCTGGCACGGCGCGAGTTCTCCCGCCACTGCACTCTCATGCGCAGGAGCCGTGCACTCTTGCGTTTTCCACACATTGTTGAGGTCCATCTCTCTAGTTTCATGGGCGTAAGTGCAATTATCGCTTCTGTCGCAACGCCCTTTCGATAAAAACCTAGTCGTGGGTGCTCGTGCTCGTGGGCGTAGGTGTTGTTTTCATCGATTGATTGATCTAGAATACTAGAACGAGGAGCGAACAAGTCTAGATGGTCTAGCGTGCCAAAGCCTGTCATGTCATGTCATGGCACCTCCTTTGTAGCTAAAGTCGTCTACCTTTGAGGCCACCCTACAAAAGAGAGACTAGTGTAAATAAAGACATAGCAGTCAGTCTATGCCTAATTAATAAGTAGTACCTGCAGAAAAGAGTTTTTGTGACCGGGAAGGGCTTGGCCTTTGTCCAACATTCTCGGCGTCCCGGCTTCCTTGACAATGCGGCCTCCGGGCTTCCGACACCTTGGTATTGGTCTTGATCGTTTCCTCCTTGCCATGCTGCGCGTCTTGGTCGTGCTCCTGTCAACCCTGCCGCATCGACGGCTGTAAATCCAGCAAAGGCCGCGACAAGGACCACGACTCTAACCACGAGACGAGAAAACCACAGAAAAGCACCACTACGACTACCTTCCAACATCATTTTTTGAATGTTTGTAGCCTCAACAACGAAATTATATCAAACTGTACGTGTGGAGTACTGTAACAACTTGTTTTCACTGTAATTGATATTTCAGATTATCATAGAGGGACTTAGACGGATGTAACCTTGCTGATAATATGATCTTTAAATTTCTGGCTATTAACGATCTCTGTCTATGCCTAACTAAACAATGAGCAAAGATGAAGATGCAGAGACTACACACAATTATCTATCTTTGTCCTTCCGCTTTTCTTCCAAGATGTTGACGCAAGAAGTAATCTAGGTAGTCGTGAACGTGAACTAGAAAAAACTAGAAACGTCGCAGGAGAACAATGCATGGATTATAAATGCTGGTAATACAATAGTCACAAGTTCTTGCTCTTTTCCTAGTTAGAGACAAGCGCTCTCGTAGTTCTTAATATGTCGATTGCAGCCCTGCGCGGACACAACTGGTTAAAATCAATTTCCTTGGATAGACTCCTGAGAGGTCGTCCACTCACTTGCTTCAGTGTTCTAAAAAAAGTCAAAGTCTTCTATGGGATGCTTCTAATCCTAATGGAAGAGGAAGAATGCTCCTACGTATAAACCTTCTTGCACAATCAGATAGAAATACACCAGATAGAAATCCACACTCGATTTCTTTCGAAAGAAACCACTTTTAGATAGCTAAAAAGAATCCGAAGTCATTCTTCTGGCTACACATTAAAAAAATCACACAAGAATGGATGCAAAGACACGGACGCCAACGACACACAATGTTATGAGTATGATAATGCTTCGAGATCGAGCGGTAGGTGTTGACTACTCTTTGAGACGACTCTTTTTTAAGACAAGTTGACTTCTCCTCAAGATGACAAGTGATCTCAGTTTAGCAATCCAAACAAGGCAGACGAGTGAACTTCTTCTAACAACACTCTACGATTTAGCTGCGCTACAACTCAGTGACGTTTGTAATTTTCATGGATATAATCTCCTCGACGGCTTGGAATCTTCTAGCTCCGCTACGTGTCTATATTGATCTTCAACTATTTGTCGATTCCAGTAAATATCTCCTCGTCAGTTGCTTAAAAATAACCTCCTCGCTTCTAAAATGCCTTCGATTTCGTCAGCACTTCTACAGAAGTACAACTCGCAGCTATATCTCGACGCTATTTCGAGCACGACAACTCACTTATTTGCCAACTTGCTAGTTACTGGGTCGTCGTCGTTCAATCACTGTGGTTATAAATCAACTTGTTTGCTGATTCGAGCACTAAAACTCGGACTGATACATTCCAGCTAGTTCGATGATGTGAAAAATACTCCACACATCCATCTAGGAGGCTGTCGTCGATCCCTGTTGTTCGCTGTTTTTCGTTGGGTTTGTATCTTATTCTAGGGAAATGGATATGGATCGTTGTTTGATGCGTGGGATGGATACCAGTCTGGAGGTGGAACAATCAATAGACATAGTACTTGGTGGAGTTGGGATTCTTGGCTGGATTTTTAAGATTGTAAGTTGCAAAAGTCGCATATTCATCGCCATGATCTCAAGGAGTATTTGGATGGCACACGACGGATCCACATGCACATATTGTTGAGGGAAGTTCGTTGCGAATCTTCACACAGAGAAAGGAAGAAGGTGAAACTCAAATTGTAGATGATGACGATGATGATGATATATACGAACGCAGAACCATAGGCGGCAACGCTACGGCGAAAAATTGCGGAACTCAATATAAATATCATCCCAGAAGACAACACCAGCACCATTTCCGGAGCGCCGCTTATCTTTGTACCTAAACCGAAGAAACGGAACCGAAGAAAGGAAGAGAAACTGAAACTATTGGGGGGCAACGGAAGGCGACGGCGAATCTGACAACAGAAGAACGCCAAAGCACGCCGGACCTTGCGGTTCGAAGCCTCTTGCGCATGGCGAGCATCGGGGAGGTGAAGCGCCGCAACCGAAACAAAGGAAACTACCGCTCGAGGGCAACGCAGTCAGTGCGGGGAAACAACGGCCAGGCCGGAAGCAGGGTGCACACGAGAGCGCCGACCCCTTTGCGAGAGCCAAACTGCGCCGGACAGAAATGCCCAGCATGCTCAAGCACTCCCTACAGCCTGACGGACTAAACGCGAGCTACTACCTTGAGCAGCCTCGGCGTGATGACTATGCGCCTAGAGTCACCCGGGTCAGCAGGATCAGCCCTTTCCCTTGAAAAGCGGCGCACTTTTGCAGTAATGCGCGCACTCATCCAATGGACGCAGGCCCCCTGCTCCAGTTGCTCTGCCTAAGGCTGCGGCGACCTGCGCGCGGCCCTCGTCGTGCATAAGCATGAGCACCCTAACCGCCAGCCCGTAGTACTCCGGCGCGCCGTCCTTGTTCATATCCTTCAACGCCTCTTCTATCTCGTCAGCGGTTATGTCACCGCTAACTTGATCTAGTAGCCCCTGTGGCAGCCGCTTGGCTTCTTCCGCTATTTCATCAGCTACAGGCAGCGCGTAGCCGTCTGGCAGAAGAGGACTGCTCCCTGCTTCGTCAAGTATAGCCCTGATCCTGGCGCCAGCTTCTGCATCGGCAACATTTGAATGAGCAAACTTGTGCTTGTCGGCATGCCCATTGTGTAGATGAAGGCGCCTGTCTATCCCCAACACAGGAGCAAGTTTCAGACGTGGATCTCTTCAAGTCGCAGAAAGTTTGATAGATTTGATCTCTGAGAATCGGAGTTGTTTCGACACTCATTCATTCATCCATTTACCTGTTCTGGAGGTATCTTTTCAGCAAAGGTTGATCTTTCAGCAAAGGTTCTAACAGCACTCTTCAAAAAAATGCACATAAACTAGACTTGCACTCACTTTCACGCATGCTCTTGTATGCTTCGAACAAAGAGTATGTTCTCTCACATGGTGTCGACGAAAGCAACTTCTCGGCTCCAGTTGCTCACGAAGAGGAGCATGCTGCTCGTATAAGAAGATCAAGATGCTTAAAAGATAACAAGGAAAATTACTCATTCGAACATGTTGAGATGTCAAAAATATTTCTATATTTAAATCATGTTGCGTACAAGATTCCTGTCCTTGACGAGTTTCTGGCATTCTTTGCTTGTGTGAAGATGAGTCAACAAGTAACGTTCTTTCTGTGTGAAGATTCAATCCGCAAGATTCAATCCGCAGCTTGACTCCATGTTATCTAGGTCGTGGCTTCAAAATAAAACTCCAAGTAGATGAGACAGAGGACTCCAATGTAGATAGTTGTGATGACAAGCTAGTAAGTGGAGACCTTAGAGGCCACGCGACAAAGAGAGAACTTGAAACCCCACTCTAAAACGTTGCTAGATGCATAGCAAGAAAAATCGACGTGGATGCTGCCCATCTCTTGTCATGTGTGCGCCCTGGAAAATATGGCCACTCGTGACTTACATCTAGATTTAGAAGGGCTTCCACCCAAGCCCCAGGACTCGTCCCATCTTTTTCTCTAATTACTTACACTTTTTTACTACACAGAAGAAGGATGACAATATCACGTCTCAGTTTGAATGTTCTCGGCCACGCGACAGCAGCAGAGAAGTGGTCTACAAGTTGCATATTAGTAGTGGTTTGTTTATTGGGCGCAGGAAAGTTCGTCTTAGATAGAAACTGTCACTTTGATGATAGAAGTGCTATACTGTTGGTTACTTAGTACAACTTACACATCTGTGATACATCCACGAAAGCCCTTTCCTGCATCTCCCTAAGTTTGGCACGCGTCTTAGTGCCACTACTTGACTTCCAATCTACTCCACAACTACAGATTGCTGGTCTTATGCGTGAATTGCGATCATGTAGAGATGTTCGAGCTCAAGCTCAAGCTCAACGGCCTCGATCGCGTCAGGGATGCCAGGTGCACCGACGTCACGAGGTTTTTTTTTTTTTCCATAGGACTACATGCCGCCTCCCATTCAACTACCTAAACAATCCATTTACAAAACTTACATACCGGGGGAGCAAGAAAACCGTATCACAACGGCCAAAAACTACGACTATCGGAGAGAACTATATTGCAATAGCCTCTGTAGAACAACTAAGGCACAACCTAACAATGTAGGGCCCTGAGAGCAAGTGTAACAACCTGCAAGGGTATGACATGCCTGCCCATCGTAAAATGATTTACTGGAGAAGAGCCTAAAGAACCAGGAAATTAAACAAATATCAAGGCTATCTACAGCATAGATCACGTGAACAGGCCTCCTTAAAACTAGTTTTTCTTTCAGTAAACACTTAAATAAAGCAGTTGCTGCGACCGCTTGAAGTTTTGTTTTCTTAATTAGGTTAATTAAAAAGGTGCATTCTATTCAACTAATTTACAAAATCTTGTGGGACTTAGCAGTGTAGTGAATCGGCCTGATGAATGTTTTGCTGTTGGCAATAAGTGCCGGCCTAACAATTTAAAAAGCTACTTTTCTGCTTGTTCTTGTGCTTCAGCTCAAAACGCAACGTTTTCCTGCTGCCATCCTTACGTCCAAAATTCAATCTACGTGAGAGTCTAAACGGACAATTTCTATCCACTACTTCTTCTCGTTAACTAGAGGCAGTGTTTGTATTTCCGGAGCGCCTTGCTTAGGTAGACAGATCAAGTCTTGATCTAGGTATTCATGTGTTAACACGATTTCCGAGAAGAGCTTGTCTGAATCTACCAGCCTGACCTTGCTGAGTACTTCAAATTCACCTTCTACTTCGGAATTGGCGGCAAAAAATTGAGAAAGTTCTACATGAGATCAGCCGGAAGGAATTCTGCTTCTGGTTCTTCTCGAGATGGATGTGGAAACTATGTATAGCGCAAAATCAATCAAGACATAATCATCTGCGCAGTACTGAGTCGGCTAGCATGCAAATCATACGAGTCTTGATGGTGTGACTATTTTACAATGTAGTCCTGAATCAACAGGAGAGGTCGAAGCAAATACACAGTGGCCCGACCACAACGGAGCTAATCTAGTATGTTTTCTAGTAAGTACATACAAGACTACACACAAGAGCAATCAGATCCTACCGAAAAGTCCTTCTTTGCTACACACGAAATCGACATTGTTCAAAATGAAGAACAATGTCGAGCCATCAGATACACATTCAATATTAGGCGGCCAGACAATTTTTAGTATTACTACACACTAGAAGTCCATCGAGATTCTTTGGCTGATTCAGCGAGTAGTATGCATACACATGTCACACTTGCTGCCCTTGGTGCCAACCAGAGAGAACAAACCTTGCTCAGCTGCGCTTTCCCTTTCTCTAATCAGCCAGTCAGGAAAGACACCTACCACCTCCATCATTAGTGTACCAAGCCAGGTACCGCAGGAGAAAGGTAGTGCAGCGAGTCCTCACTCTGAGGTCACGATCACGATCACCTTTGTTATCAATTGAAATTGTATTCTTGCGTAAAGACCTCACCCTATAGTATTGCTCAATAAATATCTGACTATCAGGAAGATTTTCATCATCATATGTGACGCAACTAGTTAGTTAGTCACTTGAGTCTGATAGTTGTACGTATGGTTATGGCTGCGCCATCGTCGGCATGATGTAAGTCCCTATGGTTTCCCTCCACCGACGCGAGTACTCTTCATCAACCTCCAGGATGAAGGATAATCGTCAGTGTACTCAATATTCTCAATCTTCCCCACCTCCTTGATTGCTTTGCTTAAAAGTCTGCCAAGCAGTAGAGACCATTTGTTAATTTCTATTGCAGTGGAAGAATCATCTCTAGTATGTCGTAAAGTGACCCTTCCGTATTAAAGGTCATACAGTTCCTGAGAAATTCCTGTACTATCTTCTAGTTCAATCATTATAATGAAGTGAGGTATAACAACACTACTAACCCTGTACTTGTACTATATAAAAAAGATAAATATTATCAGTATAGTCGTGGTCAGAAGCGCCATGACAACCGGAAGGAACCTCATGACTAGTTTTCCCCTTGGCCTTGATGTTTGTACCTAAGTAGTTCTTCATTCTAGTTAGGTAATGGTTGTTGCCAGCATTGAATGTTGTAAATGTTTTAGTTTTTCTGCTCTTATATGAAGAGAGAGGGAAGAAATCTTACATCAACATACCCCGTTCATGCTACTTACTTATTTGTTCTAAGAGGTAAAAACGATAGGCACCCTTCTACATACACTAAACAAGGTACACCAAGAAACCACACTTTCATGCAAAACGACTCTTCTATTTCTATTTGAAAGAAAAACCCAAACAGAAAGATCTACAGAATATCCCCTTTTTTCTAAGTGAAAGTACTCATATAATTTCATAAAAGCCTGAAGCTTGATGACAGATCTAAGTCTTCTATTAAGTATTCATAAACACGGCCTCAGTTTTTGCAGCGTGCCTCCCACAGCGGCACTCTTCTGGCGACGACCAGATCATGGCTTGTGATTCTGCTCGCCGAACACCAGACGAGTTCCGACTAAGTATATCTCTTCTCCAGCTTCTTCATTATATGTGTCTGCTCCAGCAAGCTTTTAGCTTCTCTTCATCATTTGTAGTACGCAGTAGAGTACGGATTTACAAAATCTAAATCTGTAGTCTAGAAACTCTTTATCTATATTTCACTTCAATGTTGCATAACCAGGATGAAAGCAGGACACCTCCGAGTCGTGCCTCCATTCTGCGTCCACTAGTGATTGTGATTATCTTTTGTTCTCCCACATACTACATGAGGTACGTCTCCGCTGATTTCTGGGTGCTCATTTCTAGGATGTATCACAACCAAACAACTACTCGTCAATACATTTCCAACATGAGTAGATAAAGACACTAACATCATTACTGGCTAGAATCACCTGGAGTTGGCATCTTCAAGGAAGTCGCAGTACTATCACCACCTCCGAGAGTAGGCCAACTCGTTTCTTCAAGAGCAAACGCCGTTTCTTTAGTTGCCTTTCCTCGTCGTTTTCCTGTCCCGAATAGATACGGTTGGCAAAGATGTTGACCCTCATCAGGAAAAGAGCTCTGGACATTCATCATGCCGACGTCCATTTCTTCTGGCGTGTGGGCATAAGCGCAGTCCTCTGAAAGTTGATGTTTACAGCCGAACCCGTTACCAGGAGACAGCATGTACCTTGAAATTTAACATTAATATCGCAAAGAACTACCTTACTGCACTTGTTGGTAGTCGTAATCTATCTAGTGGTAGTCATGTACCCCACTTTCATGGGACGACATTAATGACCACCCGTTGACATTAGCAGTATTTCGCTCAGAAAAGCAGTAACTGATGTGTAGAAGGGACGTGAAGAAGAAAAAGTTGTGTTTTGCTGTAGAGATTATCATTGTCATTTTCGGAAACTCCTGCAAGATTATAGTGAATAGCGGATTAAGCGTGAGATAAGTGCCAGAATGGTTAAGGGATGAAAGAGAGAAAGAAGTAAGAGAGAGAAGTAAAGGGAAGTAGGAAGACCTAAAATGAGATGAGGCGTAGTTTGTACTTGCACGGCACGATAGCAACAAGTCTAGTTTGTACTTGCACGGCACGATTTTGTGGAAGTGAGACAAGCGATGCGTTGGAAGTAGTGGCACCAGCCCGCCGTCATGCTCCTCTCTTTATGTTAGAGAAAGAGGCTTTCATTCATTCGCATCCCTAGTAGTCCTCCTAGCCGGGAGGGTACACTAATTCACTTATCTACTTTAGATGTTGAAGAGGTCGTTACGAAGATAATTTTTGACATGCAGCTAAGCTCGCCTTCATCTGAGGACGATCCAGCTAAGATAGTTGATATCATTCAACGTCTACTTGTGGCCAACACGCACCAAATGAATTAGTATCAACTCAAGGACGAATCTGTGGCCTCTCTAGGCATAAGCTTTGAAGCAGAAAGAAGAGTGCAAAAACTCATGCACCAAACTCTACATCTACTCATCAGCAAAATACCTGAGCATCCACCATACTACTCCCAAAGGATCAAAGGGAGGGATCGGAAAAAAACGGATCATCAGGTTCACTCATATGATGAAAAACAAATCGCCGGCCTTAACAAAACATGCGGGACCGAGTGCTTGCGCTCACGTACTTCTACTGGTTCTGGGGGTGGCGGGGCGTGCTCTTGTTCCGTTTTTGCGAATGGCGGACCCCCTTTTTGCGAAAGGCTGAATGCTTTGTCTTGGCGTTGGCCGCCCTATAATTTAGAGACTGACCATGCACTTCGATCTAAAGTCAAATTAAAAAAAACGAAATTGATTCCAAGGAATTGTCTCAGATATAATGAAAAGTTGTCCTTCTGTTTTCCGGTTTCCACGTGTGTGTTCCTTACTGCGCCAATCATGAGAATGAGTGAAGACTTTCTTATTTTCTAGTTCCACACCTGCTGCATTAGTGACCACCTCCGCTTTCCGTACACGCCCCTTGCCGATCGGCTGCTGCATCTGTTCCGCAGGGACCAATTGTCGAAAGATGGGCGTCACGGTTCCCTCCTGGGTCATCATACATAACGGAACAGCGCGCACCAATTGCGGGTATTGCATCTGTAGGGGCTGCTGTTGTTGCATTTGTGCACATTGGGGTAGGTGTTTTCGCGTTTGCGCAGATTGACCAATCATGTTCGACTGCGTTTGCTTCCACTCATCGTCTGCGTCATTTTTCAACCTTGCAAGACGTTCATCTGCAGTCTCTTGCAAGGGTTGTAGTTCTTGGTCTACTATCATCTCCTCCTGTGGAGGTCCTTGCCTCATGTTCATATGCTCTTGCATTTGTCGCCACTCCCACAATCTGTATTCGTCTTCGGCGTCACCCGCCTTCAATCTTTTAAGACGTTCATCTTCAGTCTCTTGCAAGGATTCCACTTCTAGTTGCTCTACTACCTTCTCCTCCTGTGGCTCTTGTTCCATTGACTGTTGTGTCTGCTGCTGAGCAGCATTTGCTTGTTGAGCATTTGCTTGTTGAGCATTAGCTTCTGGTCTCTGTTGGAGGAACGGGGTCATATTAGTCATCTGCTGTTCATCTGACGAAGCTGCGTTACCGTAGCTCCACAGAAAAGACGGAATCTGGGATGCTTGTTGGGAGATTCCGAACCCGGGTCCGAATCCGGAAACATCAGATGTAGGCTTCGGAGAACTAACGTAGTGGTAGTTGCTGTAGAAGTAATTGCCGTCAAAAGGTTGCTCCATCCCTCCACTTGGCGTTCCGTACATCCCTTGCTGCAATTGCATTGCTTCCGTTGCAGTTGCTTCTAGACCCTGGACTTCTTGTTGGGCTGCCCAAAGGTTTCCATCTTCTGTTGTAGTGGGTAAGTTAGCGATAGGATGCAACTGGTCATCACCAGGAGGCGAAACTGCAGCCTGATGCAGCCCATATGAAGAAGTGCCAGCACCATGATGCCCACTCGAAGAACTAGCTACCGCAACATTAGGACCTTGGATGTAGTCGGTTGCCCGAAGTGGTTGCTTTTTCTCGTCGACGAACTTGAATAGCAACTGCGAGCACTTTTTGAATGCCTCCAATTGCTGACGAAACTGCCCTTTAAAAAGTTCCATATTAGGAGAAGCTGCTTCAGTATCTTCAAGAAAAGCTTCCGAATCCTGCTGGTCTCCTGATGAAGATGATGCCGAACTCATTCCATCTGTGATGCTCTCCAGAAAGTTGTCCAGAGTCTGAGACCAATTTTCGCTCGTTTCTTCCACTGTACTCCCATCGAGCATAAGCGAAAAAACCTGACTGAGCTCCTCGTCGGAAATCGGCTCCCCTTCAAGGTAGAGACGACGCTCTCTATCTGTGGGAACCAGTTCCCGCCAACCCGAAGGTTGTCGTTCGCCACCACTGCCAAATCGCTCTTGCAAAATCCTCGCTGTCACACGCTCAGCCAGATATCTTGCGGCATTCTCTACTACAGCATCCAATTCACGTCCACCAGCTTGCTGTTTATTGACGTGATACAGGGGCGTGATGATAGGCGCCAGCACTTGCGGAGAAGAAAAAGAAGAGAGAAGGTAGCTCGCCAAAAGTGATTCACCGAATTGACGCAATTCGCCGTAGCCATGACTACAATTGCATGCCATCTGTTTTGGAGTCAGGAAAGCTTGAGCGCCTCCTTGAGCATCTTGCGCGTCATAATGCTCCACACGTTTCTTAGGGGTAGTTGCACTTGCAAGACGACCCCTATGCATCTAGTAAGTTTCGCAAATCAGTAGTCCTTTATTTTCACCTTGAAACAAAAGGGCATGGATTTAAGGCATTCTCTTAGAATTAGGCACGCCTTTGAAACAAAAGACCATATATAAGCCACATCAATTACTAATACACAACAGATAATAGTTTCATAGAGGGTAGTGCTAGTGGGTAGTAGATATATTTAAGATAAAGATATGATTTTAGAGATACGTCTTTGAAACAATAACAAAAGGCCATAGATTAGAAAAAGATATGATTTTAGATGATACCGATAGAGATAGGTCTCCGCCTTGCTAGTACTACAAACCATAAATCGACAGAGCTCGGTTTTCCAAGGGTTATGCTGATCCATTTCCGTGACGTTGTGCGCATAATGACACTTGCCCTCGAACCGGCAACCGCGACCGGACCTATCAATCCACCTGTGTGCGTTTTTTATCACGGTGATCTATCACAACAGAGAGACACTGACACCACTTATCAATATTTAGACTGCACAATGACGGAGCCTATCCTTGTAACTACAAAAGTACTTGTCTATCATATCAAGAATATGAATATGCATCGATAAAAAGACTCAGAAGACAAGAAAGACCAAAAAAGAAGATCATAAGCTTTCTTAAAAGTACTTGCATGGCGCCACTCGCTGAATTACTGGCACAAGTGTTGACTTCCATATATTTTGACGCGGTCGTCGCGAAACAGCCAGCGGCGGTGGTGGTGGTGGTGGTCCGCTTCCCTTTCCATCGCTTTTCCCGCCTTTCCCGTTGATGTCATCCTTGCCACCTTTACCGCTGATGTCACCCTTGCCGCCTTTCCCGTTGAAAATGTCACCCTTGCGACTTTGACTGCCATGTTGACCTTGTTTACCGAAGCCGCCTTTACTGCCATGTTGGCCTTTACCGGCGCCGCCTTTACCGCCATGTTGGCCTTTACCACCATGCTGACCTTTGCCGCCATGTTGGCCTATGCCGCTATGGCCTTTGCCACTTACAGCAAGGAACCTACTTTGCAGCTTCACCGCACTCGTCAGGTTTGTAGCCAGCGACGAAGCGAAGAGAATTTTCGAAAGAGGCAACATTTTTGTTTATTTGCTCAACTCCAATTGAAGTGTTGGAATAGGATAGAATAGGATAACGCTTCTAAATAGATAGTCGTGTTTCATACAAGATGTGTAAATCATATGCTAAAAAAATCTTCAGTGTTATTCGTACAACTGATTATCTGATCTACAGAGCTTACAGATTTTACAGAGGAGCTCCCACTAGGTGCCGATGCTTTCAGCGTGTTTGATCTACAGAATAGGATAGGAGGGGATCCACCCAAGAAAGGACAGGTTGACGAACGCGGGCGCTGACGAGTGGTGACCAAAGATGTGCTGGAGATCTCAAGAACTTGTTTAGTCTAGTCGGTGCTGAAACAAACTGCTACTATTACAGTTACAAACTTTTCGAAGTGTTCGACGCACCACCTTAGGTGGGCGCAGAGAAAGAAAACACTTCACAGACGCACAGATAAGGATAGCAAAGCAGTGAACGAGCACAATGCCCAATTAACCTACATAGCGCTAAAAACTTAAAACAAAAGAAACCAACTGAAAAAAGTTAAAAGTGATCATCTTCGTCGCCTCCTAAAGCGAGCTTCGTCTCAACAGCAGAATCTCTCTCTCGCTGCCTTTGAAGCAGCAAGACAATAAAAATTTCTGACGCATTCATTCATGTCAGTTGTGAAGCTCTTCTACATCAACAGCATCAGCAAGGCTCTTTTCGTGGCATCCATTATCCGTCCATAACTCTGAGCCATTTCAACTTCAACTATCAAGTACTTACCCCCGCCACAGGTAGTAGTAGTAGTAGTAAACCCATTCTAGGGGTACATAACCAGGTGAACCAACTCCTCAGTAGGGTGACTCTAGTCAAACCGACGAGAAAACAGACCAGCAGAGGGTTACCCTACTAGGTTCCTGATTCATTCGCGTCTCATCGGGATCTTATGGTACCTCAGTCTACGAAGCGAAAATGTGTTATCATCCTCACACCCTTCTACTTAGGAGACTTGATAATGATAATAGATCTTCGTTTCATACAGTCAAGCAGTGACACTTGTTCATAGTTTCGATCCATCTCGACTACTCAAACAAAAGAAAAGCCTACAACTGGATCCACCTCGACAGACCGACTCAACAAAGACAACTTCCTAGCTAACTCATTCATTCATATGCATCCCTAGTCGTACTCCTAGCCTACCGGCGGGGTGATACAGTTCCGACAGTGTGTCCCTTCGGTCGGCAGCGGAATTGCAAAGCCTGAAAAGGGGATACGGGGAATCAATCAGAGCGGTGACTGGCTTTGCAAAACCTAACTGTATCTTCAAAAAAAATCTATCATAGAAAGTTAAAGCTTTAACAACAAATCTTAGACTTCAAGAGGATTTAGAATCAGATTCAGATTTAAAGGGGAATAAACTCAGCTACTATTTCTTGATTCAAGATCAAGTCAAAGTAAGACATATGACACATCGTGCTCTTAGCAAACGTTAGCTGCCAAGCTACGGAAGTAAAAATAGTGGTTGTTACCCAAGCACAGTCCCCAAGCAAAGTTAAGCATGTAGTGGTTGTTCCCCAAGCCAAGTTAAGCATGTAGTGGTTGTTACCCAAGCAAAGTTACGTATGTAGTGGCTGTTACCCAAGCAAAGTTACGTATATATATTAGTTATAAATTCAATGACAGACTACATTGTTGTTACCCCTTAGCCCTTTTCTTTTTATCCGCACTTTTTGCTATCCTATAATATATATAATACTAGTTTCACTTTATTGCTTGGGCCAAGCTTATTGATGTTGCTTTTGCCTGCATCTTCGTTTTTCTAGAACACAACTATCACGTCGAGCTACTTTATTATTACTAGTCAACTCCTTTTTGATAAGTCAATATTTTCTGACATGCCTTGTTTCGATCATATTTTCCTGTTTTTGATATTTCTAACGAAGACAGCCGCTGTTTATTGTGTTTTATATTTCAGTGGTCGGTGCCCTTCATAGAAAAAGAAGAAAATCAGCCAAGTACTACTAAAAAACTATGAAGCCTTCACCAGCACGTAGGATCCTTTCGTTGTTAGTAAACTATGAAGCCTTGATCGGGAGGTCGGAACGCTGCCGATACGTCCATGTCAGCCATGAGGCAAATGTAGCGAATGACAGCACGCAAGGATACTGCTCGCAGAAAGTTTGCTCGCCGTTTCTCCGAGAATTAGAGTTGAAAAACGGCACTAACTGTAGATCGACATTGATTAGCGTATAGATTAATCACATAGATTAATAATATAGATTAATAATATAGATTAATAATATAGATTAAGAATATAGATTAATAATATAGATTAAGTTGTAGAAGTTGGAGCCGTAAGACAATAAAAAATGAAGGCTTTCTTGTCAATCAAGAACTTTCTAGAGGAAGAGAGGCTGTAGCCCGAACAGAAAGAATGAGGACTTTCTTGTCAAAAATTAAGAACTTTCTAGACGAGGAGGAGAGATAGCCTCAAGAGTCAACTTTCTAGAGGAAGTCACCTTAAGACAAAGCTTTGAGTTGTCGTCTTCGGCGGCTCTGATCTTCTCCGGGATCTTCCCCGGTTTCGGATCTCTTGCGTCTTCGGATTCGTCGAGCACGACCATTTCGGAGGTGTGGGTAGAAGAAGTCAACTCTTTGCTCCATGAACGTTTGCGAGCGACTCGTGACGGTGGCAACGAAGTGCGGAAAAGCTTCCGACCACTTGGATAGAGGTTAGAGCTCACTACATCAGCTGATCGGATCATCCGCTATAAGATCATAGATAAATACTCTCCTCAGTCAGGAGGATCCCAGTAAATCCGAGTAGAATAAAACTCTCAGTCTTCTAGAGACTCGTCCCAGAATCCTCCAAGTACGATAGAATGCACTGTCAGGCAACTACTTCTTAGTCTTGCTTCACATTCATTCTTTGGAGACAAAAAATTACTATTACATTAGTATGATCAGTGTGATCTTCTTTCTTAAAAAGGAATATGGCAGAGAAAGAGGCGTCCCCATTCGACTCGCTCATTTAATTCTTTCGCTGTGTCTGCTTGCAATTTCTTGCGAATGTCCGCTACGGACAGAGAAGTCAGGTTGCTGGCAGCATCAGAGCGGTTATCTTCATCTTCACCAGGCGTCTCTTCATCTGCACGATCATTTTTACGAGATTTTCGCATCTTCGGAGCCGCAATTATGGTATCGCCGTCTTCATCTTCACGAACCTCGGGAGCAGCAGGAATGTTGCCAATGGCATCGATGTCTTGTTCTTCATCTTCTTCCTCTTCCTCCTCCGGTACACGACCTCCTGCTTCCTTCTTAGCCTCTGCGGCTTCCTCCTGAGGAGTTTTTTCTTCTTTCTCACCCAGAGACGGGCCGCTTGTTGCCAGAGATGGACCGCTTTTTGCCAGAGGCAGCACTGGTTGTAGTGGAGCACCCCTCGCGCGACGTCGTCGTTCTCGTATCACCTGACGAAAGACCTCCACGTCAACGCTTGCTTCGTCCTCGCTTGGTGGGAAGGTCATCGTCGAGTAAGAACCACTTAGTCCATCTTCTTCGTCTGAAACCCAAATACTGACTTTGTATTTCGGTCCTTCTGCTAGTATTCGATGTCCAGGCTCTCGTGGATTTGTTCCAGGACTCTCTATCCCGACACGTAGGAAATCGTGCATCTCGACGGCGAGAATCCTGCAAACCCAGGCCCAGAATGGTGGCTCATCTTCAGATTGGCCCTTCACGAGCTTCCTGTAGCTTCTTTGCAGGAGATCGTAGAGAAAGACCACGGGCTCCTCTCTCCACCGAATAGGTGAACCTGGTTCGGGCTCGGTCTGCGCCCAAAGTAACGCAAAAGCTTCGCCTATTCCGCGAAACCTCTCGCGTAGTAGCTGCTCCTCAGTCGCAGAGCCTTCCTCGTCTTTCTTTCTGTGTCGGTGCGCTCTTTCAACTTCGTCGTAAATTTCTATGAGCCTTTCCACCTTGGCCTCGAGTTCGCGATCCTTATCGGGTTCCGCATCCACAAGAGGGGTTAGACCTCAAAACATCTCATATCATGCGCACACTTCTCCCACTCCTAAGAAGGAAATAGGAAGAAATGCCTCGTAGACATGAATTGTATTGAGCCTTAAAGCGGGACTCATCTGTTTCAATGTTACTGCCGAAAGTGGGTCGCGATCGTTATCGGATTCCGCATCCACAAGAGAGGGATTCATCTGTTTCAATGTTACTGCCGGAAGTGGAAGTTCCGTCACATTTTCATCACTAGAAGACGAGGCTCCTCCCGATCGAACCGCTGCTCCAATTCCATTATTCGCAAACCTTATAGGCCGTAGTGGTAGTTCCCGCGGGTCGTATCTGTCCGCTCTTCGGTGTGGGCTTTCCTCCGTTTCCGCATCCTCGTCGAGGTCCTCCAGGTGCACCTTCCATCCTCGACCAGATCCATGACCAGCAAAAAATGTTTCTTTGATATCACCCACTAAGTGATGCATTCCACGCATGAAATTAGAGCTCAGATGCAGAGGAGATCTTGACGAGATTTAAGATGGAGATCTTGATGATGATGTTTCTCCCTTGAAAATGTCTTTCCTAGGATGTTGACTTCTGCGAATGCGAAAATGGACCAGTGATTAGGGAAAGCCTTAACAAAAGCTAAATCTTCGCCGATTATCGGAGTGCGCTCCCATGCTAGATCTGGAAGTTCTCTGCTTCGTAGTTATTTTGGAGGTTCCCACATTGCGTTCTTCAGAGCATCCCTGATGGTCATGGTCATGTATTTCATGTCTAACCCTCCCTGGTCAAGTTTGAAACAAAACTTATTTTTCCTCTTACAAAAAGCCCAGGATGCAAGTGCAGAATGCAACGTGCGAGCAGCCCTTAATACTTTCAGTCTCGAGCGGCCCACTGAACCCCAGAAAAAGCGTTCAGGATCTCGCTCGAACGCGCCGACTCGTCTCCACTCCTGACTATGGCCTAATTGCACGCGACTAGCCTCAGCAATAGCCTGTTGCCTCTCCGGCTCTAAATAAAGGGCCACGGCCACCTCTCTGTTTACGCTGTCATTAGATGACCTCAACAATATTTTCTTCATCTTGAAACTAAACCCCATCTTCTGTCGAACTATTTTTCCCCAAAAAAATCAAGGGGACGCCCGTCATCGAAGTGTTTCTTTAAGAAGGTGGTGTCAAAGATGCTTCTCAAGATGAATCATCAAAGAAAGAAGCTTTGTTAAGAAGGCGAGTCATGTCATGTGTGCGCCTGAAATGCCTACTCTCAATCATTAGTGAGATGAACGAACCAGTCCCTGAAACACGGTAAAAAGCCTTAAGCTCAATCTCTTGTAGGAAGTTGCCGCGTAGGCCGTGTGCAGCTTGTTCCATTTTTCGTTGCTTGTCACTTATAGAAGAACCGAGCCACTCTGAAAAGATACGCTCTAACAATGCGTCCTGTATTTTCTGTATCTTCTCGAAAGATTCAGTCCCTCCCAAAGACTCACCAGGTATCCCTCGTTCTTGCGGACCTTGTTGGTAGAGAGTGCGAGTGCCCCAGTAGTTAGAGCTCACCCTTATCCATCTACAGCCGCATCTTGGAGCTGCTTCTTTCTGTTTCTCCTCATTAAACTATAACATACTTAGACAACATTATAAATAGCTTTCTCCTATACTAAATATAGATAAGTGCGTAGAAAGGCACTATTATAGACACACATAGAAGGACTACAGAAGCTTGTCCACCTCTGAGTTCCTCTGAACATGCAAATTACAACAATCCATTTGCTTTTGGTGATGCGGACTACAGCCGCCTTCGGATGCTTTTGAAGACGGTGCCAATCTTCAGTAGCACTGTTCCTCTCTTACTGGTGAAGGTTTCTGTACATTAATAATGGATTTGATAGATGGAACAGGAGGAAGGCTTAAGTTGTTTGACGCTTCTGCGATCCACCGATGCGACCGGTTCGTAACCCAAGGCAGTGAATATCAGCTCGTCGATCGTCGACCCACCCATGACGTCTTCCACAATCATATTAGAGGCATAATATATTAATCAGATGTTTTGTACCAAACGTTAGTTTACTTGAGTAGTAGGCATAGGTATAGCTGTCTAGCACATTTATTTGATAGAAGACGTCCTCGGTCTTGTCAAGAACATGTTCATAAAATTAGAAGTTTGTCCGCTCTCGAAATTCTCTTGTCCAGCTGTCGATGCATCTTGTTCTACATCCTGTTCCATTTCAGCGTCCTCTTCGCCGTCGCCCATGTCGTGATCGTCTTCAGGCTGTCCGCCTGTCCTCCTTTCATCCTCGTCTTGCCCAATGTCGTCGTCTGGCTGTCCATCTGTTCCGCCATCATCATCCTCGTCTTCTTCATCGTCGCCTGCCCCACCTGTTCCGCCATCATCATCCTCGTCTTCTTCATCATCCTCCTGGTCAGGGTTTAACGATGACGGTCTGGAGCCAGGAGCCTCTTGCGGCCGACTGTCATCCAGAGCAACTTCTATAGCAGCGAGAGAGGGAATAAAAAACTCTGCGGCGCAGCCTGCAAAACGTGACATTGCATCATACACTCGAGAAGGAGGAAGGTTAGACCTTCCAGGAATCTCCCATTTTGAGACTCATCTTGGACCCGTTTCCCCCTTACCCGGGTGATAAAACTCATGATCTGTCTCCCCCTTACACGGGAGGTCCAAGATGCTTTTCAAAATGGGAGATTTCCGGGGACGTCTTAAGAAGGCGTTCACGTTCTGAGTGGAAGTTTGCCAGGGGACACAATTCTGGACCTTCAAACTGCACTAAGAAACATTTGCTCTTCTCAATTTCTTCAGCCGACAAAAGGGCACAAGACTCCCAACCCTTGGCCATATGCTTTTCAGTCAGTGCAGACAGTGTCAACGTCCCTCGGTTTAGAGCTCAAAATAATCTACTGACACATTCTACTGACGTATTCCCAGTAGGAGTCCAAGGGGTAAATTGAAACTGATAACTTCTTGTGAAGATGAATTATAGTTTGCGCCTTAATCGGTGATCACGAGAAGGGCGGGTTGCAATTTCAGCGCTGGATCTCCCAAAGTCATCCGCGGGGTCGCTGGCTAGGAGACCGCACGTGACGTCTTTACCGCAAGACACGTCTTTACCACAAGCCACGTCTTTGCCACAAGCCACCTCTTTACCGCAAGCCACGTCTTTACCACAAGCCACGTCTTTACTACAAGACACGTCTTTACCGCAAGACACGTCTTTTGAACCAGTATTTTTCTGCATGATCCAGTGCAAGGAAATGTTAGAGCAGATAAATCTAGTTGATATGCTGACCGAGATCATAGAAGTTTATCTTTATCATGTCTACAAAGTAAGAGACGATCCTAGAGATAGTACTAAGCTGTTGATAGCGTATATTAGACCAGAGAAGCGCAAGCATTTCTATTTCAACATCATGGGAGAAAACATGAACAGAGGACCTTCAGCACTTCAGACAACAATACATTCGAAAATCTTACGAGCGAAAGAGCATGCCCATATTTTTGGTAGTGAATACTCAACATCAACTGATAAATAGTTAACAGCATACTTAGGTACACAGATCATAACACTGAGATGACGCTTCCAGGGTCGGAGGGGGCCTGGACTCCTTGCCCTTTTTCGTTTACCAGCAAGGACCTTCTCCGATGTTCTCGCACGCTTAGACGCAGGGGCTTCACCGTACGCTTCACCGAAGGTACTAAGTTCTTCATCCGTTTCTAGTTTGAGCGGGGGTTGAGAGCACTGAGTTTCTTCTTCTTCCTTGCCGAGAGGTAGCTCCTGTTGATCCACCGCGCTGCCTTCTCTGCATGGGGGTCGAGCTTCTTCTTCTTCACACGGACATCGATGTTCTTGTTCCACTCCTTCGTGCAGAACCTCGTCATCCCTCTCGTCGTTGGTCTCGCCCTCTGTGGTTTCGTCCTCGATGTCGTCCGCAATAGTATGATCATCACGAGGGAAACGCTCTTCAGTATACCACTTTTGAAACGTTTTCAGCAACGCTTTTTCTTTTTTCTGTACCCCTTGTTGAACTTGTTGGAAAGCTGTACGTTCCTCTGATGATCCACGACAGCACGCGACGCCCCTGGCACCACGTTCAATCTTCTGTTGGTAAGAACTTTGATTACAAACATAGGATGAGAGAGGACTTCGCCCGATCAGGAGCTGCGGATCCAAATAGTGGACGTTGAGTTCGGAGCCCAAGATTCGCGGATCCACTAGTTTCCCTGTCGCTAGAAAGCTAAAAAATATGCGCGTCAACAGCTGTCGGACACTTTCACTTGCCGGCCATATCAAAAAAGCACGATAGTCGGCCGCAGTGCGTGGAGTCTCTACAGCTTGGTGTTGTCGCTTTTTGCATTTCTTTTTAGCATGACGGAGGTCTCTTGAACGTTTGGCTGGATCCTTCGCATCCTTTGGTTGGCCTACTGCATGATGAATTTGACTTGAGATCAGGCTTGGCTTCATGTTTCGCTGGGCAAAAAAATGATTCCCATTCCCTATAGTTGTCGTAGTTGTTGTATCTGCTCTTTGTTTTCTAGTAGGAGGTGTAATAATCGCAGCGCTCACAGCCTCCAATAGAGACACGGTCGGACCCACAAAGAATCCTAATAAACCGTTGCCCAAGGCCCCTCCTGCTTCTTCAAGCCTATCCCTCTTAGTGGTTGCGCTATTGCATTCTTCAGAACATCCTGGACTTCTGTCCTACTGGGAAACGAGTCAAGAATGGTAGTGCCGAATGCAATGTGGAAACCCGTAACTCGACTATCTTGCGTGGCACCGAATAGCTTGGGCAAATTTCTTGATCTGCTTAGCCTCGTAGAAGTTTCACCATTTTTAATACAACTCGCCACTCCTGCTGCACCAGTGAAGATGCCAGAACTCGTGCTATAATGGATTTCTCCTTGCATAAGAAGTCCACTTTTAGAGGAACTCAACATATGTTGCTGAAGCGGAGGATGGGGGTCCACATCAGGAGGACCAAAAGTGGTACACGAATCGTCGTGGATACCACTAGCACCTGCACTAGGACAACTCTGGTGGATCATCTCAATATCACAACCACGAGGTTCCGGGGGCGACTGCTGTTTTCCGGCTTGGGGTTTGCTAGGGTCACCACTGCGCGCCCTACAGCTTCCGCCGTGCCACAGTAATCTACGTTAGAGCACTAAGCAAGATGTAGTCTACCAGGAACATTCATCCCATGAAGTCTATCATTGGCTAGCATGCCAACGCCTAGACTATACGATGACACCCTGCAGCCTCAAATAATATGAAGTCACGAAGCGCAACGCAAAAAAACTTTGCAACGAGAATAAGCAGGACAAACTCCAAAAGGGTAGATGGTGCTTATTATCAGCGGAGGCCCGACAATAGCCGAGCAGTCCAAAAGAATTGAAGCAGGACTCCAAATCCGTACTAAGCACTATGATCATCGTGAACCTGTCACGGCACAACCACGGCATAACCAACAGGAACTACACTTGGATTACTAGTAGGAGTTGACTGTAATCTAAGTTATAGCTCATTGATCCCTGTCGAGTAGAAGAAGATCCCTCACGTAGCACTAGCATATTATGCAACTTAGAATTAATCTGAATCTTTCTTTTAATGGGATCGATTTATTTACTGTTGTTGTTGAGGGATCCCCAAAGCCAAATGTAGAAATCATGGACTACATTTCCAACATTAGCCTTAACCAAGAGAAATTGGCACTTCGAAGTTGCAAGAGAAGGCTCGTTCCTCGGAAGACTCAGAACTTGGGACATACAGTGTTTCAATCCTTCAAACGACTCTCCTACCTCTCGAAAATGAGCTGGTCCTCGTCCCTGACGATGTGGAGCAGGCACTAGAACTTAGAGAAGTACAACCTACAAGCACAGCCCAAATCCTTTGTAAGATGAACATCTTCTTTTGTGCAGTAATGTTTTCATATCTATAAGTCTTATAAGAGAAAACGGGCTAGTAAAAAGGCGCTATCTATTTCGGGAAATGGGTTGATGCGATTGAACCGTAAGTAGATTCTTGCTGCGCGTCTCTAATAAATGCCTTGAAGAACTTCTCGAAAAAAATTGCGCAGGGCTCAGGTTGTCGAGTTCTTGGTCTTGCGTCTCCCTGATTCGTGACGAATAATTGCATCCGCTTGAAGATGAAATCTGCTAATCCCAAAAATGCATAACTCCGATTTAGAAGATAGAGAGAGAGAGAGAGCTTCGCAGCAAGGTAGAAGAAGGTAAGAGGTAGGAGATTTGCTCCACCCATCTTGGAAGTTTCCTCTTGACTGAACCGTAGGGCGAGAACGTAATGGTCCACACGGCTCAGGAGGATACTCTACGAAAACAGAGTTACGACTCAGGAGGATAGTCTAAGAGGACAAACCCACGACTCAGGATAATAGCCCACGAAAACAAAGCTACGACTCTGACCGATGAATTCAAAGTGAATGATTAAGAGCCTTAATCTATGCAGCTGCAACTGCAGGCACTCTTCCCCAGCTACTAGGCTTTTACGCACCTCATCCAATAAATTGCTGTCAGCATTATGCGCCTCTTTCTTTCTATCCGAATCCACTTTGTCCTCCTCCATGTCGTCCTGGGGGAATTTCAGCATATTCCCACCCTTGAAGACAGGAGTCGGAATCGCTATGGCGAGTCTCGGCTTGTCATGCGGGCACTTTCTACTTAATACTTCCTTTTGTAGGTTCACACGACTCACCTCTTCTCCTTTATTAGAGCTCAAAGCAATTCATTGCTTGTCCGCATTTCTCCCAATCCTAAGAAAGGGAGAGGGAGAAATAACGTGTACAAATGATTTGTATTGAGCCTTACCCTGAACTTTATCATCGACAACTCCTTGAATTGGCATTTCATCGTTCTTGGGTGCTAAAATCTTCTGAGTCGACGAGGACAAAGATTTCTGCTCCTTGAAAAAAAGAGTCTGCAACTCTGATCCCTCCCGAGGACAAACAGAAGCGATGCCGGGATTCACATCGTCGAGGATATAGTCGAGGCCCCTAACACTCGGCACGGTCCAGGACTCTTCTTTTAGACTAAACCGAATATATCGGGCTACTTCTTTCATTGCATACCTGCCTTCTAAGGCTATTCTTCGTTTTTCTAAGCGAATGTAATTATGCTCCTCATGCGACTGTAGTCGATCCATCACTTGCAGGATGATCCAATAAATGGAAATGACTTGTGGAACAAACAGGGAGCAAACTGGTATGTCCTTTGTTGAGCTTTTTAGGAAGTGAGAACCACTCCCGCGGGCTGTGCCGCCGGCAACCAATATATAGCCTTAGTAAGTCCTTTGCGTTTGCCCCCGCCCAAGTTAATGAAGTAGTAGTAAATCTACTCATTCTTAAGCCTCGAGCGAAAATGGGAAACTGAAACAAGCTAGTATACCTATAATTGAGCCTTAAGAGACGTTCCCAAACGGGCCTCCATATCTCTGACGAATGCTCAGGGGCTCGTATGTGTCTCCACTGCTCTGGTGTGTAGTAATCCGCGTGGTCTAGGAATGACAGGAAAAAGTGTACTCATCGATCCTCATTAAATCCTACTAGCTAACTTTCCTGTTCCCCACTAAAAAAAATCTAGAAGTAGCTAATTTCTTGAATACTATGTTGAGTACACTCTAAAGACTGTCTTTTTCCTTTTTTGAGTATGAGTACGAGTATCAGTACACATATATTTTCCTTTCAACATACCAACTTATCCTCACGCAAAAATGAGACGCCACTTTTATCCACCCATCCCAGGCTCTTTTTTACACGTTGGAGAGCCGTTCGTACTGCGTTCGTCTCCAAACCTTGAACAGGGGAACGATCCTCACTTAGAGCTATCGTGGTCGCATCCCTGAGAGGCAAATCCTTGGCTCCATCATTTAAACCCAGTAGAAAAAGAGCCAAGGACGAAGCTGAGGATGCTCCAGAGGTACTTGCCTTAATTTAGTACTCAGCAGCTTCACCAGCATTTCCTGCTCACCTGCTGAGTCATCGTCCAAGGATAAAACTTCTTGCATCCTCTGCTTCAGCTCTTTTTCGTCCTTGTTCAACAGCCTAGAATATGGTTCTACCAGCCTCGAAAATGCCTCATCTAGCGAGATCGAGAAGCGACCGTAACAATTTGACGCTCGTGTGCTGAGATTTTTAACGCTATATTTGTACTAGTAAAGACGCAGCAACTCTGCAGGTGGGTAACTGTGATCTGCGTCTACAGACTAGATACGCTACTGGTCGTTGTATAGCTTTCAATTCGCATTTGCTAGGTAAATAAGTTGGAGTTGCTTTTTTTCCCTCGCTGTCTCTTCCCCTTTTTTATCAAGATATTTCTCAAAAGGACCACCAGACGTAAGCGAAGTAACTCACGATCCCTCGCTGTCTCTTCCCCTTTTTTATCAAGATATTTCTCAAAAGGACCACCAGACGTAAGCGAAGTAACTCACGATCCCTCGCTGTCTCTTCCCCTTTTTTATCAAGATATTTCTTAAAAGGACCACCAGACGTAAGCGAAGTAACTCACGATTAGCTACTTACTTAAGAGTAAGCTACACACCGACCAGAGAGTGAGAGTGAGTGTCTGAGCAGAACTTCTTCATAAGAGGAACCTGCCATTCAGTCGCTAGCCATTGGCCAGCACCTGCAATATTATCCACCAGAGCGGAGGTTATTAGCTTCCCCCTCCGTCTACGACTGCTGCCGCCCGAAGTAGATGTACGACCATTGCGGCGGACCGGCGGCACGACCAGCTTAGGCGTTTTCTTGGCTTCGAAAGGACAGACTGCTGTCAACATTTTAGAGGACGAGCTCTAGAAAGTGCTTCATTTCTAAGGCTCATTTTCTCAGGCTCCTCCTAAGAGGAAAACGAAGAAAACTCAGCTATGGAAATAACTGGCACCTAGGCGTGAGAAAACAGCGTCAGGAAATTAAAGAAGCTTTGAAGCGGAGAACTCAGTGCTTGAATCTGTGCTAAAGAAATCAAATGCATCTATTCTAAGCATCTTCAACCACGTCTATCATTTTTTAGATGGTGGAAATCTTCTACCACTTTGATATTCTAGAAGGTGGGGAGACGAGCCTTAACCGAGGACATTGCTCTACTATTCCCCTTGTTCCCTTCTGGTCCTGGCATGACCATAGCCCCCCAGCCACTAGAGAACAGCTTAACCCCTTTTAGAGTGGCTGCTGCCACCTCATCTCCCAGCTCGTTCGGATTAGAACTACCGCGGTCGCATCTTCCCTGAGAGGCAAATCCTTGGCAGCTCGTTTTTCAAATAGAAAAAGATGAACCAAGGATGATGATATTGAGGAGATGCTCCAGAGGTACTAGCCTTAATCGGCGGAAGCTTCTCAGTCAGATGCTGCAAATACTCAACGGCCCGCCTTCTTCCATTGGCACGATGACGATTGGCACAGGAGCCGTTCAACCCCTGTTCTTGTTTCGCTTCTTCGGAGTAAATGCCCTGTACTAATTGTTCCACCTCAAATAAATGTTGTTTCAAATCATAATGATCTTTACAACGGAAGAGAGGCGCAGGAGTTCGTGTACTATCAACAGCCGGGGGATGTTGGAGTTTAGTAGTAAGTAAAGTCGTTTCTTCAGGTTCAGGAGTAGTCTCTTTAGTTGTCTGTTTTGGTGGTTCTGGATCTTTCATATCATCATCGCTGTGGTCGTCAATCTTAATTGGTGCAACTCCATCTCCGTGCTCATCATCAAAAACCAAAGGATCATCCTTGTCCTTCTCGCGCGCAAGCGCAGTAGCATCGAACATAAGAGGCATGGGTACTGCCAGCAAGAAGTGGGCCAGGGCGTCTATCCGTAAGTGCAGTTTTGCTGCCACACGAGCCGCGCGACGACCTATTAACCAGTCCTGTGCCTTTGAAAAAAACTCTGAGTATGCAAGCATTGCTTGATTGAGAGTCTGTATCAGGAGAAGCGTTTCTTCCCGAGACGAAGTAGGTGACACCTGAGGTAGTGGTGGCACAACAACCTTTGAAAATAGGTCATCCGGAATAAAGGCCGCCCTAATCTTTTTGTTAGAGCTACCGCGTCGCACTCGCATCTTCCTCTTTGAGAGTCATAAATACCACCGATAGACAGTTCTTCTTTTTCCCCTTAAGAAACTCAAGAAAAACCAAGGATCATGGTGTGAAGGACATGCTTCAGCGGTAGCCCTAAGTTCGATTTCCGCTTTTTCTCCATGCTCTTGTTCCTGTTCGATGGCTTCTATCAGTTTGGTGACGACGGACTGCAGCGACTGCACGATCTCCGACGCATGTCGTTCTCGTCCTTTAACTGCGGCTTCTAAAAGTAGTTCGTCCTCATCGCTATTGTCCTCATCGCTATCTGCATCACTGTCCGACTGCTGCATTGGGAATTCTTCATCATCGTGAGACGGATTTTGTGAGGAAGAACTCATTTCAAGTAGCTTGCTGTGAAGATCACGGAGCCGAGTTTCAGCTTTTTCAAGCAAGTCTTTAAACAAGGCTTGATCGCTTTTTGTTGGGTCGCTTCTTGTTCTAGCATAGCCGGCTCCATCCTGCTTCTTTCCGAAAGAACCTCTCTCTCCGCCATATTTTGCCCTTCTCTCCTCCAAAGAACTCTCGCTCTCCGCTTCAGCCATGATTTTCTGCACATCCACACCAAACGCTGCGAAGAAGTCCTTCCGGTATGGGGCGATGAGCTGTGCAGTATCCGAGGCGACGGACCGAGCAAAGTGTTCACCGCTTATCGCTTTCCTTAACTGCTCAGATACGTGGCGCCTCTCTTTGTCTTCATCCATGATCACAAATGTCGCTATTCTTAGAGAGAGAAAGAGATTATAGAAGATGCGGTGTAGAGATCCAGAGAGCGAAAAAAGAGAGAGAAGATGTGGTGTAGTAAGTGGTGTAGTTCATCTTCCTTTTCGATTCTTGCCACGTTCATCTATTGTTGTTCACTTCAGGCATTTTTCCTATAATACCTCTCAAATACTCGTCCCATGTGTAAGAAGGAAACAGAGAAGCAAGTCGAATCTGTATATTAGCTACTTTCTCATCTGTAGAAAAAGACGCGAAAACAGGCGAAGTATCAACATTAGACACCAACATTAGACATACATCAAATATAGCACTAGTCTTCCTTTTCCTTAATTTCTCTGCGCCTTGAAAGATGAATAAATTCCAGAGCTTGTCTAGTCGGGGTTCCACTTCTTCCTGTGCCGTTGTCCGAACCAAGGCAGCACTCTGCTTCAAAGGAAAAACGGAAAATAAGTTCTCCTTTAGAGGCGACGGAGCAGCAGCAGTAGCAGCAGCAGTGGTTGTAGCAGCACTTTGAGGAGTACTTTGAGGAATAGTACTTTGAGGAATAGCCCTTTCAGGGGTTCTTTCGTCGATACTCTGGTCTTTGTAATCTGTAGTATAGAGGTTCAGAACTTTGTTAGCGCTATCGCGAAGGCGAGCAATCGATTCCGCAAGTACTTTTCTAACCTCTTCTTTCAGCCACATGTCACTAGGAGTTTTTTGCAGCCGAGACGATCCATCCGCAGGAGGAGCAAGGCCTTTTTCATCCTCAGTCTTCCGTTTTTTCTTATCCTCTTCCGCCTGGAGGAAACAAGAAGCATTTTTCCGATGAGGTCCAGCTTCTTCGCTCTTCAGTTTCTCTTTACCATCAGCATCTTCGGCTTCCTGCCCGAGGCATCCCGTCGTGTCCATTTTCTCAGGAAATGGACATGACCACAACTCCTCTTTACCAGCATAGTGTGTCCCACTACTTGGTGCACTGCTTCCACCCTTGTGTGTCCCACTAATTTTTGCGCTACCTTGTCTGGAATTCAGCTTTGTAGGCGATACGACCTCCTTACCATTGTGAGGGGTGCTGCTGGATCGCTCATCACATCTACCTTCTTGTTGAAGAGGCCGTTTGGTGGTGATGCGTCGTTTGATAGCATTAAGGAGTCGCTCGCCATCTCCTTTCAGTTCAGTCGACATTCCGATGGAACCGACTGCAGTCGACGAACTAGACGATCCTGCCGCGAAAACGGAGGCCACAGTGAGTGGGATCAAGAGCCGCATCATATTCTTGATCTACTTGAGAAGGTGTAGCAGGACTTGAGATCGTGTGTCGTGGTTGTGACATCATGTTAATGCTAGACACACTTTGTTAGAGGACTACTAAGTAGAAGAGCAGTGTTTTCGACGTATATAACTCTCTATGACGACGACAAGCCGTGGTCCACCGCAGATAGGTATTAGGTGGGATTCCAGGTCAATGGAAAAATCATGCCTCAACATGGATAGTTGTATTTGAGGCATGAAAACTCTAATCAAACGCCCTTATAAAAATGTTATAAATGCCAATGTTTTATCATCAATATGGACCACACCACTTTGATACAGCGGAAGAAAACCATCTTTCGGCTCGAAGCATCATTGTGATGGATCGCGTGGACGCAGCTTAATTAGAAAAGAGATGTGAGGGAAGAAATGTGTCATGGGTCAGCTGCTCCACATGATACTTATAATAAGACGAACCTAACACTTTCTAAGGTCAGTATTTTTATGGAGCGAAATTGTAGTGAGGACTTCCATCAAGTCTCTGAGGCGGCGAGCGGCAAACTTCGTGGTTCAGTGCCTTCGTTCTAAGTGTGATTGTGTGGTTGTGGCTTGTTATTCTACTTATGATGATGTAAATCTACTCGGCAATCTGCCTAAGATTTCCCTGACGAATTCGACCACTGTTATGAAGATACTTATAAGTACTTAAATAGGACCGATGTTCATATCCACAAACTCGTCCTCTGGTGATCCCTACTCCACTTCTGTGGATCACGCCGCACACTTCTTTGGATCACACCAGCTGTGAGAATAAAGTCTCAATCGCAAATCTAGTGCTGAGGAGGGAGGATGTAGTCGTGGACCGTGATCAGGAAGATGTGACCAGGAAGATGCTGATCAGGATTTAGTCTTCGGTTGAGGTGTAGACTGGATTTAGATTTTGAGCATCCTAGTTTCGTCGATCAACCTTTTTTAAGTGCACACTCATGCTGTTCGCAGATAGTCCAAAACACTCATACTTAATATCATTATCTTTTTACAAGCGCATCAGTGAAACAGAAAAAGTAACAAGTAGAAATTTTACAAGCTGCGCGCAGGTAAAAACATTTTCGAAGTATCATAATGTAGCAGAACTTTCGAAGCACTCCATCGTCATGGTGCTCCATATAGTACTACTAGCGCAATGGCGGGACAAATCAGCACATTGTAGTAGAACTTTTCATAGTAGTTCCTTGACGTATCGCGTTTCGCGCTTCTTGTTGCTACACTAATTTCTTGTTCTCATGGCTGCACAAAAGGAGAAACAAGAAACATCCATCACTGATAGGGACCAGTTTCCTACTTAAGAGTAACCACATTTCCTTAATAGTGCTACACAAGAAATTTTTTTCGTATATTGAAACTTTCCTGCGCAAAGACAGCAAAAGCTTAATTCGTTGTATGCGCCATATAGACTTTTTTGAGCTTGTCGCTCTTCTTAAAACATGGGTTGAAGGTGTTCAATTACATGTAATTGGTTAAAAATATCATGCTAGTACGTGGAAGTGCGCCAACGCGTTTGTTACAAGTCCTATACCCACAGGAAACCTCTTTTTCGTCTGCACACGCAAGAAGCTTTTGTGGTACTGAACAAGCAGTATCTAGAAGTGGCCGTCTTCTCTATTTATCAAGCTACAAAGTAGAAACAGGTCGGTCCTCCAGAGTGCATAGCGTCCAGCACGTCGCTTTATTTCATCCGCAACCAGGAATGACTCCAGAGTGCATAGCGTCCAGCACGTCGCTTTATTTCATCCGCGACGCCTCCAGCCACTAACACCAGACTCGAATCTTTTGCTCCAGCGAGCGAAGGCGAATTCTAGTCGCGCAGGATTAGAGGAGATCCTTCCTTATCGTAGGATACAGACGGATTAAACAGACCATAATTTTTTGACTAAAGTAGATCTCCAATATTTTCAGCAAACAAATCAAGAATTCCATTAGTTTTTCTTATCTCTGTGAGCATGTACGGAAACTTACACACTCATATGAATGTCCAAGTTGTTCTCATCAAGAAATAAGCGGTCGCCATAAAAACGGCAAAATCTTCCCCTCTCGATGCACAAAGCGCCATCTCCGCATGTAGTAGACGAAAATGTCGCTCAGGCTTTGTCGCTTTAAGTGCTCCTCGGAGTACGGTGGAAGGAGGGGCTTGAGATTAGAAGCTATCTATTTATCATTGTAATCGAATCAAGTATTGCTCAGGATACTTTTCTGCTGGACATGCTGCCGTTGTCATGGCAACACATTGCGGCTATCAAGCTGCGTGAGTAGGCATGGGCTGTGTAAGTCTTCTTAGGATGTATGATCTATGACATTCCTAGTCCAGAGAATCATAGATGGCTCAGTGTAGGGCATTCCAAATAAAAGGCATAACGTAAGCTACCTAGCTAGAAGGATTAGGAATATCATACGGATAAGCCGTCTTTCATCATACTTAGATGTCCAGAAATTCATACTTAGATGGCTCCATGTAAGGAAACCTAAGCCATCTTCTTGAAATTCAGAATAAATATATTTAAGCACTCACTGCCGCGTGGTACCTACCTAGGAATACCACAAACACAAGCAGTGGCCCTTCATCATAATATAAGCACTCTCTGCTCTTGCCCCAGCAGCATTCTTCGATGCTAAACAGGCGGCGTCCTCCTCTACGATATTCTGTGCCCAGTCTGGATTCCCAATGCTCGCGCGCGCAGATCCCACCAAGTCCGCGCCCTGGGTCTGCATTGCCAGTAGGCAGTCATCCCGGGTCCAGATGCGCCCAGTGGTGATGACTGGAGGCAAATTATCGATGCCGCGAGTAAAATGCTCCGTCAGAGTCATCGTCCTACCATTATTTCGTGATTTTCGGCTGATGTGGTCTTAGCGGAGGTTATCTTACTATCCAGGATGCAAATTTGATCCCAAGCTCAACGAGTTATTGTTGTTAGTCTTACTAGTAGGTACTGCGGTCGTAACCTGCCTCCAGTATATCCCTAACTGGAAAAGAAAATTGATGTTGAGTAGGTACTACAGTAATAAGAAAATCGGTTAGCGCCTAACGAGGAAGAAGAGCAACACGGAAAGTAATCACTAAAGTGAAAAACACAACGAAACGTCTTCCAAAATTATAAAATAATACTTAGAGCAAACCTCTAAGCTATCATCTGCCTTAAGATGAGTTCATCTGTGGGGAGACTTCTTCGAGTGTGCTTTCCACCCGTATGTCCCAGCAGGATACATGTAAGAAATCGATCTCCAAGTCGCGTAGTCATTTTTAGAGCTTGTTTACTTGCGTTACACGTCGAGGAGTCCTACTTATTCTTGTACCCAAACAAGAGCGAGTGTCTTGTTCTAGTCCCACTTCGATTTTGAACCAAAAAAGCCAAACTATGTAGAGGCTCATCTCAAGATGGTGAACTAGGGCTCAACCAGAGAGCTTCATCTCAAGACGAAGCAGGGCTTGAGCGTCCATGTAGAAAACTAGTATGTATTAGTATTCTAGATAGACGCTCATCTCGAGAAACCTAAGGCAAAGCTTACCTAACCTTAAGAAAGACCTAGGACAAGCCTTAACTTCTAGCCAATTCCAGGCTGTCCTCTAATCTCACTCCGCAGTTTCGCTCTGGAGAAATGCGAACTCCTATGAGAAAAGGCCGCGTCCAGTGCTGTGATCTTTGGCGTGTATTAGAACAAGGTGCATATTTGCAATAATCATACTTCATTGCTGTAAATGAACATAATTTGTAATAACAGGCGAATCATTTGGGTTGGTCAGAAAATTCAGAGTCGGCTACAAGAACCAGTCATAAGTATAGCATGGCAATATTTCAAACAGAATAAAGCACTTAAGAATGGCATTTGTGATTTCAGTCATAAGTATCTGTGTCAAACAGAATAAAGCGAGAACCAGTCATAAGTATGGCATTAATGAGTTAAAGTACAAGTCATAAGTATAGCATGAATGATTTCGATGAGGAAACGGAACCTCTTTTCCCGCGTCCCTCCGAATTCGTCGGTCCGAAAATTGGTTTCTGGACCCAGGAACTGACCACGTTAGAGCATCACCTTCCACGAACATGATTCTTGATTCTTGAATAGAATGTAGTAGTCTACCTATTTTTCACTTCAGTTGTTGCTCACCATAAGGAGAGTAGCATGATCCTTGAATAATAGCAGTAGTGATAACAAGGGTGCAGTCCTTGACAAGTTCTACTTTAACTGCCTTACTAGCACTTGACGTTCTTATTACTTGCCATACTTGATCAAATACCCATGAGCCCCATGAAGCTCAACACCGTCAAAACCGGCATCGTAGACGCGTTGCGTTGCTGCAGCAAAAGCTTCGACCAAATTCCAAACCTCTTGATTGCTCAGTTCACGGGATGGGAGTTAGCGGAATAAGGGGTAGAGAGAGAGAGAGAGGGAGGTCAGGGTAGAGAGAAAGAGCTTGAGAAAGAGGGAGAGGGGTAAAAAGGGAGAGAATGAATCCATCAACCTGTCCATCCAGTAAATGTCGCCAGCGACGAGTTCTGAAACTCGTAAACCCTTCCCAGTTTTTTTATTGTGACTACAAAGCAAAGCCTTTTTCTGACGAAAGTCATAAGAAAAGTTGTATTTTGATGAGGCTAAATGCTCGCCTACTTGCAGTGGGCCACTCGGGCTCTTCGGCTGCTCTCCTGTAAGCGACTCAGGTGCCTGCAGACCTGCGGATGATTAGCGACACAGGCCATTTGCTCATGTGGATTAAGCAGAGAGAAAAGATGATGAAAGACATCACGAAATCCTTGTACCTCTTTTTAAGCGCATCTTAGCAAAAATCAAGAATTCACATGTCCTTCACTAACAAGTTGTAATGCTGTATCACTACTCTGTATATCACATTCGTAGATCGATGTCACCTCTCTGTGCATTTACTTCCTGCTTCGATGATTTTCGCTTTCTTTCGGTGTATCAGTACAACATCTAATTGGTCTTAATGAAAGATCTGCGCGAGAGAGAGCGCGCCGCACCTTCGCAGCTCATTCGCCAGGAAACGCAAATTCGGAATAAACTTGTCCTCGAAGACGCCCAACTCACCAGGGAAGCCCTGTCCGTCTCTTGTCACGTGTGCACAAGCCGTGGTCACGATACCAAAGCCGCCTTCAGCTCGCCGTACTAAAAAATCGATTTCCTCTGTTGTATGAACAGACTCCTAGCGGTCAGAGAGAAGATTTCCTCGACTCTAATATACAGTAGGTAGAAGATTTCCTCTTCTCTATGAACAATAAACAGTAGAGAGAAGAGACTCAATCGTCCTAGGCAGTGGGGCATCACTACTAGTCTAAATCTAAGAAGTTGGTTGACGAGGTAAAAAATGTTAGAGGTTGAGGCAAAAAAGGCAAGCAGTTGAGTTATTGAAGCATTGATGGGTTGATAATTATAGTTTCAAGTATAGATAAAAGATATCGTGGATCGTTTGCTAGATAGAGAGGTTGCTTGATGGTGGATCTTGATCTTCTAGATTCTGCTAATGGTAATGGTGGAGAGAGCCTACCTACGAAACCCAAAAAGAAAAAGAAGTAGAAATGCTAATGGTCATAATTTGACAGCGTTCCATCTGGAAAGGACTGGCGGTTTGTCATGGCCGCTAGAACGGTACGGTTGCGGGAGACCAACCCGGTCCTCGGAAACCGGAACGCCATGGACGGCGACTGCGCTGCACCACTCTGCAACATTTTTCCTCTTCTTGCAGATAACGATGTAGATTAAAGACAACTACGGGACAACTGATCAACTTTCATACCAGACAACTGATCAACTTTGATTCTAAGCTATAGCTATTAGTGTGTGAGTGTGAAGCAAGTTATCAAGGTGCAATGAGACATCGCCCTAGAGTTAATAAAGTAAATGTGACTCGGGCAAATCAAAAAGAATGCAACTCAAGTTATCAAGGTGGAATCATTTTCGGGACGGGGGTGAAGTGAGTCCGACGAGTATTAGAGCTGTCCAACGAGTATTAGGCACAAGGGAGAGGGCGGACTTTGGTAGAAAGACAGTGAGCATTAGTCTTCGGTAGTAAAGTTGTACGCTTACACATTTTCAGCTTCCAGCACATCAATTTGAACACCTATTACGCAAGACCTTTAATCCCGTCATTAAGAATGTCTAAGAGAAGAAGTTTAAGACGAGAAAGATGTTGCTAATTGCCTTAAGAGGTGGAAGACTTACTTACTGAATACTTTGCGTCGCAGATGATGATATACCCAAAGCTCGTTGTATATGCTGGTCTGACACCTCACAGCACTTCTGGAACACTAGTATTGAATTCAAAAACATCTGCTTTTTTTCGATGAGTCGTCATTTTCATCTGGCCATCACTCAATGAGCCCTATTCATCTGGCTGACACTGAGTACTGTGCTGAGAAATTATCTCGTTAGGACGAATGAACCCCAATGGTATCACTATCAATGAACCCTAATAATCTTGTTGACATGAACCACCTTAGAGTTCTCGTTCTCAAAGAAGCTTACGCAGAATCTCGCGCAAAGCCCTGTCTATTTTCGGCGTTGGGGAATCTCGTTCACTGAGCAGCCCAAGAAGCTCAACATGCACCCGTGAATATCATGGAGCAAAAAAGTAGGACGATATAAAAGTCATTCTTAACCCAGTTGTGCCAATCTTCGTCACATCATCGGTCTCACCACAATCACCATCGCCATCAGTTCCAGGGCGTCGGTACAAAAATTGGCCACCGCTATTTGCCGGCAGATGGAACGAATCAACATCCTCTACGAAGACGAACCTTTGGAAGGGTATGCTCGTTGGAGGAGTAAGACGAGGGATAGCCTGCCGAAGCTTATGTTTAGACGACGACCAGCCTAAGCATATGCTTCAAAGTTCGAACAGAAATCATATGCGAGTACCCGGCCAGTGTTCGCAGCAGTAGTGGCTAATCCGATCGCCGCTTTTTTCCTTTGTTTTCTTTACGATGTGGCCCACAGTGTGCAAAAAGCCCAGGCTGTTCTCGGCGGAAGCCACAGGAAGCCCGTCCGCAAGTTGTCGACCTATTGGCAGAGGTGAGCAGAGAACGGAACCCGCAAAGCCGGCCCTTCTCTTGGTTTTCTTAAAGCGGTGCCCCACAGCGTGAAGGGAGCCCAGCTCCTTTGGGCGCAAGCCACAGAGAGCCCGCACGCACATTGTCGACCTATCGCGAGAGGGATCGCACGGCCACCGACTTATCGCCCGAAGAGCGCAGCAGGAGGGCCACCAGGAGGCGGGGGAATCTATGGGGCCGCCGGTGCCGTTTGGTGAGAGAGTGGACGGAAATTCCCACGAGCTCCCCAAGAGGGAGGCGGCCGCCACTAGTTGATGGGGGGGAATCTAGTGGGGCTTCAGTGGTTCCCGTGGGACAAGCGGGCGCCACTTTCCAAAGGGAAACGGAGTCCCCACTAGACTTCCCACGCTCCTCTAGAGGGGGCTACGCATTCCTTAACTAAGGGAGGGGGCCGCGCTAAAAGCCATCCGCGCTTGCACCCGGACGGGGAGCAGGGGCCCCCAAGGAGATATAGGCCGGTGGGGCGAGCAGATGGGCGGCAAGCGGCGGCCTTTTTGTGTACGCCCACCCGACAAACCGCCCCCGCAAAGCCCCCCAGCACGCGCGGAGCATGTTCAGCCTCACTGCGGTCTCTTTGCGGTCTAGTGCTACGCGCACCGCCTTAGCAGGAGGCGGGCTGCTTCCCTACCCTTGCGGCCCCGAAGAGCAAGTGGCACGTGCGCGCCCCACAGCTTGCAGCGGCTGCTTCTCGCTTCCGAAAGCAAGTGGGGCGCCGCCCTGGAGGACGGCGCGCCAAGGGGGGCGGCCTCCAACAGGCGGGCGCGCCTTTTCCTAGGGGAGGGCAGGGGCTACACCACCCGCAAGAGGGGTTTGGGGTTTGGTTTGGGGTTTGGTTTGGGGTTTGGTTTGGGGTTTGGTTTGGGGTTTGGTTTGGGGTTTGGTTTGGGGTTTGGTTTGGGGTTTG